>CM076909.1:4950621-5359186 GCA_039519145.1 Kokia cookei
CTGGTTGTCTGAACTATGCAGCGACCAGTTGGGAACAGGTAAAGTGTAAGAGTGGTGTTTATGAAAGACGAGTCTGTTACAAGTTCAATCGCCATGTTTCAATCTTTGGAGGGGAAGTCACCAGCACACAACAAAAATGTCGGATAGCAAACGGTGATGAGGGGTGGATTGTGAATGAGGTGATGCTGCTGCACGATGTTCCATTTAGTGATCACTTCCGTGTATGCTTTGTGGCTAAGCTTTTTTCATTATCTACGAATTTAAATTTTACTCTTTTTGTTGTTTTTCGAAGTTAGTAATTGCATGAATGTATGCATGCAGGTGCAACTTAGGTTTCAGATTGAGAAGTCGAGTCTCGCTCGTAATGCATGCACGTGTGATGTATACATTGGAATCACGTGGCTTAAAGTTAAAAGCATCAATTTTCAACACAGAGTAACGCGAAACATAACTGATAAATTTATTCATAGAGTGAAGGAGATATTTGAATTGCTCGAAAGAGAAATTCTGTTCGGAACTTGGAACTCAACAAGATAGATATATACATACATAGTTGATATGCATTTGATAAAGTTTCTTTATTTTTACTTGTAATGAATTTTAAAAAATTAACAATTCTCTTCTTTCCTTCAAGATAGATAAGGATTATTAGGATCCGTTATGATTCACCCCACTGCATATTCTATGAGCAAATTTGATAATATAGGGAGCCAAATTTAAATATATATGATATGGATTGTCAGATCATATTTTTTTCATACAAGATCAAGTTTAATTACAATAAATTAAGTGTTTTTAAGAGTATGTTGACATATTAAAAATTTGAACAGTCTTTAATTGAACAGTTTTATAACAACAGCTTCTAGCTCTTCTGTAAGAGTTTATGTTCATTTCCTTTATTTATATTCATTGGTTTTTAGTTTTCTAACCATAGGTAAATATTTCATTATTTTTCATCTGAAGTTCTCGGAGAATTTCGGATATGGTATTCAAAATATGGATGTTAGTTTTATGGAAGTTTATGGAGGTTCGCATCAATTTAGGTTCCAAAATTTTGTTATTAGGTAATTTAAGGCATTAGATGTGTCATGGGTCGGATCGAGTTTAAACAAAATTTTAAGTCAGCTTGATAGGTTTAAATTTATTTAGGCTCGAAAAATGGATTTAAATTTGTGTTCAAGTCCAACCTAGATTATAAATGCTAAACTCGAGCTCGATTCCACTCGCATTAAAACTTTTTGTTTTGTTTTGTTTTATTGTATGAAATTTTAAAAATATAGTACATCAAAACACTAAAAACATTAAAATAAATATTTATCAACAAATTGAAAATAAATTTAAAAATTTTTTATACTTAAATAACACTAAGATATGTGCATTTTAACAAGTATTCACCTCTAAAATAGTATAAAATTAACAATAAAATAAGAGTTATATAATATCTAAACAATAACAATAAAATAATAGTAATATAATTATGAAATGATAGCAAAACAAAAAAAACAATAACAAAATAATAGTTTTTTTTTACAAATTTTTTAAATGGATTTTTTTTTTCAAAACAATTTTTCGACTTTAAATTTTTGTTCAAATTCTTTTACTTTTCAAATGAATTTTTGAACCGAATCAAATCACCTAATCAATAGACAAATCTAGTTTGCATCAATTTGCATTAATTTAGGGGTATGTGTAGTAATAGGAATGCTATACAAAATTAGTTTTTAATTAAAAAAATTTCTATTTTCCCTTTATCTAGAAATTACTATAAATAGTTACTTAACCCATCTTTCATAAGGCCCAATTAAGGATACAAATCTAATCGAAAATTTGATTTTAGCTTGGGCCAATTCTTTTTTGAAGAGACTAAAAAAATTTATAGGGTAACCAAGTCCAAATTTCAACGTGTCGCCTCCTACCAGCCCAGCCGCAGCAAAGCTAACCTAAATAAAACTTCAAAAACCCTAAACCCCAAATTACAAAACTCTTTTCCTTACCCTTCCAAATTTCTCGTTCTGTATTTTGAAAACCGAATATCAAGGTAGCTGTGATCTTCTTTTCTACTTAGTAAAAGAAAAGAGATGCAGCACGACGAGGTGATATGGCAAGTCATCAGGCACAAGCACTGCAGTTTCATGTCCAAGTATAATTCTCCCTTCCAAAGCCGCCATTTTCCTTTTTTCTTAAAGCTTCGGGGATCATCTTTTTTAATGGATTTTTTGCTTTTTGCTTTTTGCAGAATCACTACTGGTATTTTCTGCAGAAACCCTTATAACGTCACTGGGATCTGCAATCGTAGTTCCTGCCCTCTCGCTAACAGTCGCTACGCCACTATCCGTGACCACGATGGTAACTCAAATTACTCTTCATTCTTTATTAATTTTATCTGCCACTTCTCTTGCTGAGAAAATTAGAGAAAAGAGAAGAGGCTATTACCAAATTAGACAATAATTAATGGTAATGTTTTTTGCTGTGTTTGTCTCAGTTACATTGGTTACCATTCAAATGTGTTAAATTCATTAAAATATATCTGTTTCATTAGTTATGATAATCAAAATTTAAGCATCTTGTTTTTTCTGTAATTTGGCTTTATGATCGGTTGCTAGGGAATGAGAGTTATCTGCCTAACTGGGTAGTCTGATTGCTATATATTTATTTTCAAGTGTTTGTTATGTGATTGAGTGGATTTGCTGTCATGCTCTTATGCAGGGGTCTTTTACTTATATATGAAGACTATAGAAAGAGCTCATAAACCCAATGATTTATGGGAAAGAGTAAAATTACCCAGAAATTATGAGAAAGCACTTGAACTTATTGACAAGCATCTGGTATTCCATCTCTTCTCATGTTTAACACTTTCAGTAATGCCGAATTCTTTTCTTTTAACTTTGGCTCACGGCTTTCTATTGCTTAACCTGCCGTCTCTCTCTTTTGTTAAGATGTATTGGCCTAAGCTCCTTGTGCACAAAATAAAGCAGCGTCTCACAAAAATGACCCAAATGCGTATCCGCATGAGGAAACTTGCCTTGAAAACAAGGTTCCCTTCTGCTTTCACTTTATTTATTTATTTGGTTTTGATGTTTGTGTTGAATTTAGTAGATGAAAGTCCTAGAAAATAACTTTATTTCCTGGAACAATGATGCTTGCTAAAAGCTTCTTTCTTAAACTTCATTTTCATTCATCATGTCTTATTTATATGTTTGCTGTACTTTGCATTGGGCTTAACTGTGAGCATTTTAGTTGAAGTCAATGAGGATGTAAGCCTGCAATTTTTGTACCATTCTTAAAATTTCAAGGGATTAAGGCCAATTTTTCCACTATAGTATGGTTTATTATTGAGTTTTTCCACTATACTTCTAATTGCGTTGTGTTTTTGGACAATAGTAATGTAAATTGCAATTTTTCATCAATTCTGTCTCTCTTTTTTGGATTAAAAAATCAACAAAATTAGATGTATAGTGGCTAAAATTAATAAAATTGAAGTACAATTATTAAGTTCAGCTCTGATCCATGATATAGTCAATAGTGGCAATTTTGTTCTTGATTCCGAAACTTGTTTTTAATTGACATTTTTTTTTTTTGGTGCTGAATTTTCTTTTTGCTGTCCTCAGCTGTTTACTTTCTTTTTTCCCATAGGGAGAAGATAATGACTACACCCAGAAAGGAGATGAAAAGAGAGGCTAGAAGGGAGGAAAAGGCTGAAAAAGCTGCAGTTCTGGATAAGGTTATTATCTGCTTAATTGCTTACCCTTTATTATAGTATCTCCAAATTGGTTTTAACTAATACCTCTACAGGCAATTGAGAAAGAGTTGCTGGCAAGGCTTGAAAATGGAATTTATGATGGCATATACAACCTCCCCTTCAATAAATTCCTCCAAACTCTTGAGACAGATGAACTGCAGGCTGAGGATGAAAATGAAGAGGTTTGTTTTATACTACATATTGTTGTATATAGTCTGAGCTTTTTTCTTTTTTCTCACTGCTTATTTTCTATGAATAAGCAGGAACCTGAAGTTGAATATGTTGAGGGCAACTTTGAGCTTGAAGAGGAAGATGATATAGAAGATTTGGGCATGAAGGATTATCATATCAGTAATGGTATAACTCTTGTCTGTGTTCTCAGTACTTTTGCATGACGCAAAATTGCATTCAATATGCATGCATAATGTTACAAATGCATGTATACTACACCATGTTTGTTTTTCTTCCTATTTAATTTGCTTTCGAAATGGTATGAAGTTACTTTTATGTGAGCATGTTGCAATTTGTTTGAGAAAGATGCTTTCTTATCATGCGAATTGCATGCCATGTGCCTGATAAGAAATTCTGCTTATTTAGTTCTGCTAAGGTTGAAATTTCTATACAGATGAGGAAGTTGATGATGATGATGAAGAAGAAGTAAATGCAGTTGAAGAAAAGAGAGTCAGAAGAAAGTCCAAGTCTGCACATGAAAAGTCTGAGAAAGATGAATTTGGTAAAAAGGTGAAAAAGAGACCAAGAATCCATGTTGAGGTAAGAATCCTAATCATTATCCAACTTTGTTTTCTGCTATCATATAGGTAATTTTTTTTCATTTTCACTTGTGGATATCCTTGATTTTTAGACAATGTTTTATTCATGCGACTATACATCAATTAAGTGAAAATTTACCCTTCTTTTTTCTTTTTAAAAGATGGTGACTATACATCTATATATGGCTTGCAATTTTTCTTACAAGCATTGGGTAGAAGATTTAAATGACAAACTTTGTTGTCTAATTAATATTAGGTCAATTGTCATCTGGAAAGAAACATTGTACTGGTTTCTGGTGTGCTTCTTTTACATGTATATAGCATCTTATTACATCTTTTCTCTGCCACCTGTTCTGGAAATAGGACTTCATTTGGTGTACCGTTTTATGGAGTTCTCCCCTTCCACTAAAAAAATAAATTCAATTTTTGAGTATTTACCATCACTGGTGATGTTGAACATCTTTCCAGAATATGGATGTACTAAGATATGCCATTTGTATTGTATTTGTAATTTATCAGGTTGAACATGAAGAGGGTGGGGAAAGGCAGAAGGTAACCTTCTGAGTTTCAAGACTCGGTGGCATCAATCGATCAAATAATCAACAAAATAGCATGAAGGATAGATTAATGTTGAAAGTGAATGAAACTCGAGGAGGCAACAACTGCCACAAACGACCTTCTGTACCATTTCTGGCTAAAAACAAGTTTTGATAGGAGGAAGAAAGAGAAAAGGGAAGAGTGTTTCACTATTCTTTTTTTTCACTTTTAGGGTTTAAAAGAATTGTGATGAACATGTTGGAGTAGTTATTGTTTGTTTAACTATGAGGAGGGAAAAGATGTTTGTAATTTGAAGAAGGCTATTAATTATAGGGACAGAAACAAGCAGCAGGGAGATTGTTGATTGTTTGCAACGAAGTTCTTCTGGTTTTATCTTCTATTCTCAGTTTGTTCATCTCCCTCAGAACAATAAAAGAATCTCTCCCTCAGGTTGTCTAATTCCTTTTTATAACAGCACATCTCAGCATCCCTCACCCTCAATGTAATTGAACTTTTCGGAGAAAGGAAATTGATTAGGATGTTAATCTGATTAGTTGGTTTGGTTGAAATCAATTATAAATTTTGGTTTAATCATTGGTTCTTATGATTCTTTAGTTTAGTTCAATTTGATCGTATCTATTTAGGATCTATCAATTTTTTAACTTGTTTTAAGCTGGTGTATCAGTTGATTATTGATCCAATGGATTCCTTTGTCTTCCTCGTGCATAATAGATAATTTATTTTTATTATTTATATAGGTAATCATTATTTAGGTTAACGTTAGCTAAGCATATATGGAGTAAAACACCAAATTAGTACACATCCTGATTTATTTTGATAAATTATGTATCGAATTAGTAGGATCCAAATTATTTACCGAAATATACATGATTTTTTGGAGGGAAAGTTTCCATTAGAATTGTTCATGGATCGAGTTTTAATAAAATTTTAGGTTCGATTGATGGTTCAAGTTTAGTTCGGCCTGAAAAATAGGTTTAAATTTTTGCATTAACTTAGCCTAGATAAAAATACTAAACATCTATTTAAGTACAAAAATAGTACTAAGATAGGTGTAACTTAATAAGCAAATGCCTTCAAAATAGTAACAAAATTAACAATAGTTATACAATATCCAAACAATAACAACAAAATAATAACAATATAATAATGAAATGTTAGCAAAACAATGGGAAAACAACAGTAATATAGTGGAAAACAATAATTTCGTTGCAAAGTTGAGTCAGACCGAGCTTGAGTAAAACAAATTTTACCCAAGACCTAGCTCGTTTTCTTAACATATCTTATTTTTTTTCCAAGCCCATTTGGCCTATATGTTTATCTAAACTTTTTCACTTTTCGAGCAAATCTTCAGGTTGAGTGATTTAACCTATGAACAAGTCTAATTGTCATTTTATTAAAATTATTAGGGTGATATTTTGAAATAAAAGAATTTTTACTTAGCATTCATGTAACAATAAAAAAAAATTATTAAAAAATAATAAAAAAGTTATAATAAATTTAAATTTAACAAAAAAAAATTAATTGTTTTAATAATTGCATTTGCATTTTTAAATATGAAAGAAAAAAGAAAGGTTAAATTCTTTGGAATAAAAGTAAATTGTCTAAATTCTAAATGTACAAAAAGTGCAGGGACCCGATCACATTTTAACATTTATAATAATACTAACTGAAAGCCACAAAACGACCTGCTGAAAAGTTAAACATTGGGAATCTCCTCCAATCTCTACTGTAAAGCTTGTAAAAAGCTTTGGAAAACCAGAAGCAGCATTGGAAATCCTCCGGCCTGGAAAATGGATCCCAACCTGAAAAGCTACCCGCTCCTCTCCTATGTTTTGTCCCGCCTTCCTTCCATGTCCCGGCTCCAGTCCTCACCCTCCTCTGATACTCCCTTCGACCTCGAACAACCACCGCCTATCGACGCCGCCTCTTCCTCCACTGCTCCGCCACCAATCGTCGACCAGATGCCCAACCTTTCCCATCCCGAAGTCCTCGCTTCAATGACCCATGCCATCTACGACGTCGCCCAAACCCGCTCTGTCCTCCAAACCCTCGGCCCCCGACCCGACCACGAGTCCGTCGACATGGCTCACCACAAGCTCGCCGAGACCGATTCCAACCTCTCCAAATCCCTGGAAGAACTCGTCCTCTCTCCTCGACCCGAGGGTGTGGATCAAGCCGAGTGGCGCGCCAACTTGGCCGACAAGGAGCAACAGATTCGACAACAAGCTGAGAAGGAAAAATCTATGTACAAGTCGATACTGCAATTGGACGAAATGCACGAGGCGTACGGGAAGCTCGTGAAGCAAGCGGAGGAGAGGTTGGTTAAGATTTATGAGAAGGCGGGAGAAGTGGCGGACGATTCGGAGCCAGTTGAGGAGACCAATCCGGAGGTTGTTGGGATACTGGAGGAAGCGCAAGGCAAAGGATTGGAAAGGGTTGATTTGTGTGGAAGGAAGCTCAGGTATTTGCCCGAAGCCTTTGGGAAGATCAGAGGCTTGCTTTCCCTTAATCTTTCCGGTAATCAGCTTGAGGTATGTTTTCTCTTAATCTTGCTGTTGCAATCATATATATTTGAATTTAGAAAGTGATTGGATAAGGCTGTGGATGAATTGAAGAGTGAACCCAAAATTAACATAATCAGCATCACAGTTAGTCATTTTTAGATATTTGTTTTCACTTAGAAGGAAACAAAGTTGATAACATTGTTTTTAAGGAATACCCATAACATGTCAGCTCCTGCTACTACGAATTGGCGGTGCTTACGATGCTGGTGGGGTTATTTAGTGATCAGTGAACTACAATGGTGTAAGAACCATGTAGTTTCTATTTTGCAGTTTCCCTAATATATTGTTCATATGTTGTTGTTGATGCTGTGAATAGATTGCATCTTGGCATAAGTGTTATATCGCCCTCTATTCTAATGATATATACACTTTAGTTCATGTCCCTTGTAAATAAATCATCTGGACTTGTGAATTCAGTATTCTTAGGAAACAATCCTACACTTTTATGTTTTGACAATTAGTCTGTAGACATTAGAGATGAAACTTTGTACTCGACTCAAACTGGGTTCTAAGTCTGTTGGCTTCATGTTCCAGGTTCTAACCCTTTTTGTAAACCAGTGTTACCTAGAACACTGATTGGTTGGGTACAAGAAATGAAAACTAAAACACGATGTACTACTTTAATAAAACGTTATTTTACAGGGGTAGCCTTCTCCGGTTCGTTTAGCAGGAATGAAATACAATTAATTGTAAGATGAAACATTTTTTTGGATCTTGTATATATAGTTTTCGTGATAATATAAACATGTAATTGTAAGTAAATAAATTCCGAAGTTTGTGAATTGATTTTTTTACTCAACAATTATGTAATAAACTATAAGCTAGTGGGATCGTTAGTTTTGCAGAATTAGATCACTTGTGTTCCCTGGTAGGGAATGTGTGTACCAACTCGAAAATCGTTGGGTAGATAGTGATTTTTGGTGACAGGTGTAAGCTCTCTTCCCGTCCCCCCCATAGTGGAAATTGTATGCTTGTTTCGTTACCAAAAAAAAGAAAGAAAACTTAATTCAGACATGTTTGTCAGATAAAAATTAACTTCAATGATATGTAAGACTGTCTCTGTTTTCTTGTTGCTGTAATTAAAAGTGATAAGTTTAGCAATTTACTGGTTCTTGTATAGGCTTATTAAATCCGGGTCTTGAGCCTTTTAAGAGTTTTTCTTTCATCTGACTATACCTGCATGTTGATACAGGTTATTCCTGACTCACTTGCTGGATTAGAAAAGCTCGAGGAGCTAAATGTTTCCTCGAATCTTCTGGAATCTCTTCCAGACTCTATTGGATTGCTTCAGAACTTGAAAATCTTGGATGTCTCGGGAAATAAACTGAATGCCTTACCTGATTCCATTTGTTACTGCAGGTAATTTTAGTTTTATTATTGTAAGACAAATTTGTTTTTGGTCATTATTCGTCCTAAAATATGATTTTCATCAATTCAGGTCTTTGGTGGAGTTGGATGTGAGCTTTAACTCCCTGGCATACTTGCCAACTAATCTTGGGAATGAATTAGGAAATCTAGAAAGGCTTTCAATTTATTTGAACAAGCTCCGATCCCTACCAAATTCTATTTGTAAGATGAGATCATTGCGTTTTCTGGATGCCCACTTCAATGAACTTAGTGGACTTCCAAATGAAATTGGGAGATTGACAAATCTCGAGGTCCTCAATGTGTGCAGCAATTTCTCTGATCTGACAGAACTTCCTGAGACGCTTGGTGATTTAACTAACCTTAAAGAGCTTGATCTCAGTAACAATCAAATCCAGGCTCTTCCTGATACATTTGGCAGGCTCGACAACCTGAAGAAACTGAATTTGGATCAAAATCCTCTTGTCATTCCTACTCTGGAAGTAGTACAGCAAGGGGTTGATGCAGTGAAGATTTTCATGGCAATGAGGTGGGTCGACAAACTTGCGGAGGAAGAAAGAAAGAGTATGATAGAAGTAAATGAAGAGGAAGAGAATGGGTGGTTGACACGCAGTACAACTTGGTTGAAGCGCTCTGTTTCAGTGGTTGGTGAGACTGTATCAGGGTACCTTGGAACTGCTGGTCCTAGGGACCCTGTTCTGGACGAGGAGCGATGATTTCACTCTCACCTTCACTTTTGCTGCCAATTTCAATTATTCAAGTTTTCCTCAGCTTTCCTCGAAGCTTCATTTCCATGGTTGAAAAGCTAACAAATTTTCGACCTCTTCTGATTGAGATTCTCGATTGCAGGAAAATAAATTGGGAAGAAATCTTGTTATTTATCTATAACATTTGTTTCCATCATCATTAGTGTGCATGCTTTTGTAGTACGCACTGGCCTAAATGGTACCCCATAAATTTTGGATCCCCTTTGCATTTAGTAATTTTTATATCAGAATTTGGCTACAGACAGGCACGTTCATTTATGATTCTTTTATTTTATTGGTAGTGGATGTTTATAGATGATGTGATATCGTGTTATATGTATATAATTAAAATAATACGGGTGAGGTTGTGCTACAACCCTAAACTTGGTCTTGGTTGGATTGGGATACGATAGCATTGACATTCATGCATACATGCAAATTAAGACAAAAATAAGGGAGGCGAGGGGAGGCAATCCTTTTTTTTTTTTCTTTGAAAGAAAACAATAAATAAAGTGCTTATTCTTGACGCCATCTCCTGTCCTGTTTTGTCCTGTCAGTTACAATTGGACCCACTCTCTTCCACGCCCGGATTGTAACGTCCACCTCCCCTTTATCACCGGCGTGCCCACTGCCAACTAACCTGTGTACAATTTTCTTTTTCTCTTACAAAGAACCCTCGGGATGAATAGTTATATGTAATCAACAAATATGTATGAATTATGGTATGCTTAGTTATAATCATTTGGATCACATATAAATACCATTGGCATTGAAAAGTGAGTGCATGCATCTTTAAGGTCATCGGCAACGCAATTTGTAAACTTGAGTGGATTTATTCAGAAAAAACATGAAAATTAAGAAGCCAATATTATTTTTCACTGTCTGTGTTTTTTTTTTTTTTCTTAATTTGTGGATATAGTACGAATATCAAAGCAAAAGAATGCTCCCCACAATTTGAGTTATAACGTGCACATGCGTGTGCATGCGGGAATCTAAGATTAGCCTTTCTAGATACGTCTGCACTAAGCTTCCTCAACTCTACAGCACAGCAGTGGTGCTGTTCCACGGCAAATCTGATTTCAGGCCGCACCCACTCACTCACCTCAAAAGCTTTACCCCCCCCCCCTTTTCCTATCCCTATATATACTTTTCTCTGGTTTCTTCATCATCATCTTAA
This sequence comes from Kokia cookei, assembly GCA_039519145.1. Lineage (NCBI taxonomy): Eukaryota > Viridiplantae > Streptophyta > Magnoliopsida > Malvales > Malvaceae > Kokia > Kokia cookei. The sequence continues at coordinate 4,961,541 of CM076909.1, forward strand.
TCATACTTTCTAGCATGTAAACTCCCTATAACCAAATGGGTATTATCTCTGCTTTTCACTTCTCATCATCATCATTCTTGCGGGTTGCATTCATGCAGGATTTGAGGTTAAGTTTCTGTTTCGTTTATAAGAACGACAGCTAACTGTTAGTTCAGTGAAGAAGGTTGCAATGGAATATTGGTGGTGAATATCATTCAATCATGCAAAGTGGAATCAAGCACTCCTGGTCCGACCCACATGTATTAAATAATCGATTATCTGTTTTTATCCTTCTCTTTAATGAGTTCACAGTTTAGCCTCCTCTACTTACCCATCCAGCCTTTCTTTATTATATTCTTTGTCCAATGTACCAGGTTTTATTAGCATAAAGAATAATGATTGATGCTTCAGGCAGAGCAGTTTTAAGAATGTAAGCAATGTGTAGAAAGTGTTTAATGTAATAAAACTTGCATTATATTTCATTAATTCAGTGTGCATAATTGAATCAGCTTTTTCTTAGGTTATGCAATAAAAAGCTGAATGAATCTTTATTGCACACCTAAAACTCAATGTTTTGTCCTTAAATAACATTCATTAGTCAATGTTTTGTCCTTATATAACATTCATTAGGTTGACCATGTTTTATTTTAATTAGTTGTGTTGTTCTGTTCCTACATGTCTCCTTTCCTTTCCTAAAATCATTATGAAGTTGAAAACCGTGTGTTGAATACGATGATTAAAAGTGTTTATACACCACGTACCTTCATTATTATTTCTTATCTTAATATTTATTTTATATTTTTGGAATTTCTGCAATTGTAAAATAAGTGAATAATTTATTTATTTATTTAAACATGCGATTATAAATTTATAATGATGTTTGTGTTTTATATAGATAACCGTTAAATGGTTATTGCTTGTCCATGCTCATAAATAATAAGGTTTACTGGTGTAATAAAGAAATAATTTGATCCTAGTTTACCTCTTTCTCATTTGAAGTTCGTATGGTCCAGAGAATTCTAGTTATTTAAGCTATATGGAATACTTAATAAAATTAATAATGATATATCTTACTTCCTTTAAACAAAAAATTGTCACAAACAACCTAATGAATCGGTGCATGCACGTAAAAGTGGGAATGGAAGAGAATTTTTTTTTTTTTGCCTAAAATCTCAACTATCATTTGATTGCTTAAAATTGAAGCCTATGACATGAATTGAGCACCAAATCTGGAAGCTTTTTTTATGAACCCTTAACTTCAAACCCCTCAACTCTTTTTGCTAATGCATTGAAATCTCCAAACTCCATAATTGAAATTTTCACTGCAGCACTATCCCTGCAAATCCCAAATAGATAATGGCCTCAAAATCTCACTTCAAGGCAAGCATTCAGTTGAAGACATTAAAATGCTCAAACAATCCACAACCAGTTGAAGCTCCAACAACAATGGCCTTTCCAAAGATCTACCATTCATTCCCTATGAATTAAAACCAATCCACAACTAGTCAGTATGAATCTTAAATATCTCTTCACTACAATGCTCAATCAACTTGAGAGGCAGTCACAAAGAATTTTAAGCCCAAATTGATAAGATAATCAAAATCCAAGAAAAGAAAATCAGTTCGAACACAGGTATAAAGCAAGCATTCAGTAAAACAAATTGAAGCTCTTACAGCGTACTTCTTCCTCCTTGTATGGCTAAAACTCTGGCATTAGTAAAGCTCTAAAGATCTGTCATTCCCTGTTGTCTCTGTTTTTTTGTTATTTTCATTCCCTTCATGGAATCAAATTTGGAATGTCAAAGCTTAATCTATAAAATCACATGCACCATGATCTCTAAGTCCAATGGGTCTACCATGAAACCAAATCATTTGGATAATCAAGTCCAAGACTGAAATGCCAGAACCCAGAAAGGGCTTCAAAAAAATACTTCAAATTTGTGTTGAACCATCATGAATAGAATCAATAAGGCAAATCTGTTGACAAATTTATAATAAAAAAAAATAGTCAAATAAAGCTTTGAGCGATTTTTTTAATGTAACTGGTATAGTTTCAAATCCTACCATATGCATATTTCTTATCTTTTTAAATAAAAAAAAGGCAACATCGAATAACATAATTTATTTTAAATACGAAAGGATATTTTAGTAATTTTTCTAATTGAGTTGATACTCAATTGACTTACAATACCAATTCAATTAGGGTTTAAATAACCGAACCTAAATTACTATTTTCTAATTAGTCTAAAAGAGTAATTATCATTGTAAAAAAGAAGCCCCAAACTTCTAAAGCTGAATACGATGGTGTAGCCTGTGCCTTCATTACAGATCTCATTGCCCGAAGTGACTGACCTGTAGTTCCTCAGCCGGAAGACCCAAAAAGAAGGTGAATTCCCTGACTCTCCCCACACCGCCATACCCTGCGCTCGTGTTGCAGCTCTTGATTAATTGATCTAATAATCAAAATCCAAGAAAAGAGAACATTAAGTTGCAGCATGATGAATAGAATCAAGAAGGCAAATCTGTTGACAACTTGCATTGTCTCAAAATCTCAGTTCAAACACTTGTATAAGGCAAGAATTCAGTAAAACAAGTTAAAGTTCTTGCAGCTTAGTTGTTCCTCCTTGTATGGCTAACACTCCAATTAAGCAGTGGCATCATTAAAGCTCCAAAGATTTGCCATTCCCCATTGTCTCTGTTCTGTCATCTTCATTCCCTTCATAGAATCAAATTTAGAATGTCAAAGTTTAATCTCTAGGTTATGGCTACAGATGAAATAAAGCTCACTTACTTATGCAACTGACGTGTGCCTAGGAATTTCATGTTGTGGGGGTGGTGCTGGGTTCTTCGTCCACATAAGATACATGTACACCACATTTCTTCACCTTTATATATTTGTCTTCAATGTCTTGTCCTTCTTCTACATCGTAATTGGGATTTTCAATGTAGAATTCAAATGAAGCCTCCTCATAATCCTTGTCTTTTTTAACCATATCCTCTCTAAACAGAATCGGCACATGATCACCCATATACTTCCACTGTGTCTCATCCTCTATAAAGGAACTCCACTCACTTGTGAACTTTTCATAACCACCATCACTGGCGGTTTTCAATTGGTATTTACAGGTAAATTTAAGATATTCATGGTGGTGGCAGCGTGTGAGATCGGCCACAAGGCAGATGGAAAAGACCGAGAATCTGCTCCCACTGGACCCATTTGGGGCTATCTTCAAAACTAATGAATAACTCATGCTCTGATACTCGAACTTATTTGCCGAAATTTTGTTTCCCGGGAAACAACAAAATAATATGATTGGACCAAAAGCATCTTCCCATGTCAATCTAAGTTTCTCTGCTAGGTATCCAATTTTGAGCATGGCATTTGCCTCAATGTTATCAATTGAATCTTGATTCAAGCTGAAGCAGTTACAGAATAACATGTAAAACCAATCGACAACATCATCATCTAAAGGATCGAGTTGATATGAATTTTGACCTGTAAATGATAGTTTTTCTAATGATGTACAGCCATGTGCATCCAAGTACTGAATATATGGTGGAAGCTTGAGAGTAGTTTAAGACTCTCGCAATGATCCATTTCCAACCTATGAATGCTTTTAGACATCAACATTGGTAAGGACACATCAACCGTTGGAATCACTCTTGAACCGAACAGGATGATATTGCATTGCAGCCGTTGAATACTTGAGGAGCTCATCTTTAACTTCTGAAGATTGTATAGAGAGTCTAAAGACAAGGTCGCTCCTTTAACTTTAGTCCCAGATAAATTTAATTCTCTTAAGCTTCTTGGGATTTCTGGGAATTCAATCATTGGGCAATGACTAAGATTCAGATCACACGAAGGGATTCCATCTTGATGGATAAATTTTTTACCCTTGAGCCACTCATATCTAACATCTGCAGATTACCTAGAGAGTCGAGAGACAAGTACACCTCTTCAATTTGAGTTCAAGATAAGTTTAATTTCGTTAAGCTTCTTGGGATTTCGGGAAATTTGACTATTGGACAATGACTAAGATTCAGATCACGAAGGGATTCCATCTTGATTGCTACAATTTTGACCATTGAGCCACTCGTATCTAAGGTCTGAAGATTACTTGGAGTGTCGAGAGACAAGCACACCTCTTCAATTTGAGTTTCAGATAAGTTTAATTTTGTCAAACTTTTTGGGATTTCTGGGAATTCAACCATCGGACAATGACTAAGATCCAGATCATGAAGTGATTCCAACTTTGAAATATTACTTGATACAATATTGACCTTCGAGTTTTTCAAGCACAACTTTCTAAGTCCAACAAGATGCTCAATTGAATCAGGCACTTCTTCTATTTTAGTTACATCTAATTTTAAAATAGAAAAGCGTTTCGGGACCTCGGGAAACGTCTTGAGATTACGACACCCTCTAAGTCCAAGTTTTTTAAGGGATGCCAAATGATCGAGGCAAGGAAGTTCAACCAAACTTTCACACCACCTACACTCAAGGATTTCAAGGTTGATTGCTCCTAATAGACTAGGAATCTCCCTTAATTTCTTGCAACCAGCAACGTCAATTTCCCTTAAATTAACAAGACTCTGTGCAAAGAAAATATAAACAGTTATATTACTTCTACGCATCATATAAGAATCCATCATATTATTCATTAACGTACCAATCACAAATTATTTTTGAATTTCAAAAGTATCTTGGATGAAGAAAGTACGAAAGAGTATACCTGATGATCATCATCATTCCAAAGATGTTCCATATGACCATGTACTAATTCCAGCACAAGAAGATTCTTTAGATTAAAACCTGATAGAGATTTGAAGAGATAATAATCCCAACAAAGATGCCTTAACTCATCAGAAAGAGATGCACTATCAACTTGGTCTTCAAGAAGCTTCTTTACCAGACACTTGCCCCAAAAAATCCTGGGAGTGTAGAAGAAAATAACTCTAAGATTAATCAGTCCCTCAAAAATAGAATGATGTAACCGTAACTTATCAATTTGAGACATGTCTAACTTTATTCCTTGAATTAGAGTAATCCCCTGAGAACAAAAACCAATTTGTAAAGTATCAACACAAAGAAATTTATGGGCATTCCATTAAACAATTATATCAGGAAAAAAAGTAATTATATTAGAAAAGGTTTAATTTTATTTTGTTTTTTTAAAGCAATGCATTAGATACCAACTCAATAAATCATCGTGAAAATCTCATGTTATATATCCTGAGACACTGCTCATTCACAGTCATATGTGAAGTAACCTTAAACTCTAAAAATAATTTCGAATAATAAAACTTGTTAACATTTGACACAAAGATACGAAAAATGAAAAGAATATAAATACAACTAAGGCTTACTTTATTATATCTGAGCACTTGATACACGTCTTTAGCACTCCATAACCTACTACGCTTTCCAGGGTCTATAGACTCTTTGCGAACAATGTCTTTGCCCATCTCTTCAAGCATATCATGCATAGAAATCCATCCATTATAAGATGTGCTATCAAGTAGGCACTTGTCGATCAAGTTGCTTATTCCACACACAGCACCCTTATAACGACAACTCAGAATTTCTTCTACATCTTTTCTGGGTGTTCCTTTAAAGAAGATTGCAATATCAAGGAATATATTCTTCTCTAGTTCATCCAAATCATCAAAACTACTACTCAAAATCTGTGAAATTTTTGGTTGGTCATATTCTTTTAGTTTATCCACCTCACTTTCCCACTCTGTTCTAGACTTTTTATACAGTTTAGAACCCAAAACTCTAGGAGCAAGCGGACTTCCTTGGGCATACTCTACAAACTTGTTCGATAGATCTCGAAAATCAGCAGCGGGATTCATTAGTTTAGATGCAAATGTAGAAAAAAGTTGAAGAGAGTCATTTTTATTTGACTTCTTTACCTCGTGTATTTTGTCAACACCTCCACTCTCAAGTACTTGTCTATCTCTGGATGTTACAATGATTTTACTTCCACTATCAAAATGTTCAACACCAAAACAATCTATTTGGTTTGAGTCATTAACATCATCAAGGACAGCAAGTACTCTTTTATTGTTTAGCCTCTCTTGGATTAAAGTTGACCCAATAGAGTGCGTGTCTACATGAATTGCTTGGTTTAAGAGTTTGGAAAGAAGTTCATTTCGTAAAGATTCCATCCCCTGTTTTTTTAATTTCTCTCTAACATTTAGGAGAAAGCAACTATCTTCAAACTTACGAGAGATTTCATTATATATAACATCAGAAAGGGTAGTTTTGCCTATGCCACCTTGTCCCCAGAGTCTTATTAGACGACTGTCTCCCTGCTCAATTAGCCTCAAAATCGCCTTTTTCTGATCATCTAGTCCAACCAACTCTGCAGAAGCACTTCTAAACTTGCTACTCGTCAACTTCTTTATAATGTATTCAACAATATCCTTGATGTACTCGGTTTCAGGTCTAGCAAATAATCAAACATATAATTATATACTAAATCTAAAACAGTGGTTCCTAATATAAGACCCTGAGAAAAATATAGTTACCTGTCGAATTTGCCGCCTTCTATATGCCATCCTTTTTATTTACGACTTCAGTGAAGGCAGTTTTCCATCGTTGTACTTGATGTAGTCTATTTGATTCATGGTTATGAAAGGATGTTTTGAAACTGCCACCAAGATTCCGCACATCAGAAGGGTCAACATGGTAAAATATGGGAAGAACAATGTGTCCTTGAGTGTCCTTGCCGTGCATGATGTCAGAGAGTTCAGCCAAGCATGATTTTGAAGAAGCATAGTCTACCGACAAAACAATTAGTGAGAGATTTGAGGCTGCAATTGCTCGAGAAAGTGCTTGTGAAAGCTGCTCCCCTTTTTCTAGTGTTTCTTCATCGAAGAAAACATTCAATCCCGTGTCTTTCAAAGCTTTGAGTAGATGAGCTGTGAAATTAAGGCGTGTGTCTTCACCTCTGAAGCTCAGGAAAACCTGATGCTTCAATCGACTAGAAGAGGAAGAAGAGGCAATTGCTTGAGGAAGTGCTTGTGAAAGTTTCTCCGGTTTTTCATCGTGAAAGAAGACATTCATCATCGCGTCTTTCAAAGCTTTGAGCAGATAAGTGATGAAGTTAAGCATGTGTCTGTTTGAGGAGAAAAGGAAGAGGAAGAGGAAGAAGAAGCAGCAGCCATGAAAGAGTACTGATTGTGTGATTAAAGCAGGAGAGATTTGTGAAGCTTTGAAGAACACATTCATAGTATTTTGCAGGGATTTAAATTGCGGTTGCGGCCGCGTTTTCAGTCGCGTTGCGTTTATAGCGGTTGCGGACATAACAGATGTTATTGCGGTTACTGCGGATATCACGGTCGTGAATTTTTTTAAATTCGCACAACCTATTGTAAAACATAATAATTATAATTATAATTATAAAAAATCACTTTTAATGGCTGTTAGAGTATTTTTAATATTTCTGATGAAAACACAATTTTTACAATAATTAATTATTCTTATATTTATTTACGAATTTTTTAAGAATATTATATTAACTAATAACAAAGTAAAAAAAATAGGAAGTATTAAACATTCATCATATTTAATATGTTTGAAAATTTTTATAGATAAAATAATTAAAAATTCATACATGAAAAGGGTCTTCAATATTTCTTGATAACTTTAAAAATGGTGAAAATATCAAAATATTCTATGTTGCAGCCTGCAGAAGGAAAAAAAAACAATAGATAAATGTATAGATTCTCATTAATTATTTTTATTTTCTACCACTTATTCTTGCTCACATTCTACGTTCATATATAATTTAACATGCTTCAATTCTTAATTATGTTTTCATAAAATATACTCCATTCATTTATCTATAGATGTATTTTAAATGTTTTAATATCATTAAAATAAAAAACATTAACAAAAGTTTTCTTTTAAAAAAAACATACCTTACAAATAGTGGTAATGGTACAATTTAATTTTCACCAAGTAGTGGAATGACGAGAAAGATCAGATCTTCACCTTTACTTTGAGAGCGTTCTTGACTTGACTCTCGTGACCTTTGTCAAAAAATATATCCAAAAAAAGTAACATTTTCACTTTAGTTTCCATATAACTGATATGGAGGATACATTAGAGGTGGAGGATACATCAGCGGTGGAGGTGGGTGATACATTGGGGGTAAAATATGCATTTGAGGATGATATGGCACACCATAATTAGGAAATGGTGGATAATAACCAAATGGTTGTGGATAAGCATGTGAAGGTTGAAAATATGAAAGTTGTTCCGGTGGATGAAAACCTTGAGTGCTAGTAGATGAATCACTATACCCAAGATTATTAGAACTCGATCTCCTACTAGATGAAGAGCCTACAGAAATATGCTTCTTGCCTTTTCCTTTTGACGGAGCTCTAGGTTTATTTCTATCTCTCTCAGATTCAGGAAACATATTTCCATCAAATTCTGATCTATCACGGAAATGTCCACTAGTGGTACCAACCCCATATTCTCCTCCATACCGACTAGAAGACCTAATTTTACCTCTATCACCACTATGTCCATCATCGTCATCAATTGGACTTAAACCACCACCATCGAGTTCATCACCACTCTGACTTGGCGTTGCACTAGAACTTGAATGAGACAAATTGTGTTGTTGAGATTGATCAACATTCATTTCATCATCAGAGGTATCCATAGGCAAAATACCGACATTTTTACCATCTAACAATGGATTCTCTTTCTATTGAAGTCATTCTGATATTGGATCAACATCTTCAAAGATATGATCAAGGCTGATAGGATTAAAACTAGCGTTTATATCATCAATGCTTATTCTTTTTTGATGCCTTATCTGAAGCCTCATGTTATAGTAGGTAAACACTAGTTTCTCAAGTTTTTTTATACTTCAACCTATATCTTGCCTTGGTGTGAATATAACTAAATGTGTTCAAATTTCGTTCGCAATTTGATGCAGAAGTTGTTTGACTAAGCACTTTAATTGCTAATCTTTGTAACTCAGGAACGCATGTGCCGTATATTACCCACCATTCAGCTGCATAATATTATTTAAATTTCAAAATAACTTCAAAATGTACAATATAATTAAATAACATAAATTAAATTAAATAATTTGATTAACTATTTACCCTGATTCATTTGCTTCCAAGCTCTTTGTACTTGCTGAGTCCGAATGTCTCATGTTTATCTCTAAATAGTAACAACTGCATAAATAAAAGATAGTAAAAATAAATAAATAAAATTCATTTCAAATTATGTAACTAATTAAGTTACAAATAATAGTACTTAAATCTAACTTGATTAACTATTCTTACTTGAGTATCAAGAGAATGTTCTAATCTTTCAATTACTGATCTTGTACATTCTAATGTTTCTATTAGTACATTCTCAGAATACTCCACCCCAAATTGAAGTTGAGGATTGAGAAAATAACCTAAGCATAATTTATAAGAATATCATCAAATAATAATAATCTAAAGCTTAAAATAATAAAATATAAAATAGTTCTTCATTATATGAAACATTTTATCTTACCAGTTGAATGCAAGTCGAAATGCATAAAATTCCATCTATTGTCGATAATCTTTTCATACTCAGTGAAATATCGATAATTTTGCTGAATTGCTCGTTTAGTTCTATCAACAGCCTCATAAATAAAGCCCATAGTTGGTTTTTCATCACCATCCACAAATCTCAATACTTTTATTAAGGGCTCATAAACTTTTATGAGGTCATTAGCCTTTTTCCAAAAATCTTTTCCAAAATAATTTTTTTGACTTCATAAGCAGGTCCTGACTTTTGTCATCCCCATTTTGATTATTTAAATTCCTATATATTCATAAGAAAAATTTTAAAATAATATAATTTAAATTATTTGGAACTAATAAAATCATTAAATGTTACTATCTTTAAGTAATTATATTAACTAATTATAAAATACTAACCTTTGAGTTAAACATTTCTCTCAGACCTTGCTTTTGCTTTGTTATATCTTCAAGTTGAATGAAATGAATTACAAATCGAGTAAGAGCAGGTCGAAGTATTTGCTTCCCTTATGTATACTTCTTCATCAAATCAGCAGTCCAAATGTGATTGTATATGAAGCAAGTCACTTTCTTAGCCTCATCTAACACTTTTGCTACACTGGGCTTTTTCCCAATATCTTCAAGGCATAAATCTAAACAATGAGCTGCACATGAGGTCCAATATAGATGTTTTCTTTTCAACATTAATTTTTTTCTAGCGGCCTTCATTGTTGCCTCATTATTAGTCATTATTTGGACTATGTAACTTTCTCCAATTTGTTCTACAACTGAATCTAACAAACTGTAGTAGAATTCAGCATCTCTCCTACGAACACTCGAGACATCCACAGATTTCCAAAAAATAGTTTCTTTACTACAATAACCAAGGAAATTAATTATGTGCATTTGATTCAAACTGTTGGTCCAACCATCACACATTAGAGTTGCATCCAGTTCTTTCCAATGAGTTTTTAGTCCATGTACCCAATCACGAACTCGTTGATACTCTGACTTCAAATACACATCTGAAACCTCATAAGGTGTTGGGAGCTTTACACCTTGTCCAAGTTCCATTGACACTTGAATTAGGTTATACAACCATGGAGAGCTTGCTAATTGGAAAGGAAGTCTTTCATATATTAAAAATTTAGATACCGCTTCACCTATCTTCATGCGTAAAGTCTTTAAAAAAGAGCCACTGACTTTCGGTTGCTTTGAGCTTTTGCTTCTAACCAATTCAGGTATAGCTTCCCTTAAGGTAAACTCAGACTCACTTGAGATGGATTTACCTGTTCTTTCTCCATGATATTCTCCAGCTGATCAATGAGAAGATCGCCCTTCTTCATAATTGTTACTCCAATCACCAGTACTTCGTCTGAATTCTTCCCTTCTATGTCACTCGTGTTGTGATTGGATATTTTCTCGAGTTGCTTGCCTTATAGCAGAAATCTCATCAATGAATTCCTCGTGTTCATCCTCTTCTCCTCTTATTTGGGATAAGAATTCATCTGTTCTCCTCTTTTTGTCTATTTTCTTTGTGTTGCTTTCTTTCAGTATATTCATCATACTTTCTCTAATGACACCTGTTAATAAAATAAAAATAATCCACATTTTTATATTATTATCAATTATAAATAATCTTTAATCTTTATTGATAAATTTGCAATACCATTTAAAATTAATAATAAAGTATCACTATCACATACCAGTAACATTAGGACATGGTGCAACATTGCCGGTTTTATGAGCAATGTGCTCTTTAAATCGTGTTATTCCACCTTTCACAACTTTATCACAAAGTTTACATACGACATTTGTTTTCGTATTTGACACTGGAGTTCCAAAGTGCCAACTTATATCATTACTTAGTGCACCCTCCAATCCTTTAGTCGGTAACTCTTCACGTGACGGCATGCTTTATTTTTATTTATATACAAGAAACATAAAATTATATTTAGAAATATAAACAATTCATTACTTATATTATCAATAATATAATACAAAAAAAAACATCAATAACATTGAAAAATTAAATTTATTGCATAAGCTAATAAATAACAAAATAATATAAAACACTAATATAAAACCAATATATCATTACTTGTGATTATGCCAGTGGAAAAGAGGATGATGTTCATCCTAGGGGTCCCGGGTTCGAGCGCCAATGTGTATAAGGTGTGTGTGCCTTGTCAAAATGTTAAGAAAGTATGAACAGATACTACCATGTAATCACACCAGTATATTCAAAAAAAAATATTAAAATCAAATAACTTAAATTATAAGTACAATGAAAAGCAATAAAATATTTTTCACCAAAAAAAATCAATAAATTATTTACTCCACGTGTAATATAAAATTAAATTTTCAAATACTACACTAGAAAAATCAATTGAATTGATGACAAAAACAAATTAGATGGATGTTTAAACTGGGTAGTACACAGATTTTTTAAATTTATTTACTATTTTATTATATTTAAAACGTTTTTAATTGGTAAGATTTGAACATTTAAGCTTTATATTAAACTTCTTTTACTAAATTAAATACATATTCTCGTCAAATAAATAGTATAATGAACAATAAAGTCTTAGACTTAATGACAGATTGAACCTAATCCTAAAAAAAAATCAATGGCTGTTGTTTAATTGTTTTGAAATAGTATTTATTTGTCATTTTATATAATATTAATTTAGTTTTTATGAAGTACATAAGTTGTCAAATAGACTATCACAATACTACTATTAAAATTTAGTGGCCAAATCATTTTTTTTTTTAAATAATTTGACAAAAAAGTTAAAAATTGAAGTGATAAAAATATTTGTATTAAGTTATAAAATAATAAAAAATAGAGAAAAATCTATTTTTCTTAAAAACTAATTTAACAAAAAAATTATAATAAAATATTAGGATTTAGGGAAAATATCATTAATTTAAAATTAACATTAGGATAAGTATCATTAATGACAAGTATAAAATATATAAATCAATAATCATTAATGAAAAGTATCATTAATTTAAAATTAACATTAGCATTTAGGGCAGACGACAGCATTGAAAACAGAGGCATTCGGCATGCCCTAGAGACCCTCAAATGTCCTCAACCATCCAGGCTCTCCAATCCCAGCACAGCAGAGTAGCAGCAGACCACATAATAAATGATCTGGAAAAACCTAAAGGGCACCCAATCCCCTCCCACCATCCATTACTTTGCCTTTGCTGTTTCTACTTTCTTCTTCAATAGAATCAAAATCAATACTTCAACATTTCAACTTTCTTCAACCACAAATCACAAACATAAATGACAAAACAAGAAAAAAAAATTCAAACCCTAACTCTCCCCTTGAAAACTTCTTTGTGTCTGTCTAAAGTTCAAATCTCCTACCTTTGAAAACGTCTTCGGTCTCCTACCTTTGAAGGCTCTGCTGTTCCGGCGATCTCCAAGTTCAAATCTCCGGTAAGTTTCTTCTCTAAAGCTTCGAAGGTCGAATGTCGAACGTTGAAGTGCTTTTTTCTGTTTATTTTGAAAGTAGAAGTTTCTTCTCTGCTTTACCTATTTTCTTTTCTTTTTTTGATTGAGGACCTTGATGAAGATGAAGATTGAAGACTGAAGACAGAGTCAGATTTTACTGAAGAATATATTCTCTGCCTCTGGTATTACAGATTTTACTTTTACTTTTACTTTTTCTATTTTTTTCATTTTTATTTATTTTTTTAAAAGTTTTACGGTGTAACGAGAAAAAATGGGAATAGCGGTCCGTTATTGCCGCAATTGACCGTTACCTGTTAAATTACGACCGCTATTCGTCGCTATTGGTGTGATTCCGCTTCACACCGTTATTTTTTACAAAAACGGTTTCGGACGGTACTGCTACCGCTATATAGCGATCGTTATTCCGCTACCCGACCGCTATTTGAATCCCTAGTATTTTACATTTCATTTCTTCTGTGTTTTTTAATAACCACAGCTAATCAAAATCTATTTTATAATAATTATTTTTTTGCCATTTAATGGTATGGTGTTTACTCTAACATTAATTGCTTACCTTTTTTTTAAGGGTAAACTATAAAAATAATCATTTTTATTTATCTCAAGTTACATTTTAGTCACTTATGTTTGAAATGTCACGTTTTACTCACTTATGTTAGTATTTTGTTATGAAGTGATCACTGTGCCGTTAAGTTCCGTTATCTCCCTAACGGTAATCCTACGTGGCAGTCCAACTAGATTTTAAGTGCCAACTTGAATTTCCAAATGGAATGAGAATAAAACTTTAATTAATTAAAATTTTTAAACCCTAAACCTTAATTGGAAAAAAACCCTAAACTCATTTTCACACACCTCTCTTCTTCATCTTCATCTTCTTTTTCTTCCTTTTTGATTCCAATATCTTTAGTTACAAATCTGTCTCAAAGCTTAAATTGTGTGGAAATGATTTTAGGATTTTTTCAATTAAGGTTTAGGGTTTAAAAATTTTAATTAATTAAAGTTTTATTCTCATTCCATTTGGAAATCCAAGTTGACACCTAAAATCTAGTTGGACTGTCACGTAGGATCACCGTTAAAGAGATAACGGAACTCAACCGCACAGTGATCACTTCGTAACAAAATATTAACAGAAATGAGTAAAACGTAACATTTCAAACATAAGTGACTAAAATGTAACTTGAGGTAAATAAAAATAACTATTTATATAGTTTACCCAAACAACAATGTTTCATATAATAATTTGATTCAAATATCCATCGATTTTTTTTATTCGCAATTCTAAAAGCTTGGCTGGCTTTTTGGTTTGTTCATCAATTTTTTTTTTAAACTAAAATAAGTCAACAAAGCCAAAGCGTAATTTTTTCTCTGGTATGATAGATTTTTTTATTAAGTATTTATTTGTCTATAATATTTTTATTACGTGAGATTATTGAAATAAAATATTATTATAAAAATTAATTAAAGAATATTTTTGAAAATTTAAATAAACAAATTTCTTAAATTTTTTTATTCAGAAATATTAATATTGTGAAAATTGATAAATATCAATAGTGTATTAATATAATTGCAAACTATATTCTTAATGATAATTGTGTCATTCCCAATCAATTATAAAAAATGTTGTCTATAATCAAATAAAAAATACTCAAAACTCTATTTACTAAACATCTTTAGTGTGTCTTTAGAAAATTTTCTTTAAGAATAATTATTTCCCTTCTGAATGCAAAATAACCAAAAAATATTATTCTCAAAGTACAATGCTTTTACTTGAATTGAACGATTTGTATGTTGCGCTCTTGAATTGCTCTGAATCAGATTGAATGCAGAGACAAACTCAAGAAAAAATATTTTGTAGTGATATTTTCACTTACAATTTGGATGGAATGAATTTTCTAATTCAACTCCAATAGAATCTCTATATATAATGCATTAATAAGTAATTATGCGTCTTTACAAATGAGTACCTATTTTTAATTTTGAATTTTAAATCAATCAAATTAAAGATCGAATTAGAATTATTGATAAAGAGGTGAAGGTATTTATATAAAACATACCTATTAAAAACGTTCCAAGATTTATCTAGAATATGACTTTAGCCATATTTGTGCAGATTATCCATCTAAATTTTCATTTTTCTTTCTTTCTTCCATATAGTTAGCGTGACTTATATTACAATATACATCACAAATTGTTAACTATTTGAACATAGTGGGAGTCATGACACTTTCTTCTCTACCAATGTGTTTGACTACTTATCATACCTATTTTTCAATGTGTGATGCCATAATATGTCTATTTAAGTAACGTGTGATGCAATGAATATTATAATTTACTCTAACAATGTCTTATCCTTAAGTGTTCAATATAACAAATTTATCATTCAATGGTATTTTTAAACGCCGCAAAAATAATTAGCATCAGCAGAAAATATTGTAAATATAAAATGTCGATATATTTTGCGGTATTTTGCAACATTTCCAATACAAGATCATCGTCGATTCAACAATGTTTATATTTTTTTTATCGGTGTTTACAAATGCTCCAAAAAAAATATTTTTATAGATATTTTATAAAATTAAATGTTAAAATTAAGAATGATCAGAATTTATAATAAAATTAAAAAAAAAAATTCTTTTAACGACATATTACGTCAAATTTAATTATTCATGTGGCATGTGATATGTATGTCAACTTCTCATATTAATCACGTTAACATTGATTGTTTCTTTTATCAAATTTTTACAATTCAAAATTGGTAACATATAAAACACTCAATTCTTGTGTTGGTTGCGTTGGTTATTGGGCTTGGTGATTAATTTTAGTTTTGATAAAGTAGTTAGTTCCGTTTCGTGATTAAATATTAGACGTTGTAGGAATAAAGTAGCATCCTATTTCCATAATTTCTCTTTATAGTTATCTTCATATTATGATCAAATAATGAGTCGAATTGTTAGTTAGAAGTAGAGGTGTTTATGGGTCAAATTTAAGTTTGATATTAACATAATTTATATTTATTTAAATTCGGTTCGGTTCGAAATATGAACTTAAAATTTTATTTAAATTCGTTCATATTTGCAAAACACTCATCCAAATCCATTTTAAGTTTGCTTATATTAATTTTTTTATTTTTATTTAAAAAATTATGTTGTATTATTTTAATATTTAATAATTTTATATATTTTTATTTATTGAAATTTTGTATAGTCATTTAACGTTATTTTAATGTTTACATACGCAGGTGGTGCATGGTTGTCGTCAGCTCGTGCCGTAAGGTGTTGGGTTAAGTCCCACAACGAGCGCAACCTTCATGTTTAGTTGTCACCGTTGAGTTTGGAACCCTGAGCAGACTGTCGGTGATAAGCCGGAGAAAGGTGAGGATGAAATCAAGTCATCATGCCCCTTATGACCTGGGGGACACACGTGCTACAATGGATAGGACAGAGGGTCGCGATCCCGCGAGGGTGAGCTAACTCCAAAAACCCATCCTCAGTTCGGATTATAGGTTGCAACTTGTCTGCATGAAGCCGAAATCGCTAATAATCGTCGGTCAACCATACGGTGGTGAATTCATTTCCGAACCTTGTACACATCGCCCATCACACTATGGGAGCTGACCATACTCGAAGTCGTTACCTTAACCGCAAGGAGAGGGATGCCAAAGGTAAGGCTAGTGACGTGAAATCGTAACAAGATAACCATATTAGAAGGTATTAAAATAATATTATATATTTAACATATATTTAATATATATTTATTTTTTAAAATGTAATAAATTATATAATATATAAAAATAATATAATATAAAATATTATAAATTTAAAAGTAAATTGAATTAAACTTGGATCTTGTTCAAACTTCCACCTATTTTTTAAACTAGTCGAAATTTTTTTATCCAAATTCCAAATCATTCTTCCTCGAAAAAGAAAAAGAAACGAGAGAGTGAGACATCAATCAATTTCAAACAAACAAGGGAATTTGATTCGTTTGCCAGGCCCCCATATCAAGACAACACACTGCAGTACTCCACGTCACTCGTCACTCTCTCATTACTACAATTGCTGCCTCGCCGCTAAGTGTCTACCCACACTACACATTTTACATGGTGCACGTTACTTGTTCGGCATAATGTCTCCATAACAATAACAACCCCCCCCCCATCCACCCCCCCCCCCAAAAACCTCACCTCATCTTCATTCCTCAAAACTTATTATTATACCTGAATAAACAACGAACAAGAGACAAATAGCAGCTAAAGACGAAGACCAAGTCTGACAGAGATGTGGAGGCGCGTGGCTTCGCTTTCTTCCTCCATCTCATCCTCCTTTCTTGCCCAGGTTCCGATTCTCTTCTACCTCTTCTCAATTGCAAATCAATACAAATTAATAAAAAACGGTATTCATTTATCTCACTTCCGTTATTCATCCTTTTTAGCATTCATTTTCTTGTTTCTGTTTTATAGACAGCGTCTAGGCTCAACACTTGGGAATCATTTACAACAGGGATCGCCCAACAGGTATTGTTATTCAATTGTCAAAATGATGAACATTTCTTGTTGCCTTTGGACTTGTGGTAGACTCGGACAGATTGAATCTTTAAAATTGACTGATTCTTCGACCAAAAAAAGGCCCTCGTTTATGGGTTGACTTCGAAGGGTGTGCTGTTATTTTTACTTTCCTTTTCTAATGTGGGTATTGCCTCGGAGGGAAATGTAGATTCTTGTTAATTTTGCACTTACTTTGAGAAACCTTGTTTGAGTTTGGACAGATCAATTCAACATAAATATGTTAGATGGAGATGGTGCCAAAGCATTTAAAATGTATCCTGTTAGTAGTCATGTATCAATTTGACCACCTTTCGTTTGGTATGAATAATTTAAGATTTAATATATCGATCTTATAGCCCTAGGATTTCGACGACTTTTTCACTTATTTCATGTTAATCCTTGTGCTACTGTGATTGTTTGTCAGATAAATTTTGTCTGTTTCAAATTCATTTACATTTAATTTCTTTTTACTTCTGTTGGTTTTGTTAATTTTCTGATGCTTACTTCTTGCTTACAGCACCAGTAAATATTCCGTGATATATTCTCAAAATGAGTTATATTTTTTTGTTCATCATTTTCTGCATGCAGGCAAAAGGTGTAATAGCCCCCAAAGAGAAAACTCCATTCATAACTTTTGTCCTAGGTAAATCTTGCGCATTGCTAGCATGAATGAGTAATTCTCCGTTCTTACTTTATATGGTATCATGCAAAATCACACTTATTTGCTATGCTTTGTGTTGGCTTTGGAATTCTTTGACCTTGGGAAGTTTTGCACAATTTTAAACCTTATTTTCTCCTTAAGTTCATTTATCTTGTTTTGATATATTTATATTTTAAATTCTATTTTCAAGAAGAAAACAAAATTAAAGATGCAAACTTCACATCCAGTATTTTTGATTCTTTGCCTATCCAAAGGAATGGTTGCTTCTGACCTAACTTGAATCTTTTGGCTTTCTGAGTGCAGCAAAACATCATGGGTTACATGGTTCACAATATCATTCTATTATTTGGTTACTTATATTAGATGTCAGTTGGCATTTATTGTATGGTTAGTATGCAAATGATACTTGAGGTTATTTATTGATATACCACTGCTGTAAATCTTTTGATAGATCAACATTTATCTTTTATTGCATTAAAGGAAACGGTGATGTCAAAAACTATATCCTGTATAAATGTTTGGACAGATTTTTGCACCCTACTTTCACATGGAAACAATTTGTGACATCAGGCTTTGATACAGTATGTGCGATGCTGCTTTTTTGAAGTGTTCAAATAGACATCGTTTGTGTTGTAAATTTTTCATCTGGAGCTTAGATTTATTCAGAGTTTTCCACCTGCCATTCAATTTTCAGGTGGCCCTGGTAGTGGAAAAGGTACTCAGTGTGTAAAGATTGTTGAGACGTTTGGATTCACACATTTGAGTGCAGGAGATTTGTTGAGAAGGGAAATAGCTTCTAACAGTGCAGATGGGTAATGATTTCTCATCATTGTTTACAAATCATATTGCTAAGTGACTAAGTAATCCTTATCCTCTAATGATATATCTTTGATTCCAGTGCCATGATTCTTAACACAATTAAAGAAGGAAAAATTGTCCCGTCACAGGTGACAGTCAGACTGATACAAAAGGAGATGGAATTAAGTTACAATCACAAATTTCTTATTGATGGCTTCCCGCGTACTGAGGAGAACCGAGTATCATTTGAACAAATTGTGAGCTTTTCTTTTCCCTTTCCTTTTTCCCCTAATGGTTTTTTTTGTGTGTGTGTGAGAACTGTAAATGAATTTGACTATTTGCCTTCTAAAGCTGTTAATTATGTGTTTCCTAAAGTTGTTTGCTTGTTGGGTTGAAAAAACTTTCTGAATAAGTGATGAGATATGTGTGAATATTTGAAGAAATGATCTTTTTATCATTAATATAGCTTTCTGAATGGCATCCTCAGATTGGTGTAGAGCCAAATGTTGTACTTTTCTTTGATTGCCCAGAAGAAGAAATGGTGAAACGTGTGCTGAATCGTAACGAGGTACATGTTGATAACTTTTTGGCTTAATTTGAATCACATTAAACCTGTTTTTTGAAGTATGATGTTTTCTTATTGCAGGGCCGAGTTGATGATAACTTAGAAACAATCAAAAAACGCCTTACAGTTTTTCAGGCATTGAGTCTTCCAGTTATTAACTACTACTCTGAGAGAGGAAAGCTCTATACGGTATATATATAAAATTGTCTCCTTTGGGGACTTTATGTTTTTCCCTTTCTAAATTATGGCCAGCTTACATAGCATATTGGTTATAGTAAATGAAGCAAATACTTGCAGATCAAGGCAATAGGAACAGAAGATGAAATATTTGAACAAGTTCGTCCAATCTTTGCTGCATTTGAGGTATGTTCTCTGAGCGCAATGATCCTTTCTATCCAGCTTTGCTGATTTATTGGTTACATTTTGAATCAGAAAACATGACTACTGCATTGCTTTTATTGAACCTTTTTGGCATTTCTGTTATGTTTCTTATCTAGAACAAGTAAGATTATGCTTCTTGTGAACTTTATTGAATGTATAAGTACTTGTAACAATAGAAAAGGCCACCCGTTTAAATACCCGGTGGAACTGCTACATTTCTGCCCTGGTGGTAGTGATAGATATGAGCTAGAGGGAGAATAGTCGCGAGAACAACATTAGTGTCCTTCATCAATTGTAATGTCTATACCAATATGCAGTACATAGGTTTGAGTTTTGAAGTGATTTGTTGATTTCTTATTTTATTTTTTGTTGCAGCAGACTGTTGAGTAAGGTTCTTGTGAAACAAGAACATCACAAAAACAGGAATATCCTTTTTACCTTGTTTTAGGCCAAAATCAAGGCCAGCTGAGGGTCACAAGACCTTCAAAAGTTTGTAGCAAGATGAGGAAATGAGAAGAAAAAGAAGGATGTAAATCTGGTTGAGGTAAAAAAGGAAGGGTGCCCATGATGTAATAAAATAATGTCTTGAAAACAGATGCTTTTAATTACTTTCATATATACATGATAGTTTGAACGATTGCTACCTTAAAGCTCAGTTTTTCCATTATCTATCCCCTTGAGATTTTTACGTAAATAACATGCAAATAAAAATATGAGCTTCAACACTTATTGAAGCTTTCAAGTGCAGAATAAATCAAACCCAATTAGGTTTTCAAAGTTTGTTTTATGATTTAAAAATGGCTTTATTCATGATTTCAAGAGGCTCTTGAAATGTAGTTGTTTTTCCACGTTGGAATGTAAACTGGAATTATAATTTTCCTCCTATTTTACTCTAAAAGTTATTAATGTGGACATGAGTCATGTTTTTAGTGCCAACTTTGTTTTTTGGGTAAATTGGGATGAAAATGATGGTTCAATTATGAAAGTGGACAAAACAAAGTTTAAGTACCAAAATAAAGAAAATGTATAATTCAGGGTCCAAATTGTAAATTAAGACTTTAAAAACAACTGCATGCGTAAAAATTCTTATCGGGACTTCGGGTGTTGCCAATAGCAGTCTTCTTTCTCTGAAAATGGTTGTTCTTTCACAAGTGCAGCCACGCACTATACCATTGACTCTCCATTTTCACTGCTCTTCTAAAGGCAAGAAGAACCAGAAACAAAAGCGAAGACAGTTTGAGCATAATAAAAACACTGACCCTGCCAGACCATTCCCAAGATCCTCCCCAACCCCACTCTTTATCAACAACAAACCCTTCCCCCAAACTAAACTCCAAGCCGTAGACTCTATCGTTAAAGACCTCGAAGCCTCTGTCAAAAAAGGCATAATAATCGATCCAGGGATATTCTCTTCTCTGCTAGAAACATGTTACCAACTAAAATCTATCGACCACGGCATCGCAATCCATCGTCTTGTTCCCCAGAACTTATTACGTAAAAACACTGGCATCTCTTCCAAACTGTTAAGGCTGTATGCAACGGCTGGACGCATGGAAAATGCCCATCAAGTGTTTGATCAAATGTCTAAACGTAACGAGTCTTCTTTTCCCTGGAATTCTCTTATCTCGGGATACGCAGAACTGGGACAATATGAAGATGCCTTAGCCCTTTACTTTCAAATGGAGGAAGAGGGTGTTGAACCTGATCGATTCACATTTCCTCGCGCTTTGAAGGCTTGCGCGGGAATTGGGTTGATTCATGTTGGACAGGCTGTTCACCGTGATCTGGTGCGTAAGGGTTTTGGAAATGACGTGTTTGTGCTTAATGCTCTTATTGATATGTACGCAAAATGTGGAGACATAGTTAAGGCTAGGCGGGTTTTTGATAGCATTGCTTGTAAGGATAACATTTCTTGGAATTCCATGTTGACGGGTTATATTCGTCACGGGTTGTTGGCTGGGGCATTGCAGGTATTCCGTGGGATGATGCAAGAGGGATTTGAGCCTGACTCTGTTACTATATCCACTATTCTGTCTAGTTTTTGTTCAGCGAAGACTGCGGCACAGATACACGGGTGGGTTCTCAGGCTAGGAATTGAGTGGAATACATCTGTCGTTAATGCTATGATCGTTGTGTATTCTAATCTTGGCAAGTTAGATGGAGCAAGTTGGTTGTTTCAACGAATGCCCGAGCGGGATATTGTGTCATGGAATTCAATAATCTCTGGTCATAGTAAACACCCAGAAGCTCTGCTGTACTTTGAACAGATGGTGAGGAGCGGTACTTTACCTGATGGCATCACATTTGCCGCAATACTATCGGCTTGTGCTCATTTAGGTTTGGTCAAGGATGGAGAGCGGCTGTTTTGGTTAATGAGAAAGAAGTATGGGATTGATCCGAGAATGGAGCACTACGTTTGCATGATAAATCTTTACGGAAGAGCAGGGCTGATAGATGAGGCTTTCAACATGATAGTGGAGAGAATGGAGTTTGAGGCAGGGCCAACCGTGTGGGGAGCATTGCTGTATGCCTGTTCGGTTCATGGAAACATACAAATAGGGGAGATTGCAGGTCAAAAACTTTTCGAGCTGGAGCCGGATAACCAACATAATTTTGAGCTATTGATGAAGATATATAGCAATGCAGGGAGGGTGGAGGATGCGGAAAGAGTTAGAAAATTGATGTTGGATAGAGGATTATAGTATAGAGTTGTCTGCTAGTGGTAAATTGTTAAGGGTGGAAAGCTCTCCTCAAGAAATTTGATTGGTGAAGCTTTTGTGCCAGAGGGCCTTAAAAGCAAATCAGTGTGGGGCTTGTGGATGTGGTTACACAGATTTTTTCGGCTACCATTATATATCAACATTTGATTTGTACAATAATGGTGTGGAAGGTTCCTAACATAGCTGACATGCAAGTAGTGGAGTATCTG
The DNA here is from genome assembly GCA_039519145.1 of Kokia cookei. Taxonomy (NCBI): domain Eukaryota; kingdom Viridiplantae; phylum Streptophyta; class Magnoliopsida; order Malvales; family Malvaceae; genus Kokia; species Kokia cookei. The sequence continues at coordinate 4,984,411 of CM076909.1, forward strand.
GCTTTAACTGTTACAGAATAGCTTTAAGGGTTGATTCCTGCATAGATATAAATCGAGTACTGTTAATATTCAAAACTATCATCGAGTATTTTGCCCCCTCTACTAAAAAAAATGAGTAAATTAGTCTCTGTACATTAGATCAACGAGAAATTTGGTCTTTTTTTGTTACAAATTTTATCCATTTTTACTATTACAATTTGGAATGGCTAGCAGAATAATAAAACAGTTACACGTGATATGTCCAATTTTCAATAGTAAAATGGATGAAATTTTTAGCAAAATAATCAATTTACTCTTTGACTTAATGTATAAAGATTGATTTGTTTGTTTTTTAATAAATGAGGTAAAATGCAATTCAACTTTTAGTATAAAGTTTTTACGATGCTTTTACTTGTTTATATAGTAACAAATAATCATGTTTCTAATTGTTTCCGCGAGTTAATTGGAGATAAAATTTAAGTTAATGCCACGTGTTGATTTTACAACCATTATTCTTACATGTGGTGTTTTTGTTTTAATCAAGTGTAAAATTGATAATTGTCAATATTTAAATTTGAGATTTGATGAAAATAAAAAAATTAAGTAATGCAAATAGTTTGTCATTAATTGACAGATCACACGTTTATCCGTCTCAGTCAAATTGAAAGCATGTCATCCTTTGTCAAGGTAAAGAGGAAAGGTTAAGAATCTCAAAATTTTTTTGATTTATTCTCAAACGAATATCGGGCGACAAAACAAAGTGAATGGATAGGCTAAGTGATAAAAAAAATATGCACTGAAAACATACTACTAATAGTAATATGTTTTGCATTGCCAGAAAAATTTGTAGACTGGTGGCATCCACCCTTCCCAAATGATAATCATGTGGAAGCAACCATTTCCTGAAATAATGTTTCTTCAAAGGGGAAAGGACGAATAAAGGCAGAATTCATCTCCCATATTTTGAGCGTGGCCTTCACATTCACTCCACTTGCATTGTTGAACAAGAACAGCCGTGCTGCTCCATATATGGCTTCCGTTGGATACACTCTCGATGTTATCACCGTCCTCCCTCCTTCTCCAAAGCTTTCCACCACTGAATGATCCACCTGTTTTCATTCAACCTTTTAATTTACAATCATCTTTATCTAATTTCACCAAAATCATATCTTCAAGCAGACAACATTATTTATGACTTACCAATACCCTCATATTGTAGGTTTCATCGTCAAGCACTGGAACTTTGCCTCCATACACCTGTTTCGTGACATCGGGAGCTTTAGAAGACCTGCATCAAACCATTTATACATTGTTCTTTCACTTGTTAACTGAAACTCGCAATTAGAGGCAAACCTTGTTTCGTCAGCGCAAAAGTAAGTTCCAAGACTCCCATCGGATGTATTAAGTGGGCGGAAATATATAGGAGTGAGCTCAGAAAGTGAATCATCGGCAATAACCAGGACCCCAAATGGCCCATAAGTGCTCCTATCAACCGCCCCATCGCCGCAATCACTGACTTCATCCTCCGTGCTGTTCGATAACAACGTCTCTAGTTCAAACTCTGCTAATATATCCAACTGCATTTAATAATCTTACGTTGTCAATATGAAGTAGTGCTGGTGGGGTGAGTTGTTATTAGAGGTGGTAAAGTTAAAAAACCTGAGTAGCGGTGCCTATGTCGAGGGGCACAACAGATCCTGCTTCAACTACAACATCCTTAAACACTGTAGCATTCAGTCTCAAGCTCTCCACTTCTTCCACAGGCCACTGTAGTAAATGGGTTCCGGTCTTGTTGTCATACAACACACTCCTGGGTATTGTCTGTAATTTACGAAAACAAAACACCATCGTGTAGAAAAGTATGTTATGTATGTTGTAGTACTCGTAGCGGTAATGTATGTATGTATGTATGTATGTATGTATGTAATGTACCTGAATGGAAGCCCATCCTTTTTCGAGGTCATCAGTTTCAGTATCAGTTTCATTAACCCAACCATATAGAATCCTCCTTTGTTTACTCTGATCAAAAAATGTCTTGGAGGCATAGTATCTCCCATAATCCACTTTCAACCCGATGCCTACATCTTCTTCCGGGTTATCAGGTGTCCATTTATCCGTTATCGGGTCGTAGGTCCCTATTGCATAATGATCAACTTTCGTATCATCCAAACTAGCCTTCAGGACATGCTTAATTCCAGGCCCAAGTGCCGTCGTGTCCAGTCCGACCGACCCGTTTATTGCAACGGGGTAAAAATCTACACATTCCCACATACCCGTACCCGGAACAGCATGTAAGACCCCATCCAATAATTCATAGTCCGAAAAGTTTGTCGTTTGAAAAACAAGGGCTGTTCCTATGGTGGTATTAAACCTTGTACCAACAGCAATCCGCCAGGAACCATCGTGTCCAAGCCAAGCTGTTGTCGGGTCTCGGAACTTATCGTCTTCAATCCCGGTTGGGGGAACAACAACCGGGTTGCCCGGGTATTTTAACCACTGAAGGAGGAGGGGATCAGATAGGTTGGCGGGATATGCAAGGTTTTGGACTTGCACGGAGTCATTGGTGCTGCCGGTGTAAAGCATTGCGATTTGGCCATCTGGCAGGAGAGTGGCCGACCCCGTCCAACAACCGTTGAAATCGTACCATTGATCAGGGACCATGGCGAGTGGGAGATAGAACCAGTGAATGAGGTCCCTTGATACAGCGTGGCCCCAAGTGATGTTGCCCCATATGGCTGAATCAGGGTTGTATTGATAGAAAAGATGGTACCATCCCTTGTGATACAATGGACCTGCGATCATCGTATTTTTTGTTCCATAATGTCACATGCTACTTAATTACTAAAAACAGTACAAAGAAACCACGTGGTGTATGTACAGAAGCAAGGTTTTGCAAAACTAGTTAGTTAGGACTTAAACCTTAGAACGACAGGTAAACAAACCAAACGGTCAAGGAATCATTTTTGTGACTTATTATTGTAAATTAAGGGTGAGTTTGGGTGGGCGGTGCAGTGTTGTGGGTATAATTTTTTTTTATCTCACGTTATAGTATGATTATAATATTTAATATCATTGTCATTGCTGTATTACACTAATGTAAACACATCGTCCATTCGAACTCATCCTAAAAGATAATATTTGATACAATAATTATTTTACATGCAGCTTTAAAAAATTGTCATCTTTTTTTTAAAATATTTATTTTTTTAATAGAACACTTATCCTCTATAATTCTACTTGTGAAATCTAAAAACACTATTAAATGGGTTGATCCACAATTTTCTAAATAATTTATAAATAATTTGATATGTTTGTGTTTTACACATCGATTGATTAAATGATTGACTAATAGTATTATCTCAGTTAGAATTTAGATGGATATCATATATAACACGTAAAAAAAATAGTGATGTGATAAGAACTTACCATCAGGATCTGAAGCAGGTTGTAAGTTGCCGAATCAACATACAAACATAATAAAAAAATATAACAAATTAAATTCGGTTATTAAAAGAAAGTGATAGTTAACTTTAAAAATAACAAACTATGTGCTTAATAGTATTATCATTTGAGCAAGTATAGTGACCAAAATCCAAAGAAGTAACCTAAATTGTAATTAGGTAAACCTACCATTCATCCAATTCTTTTGAGGCTGAAAGTGGTAGGCAGTTTTTTGCCAGTAAAACATAGCGTTTGTCCAATTAAACCCAACTTTGTCAAAAAGTGATGGGTTTGACTTGGCTGAAACACCTTCAGCTATCCCTCTTGGCTGCGCCGCCATTGAATACGACCCTGCCTCCGTTACACTACTGGGGTTACTTGCTACTGGCTCCGGGCTTTGGCTAACAATTAATATGACCAGTAAGAGTAGGAAAACGACGGACCCAATTATCACTGCGAAACCCTTTAAGGGTCTGCTGCTCGTCCTCCGAGGGTGGTGTAGCAAGGGAGCATGGAACAATGCTGGGTCATGGGAGGTGCTGCTGCTGGCCTCCATCTTGGGAATGGCGGTCACACTTACAATACAAGTAGGCAATGAGAGATTAAATAGAAAAGGGTAATGGGAGGTAAAATTAAAGAGAGAACAGCATAGAGAGAAAGAGAAGAGATTTATACATGTCTTGAGCTTGGATTGGTGGTTGTCCAATTTAGCTGGGGAGAGAGAGATGGTCCCATTAGATCAGATCTGGTGAATGCTATACACTGAAACAAAGAGGGACAGTTGAAAAGGTATGGGCAATGCATGCATGCAGCTGCACCTGGTAGTCAAACTCAGTTGCTTACTTTTTGTGGGCTAGGATTTATATTTATATATTGCCATTTACAAGAGTTAATTTTTTTTTTTAATTATTCTTCTTTATTAATAAAACTAATTTGGAAGCCTGAAGACAGAGCCAATTCACGTGCAAGGGCCAATGGACACACAGCATTAGGGAATGTCAAGTCTTGAGAATGTAGGTCCTGGCCTGTAAACAGCTAGTTTATGGTTATGGATACTGATCTGAGAGGTGAATAAGGCAGTGGCATTAGCAAAGACATTAGTATACGAAATGGAACATGGGTCATGTGGTTCTGAATCATCATGTGCTGTGGCTAGAGCTCTAAGTCTGGGAGGCTCCTTAATTAAATCTGTTTTTCCACATCCATCAGGATGGAATGTTCGCTGGGATTTGAGTGTAATCCTTGAATGTTTGTTAGGATCATTGGGTCTTGCATTGCATTATTCAAACCCTATCACTTTCTGACAACCAACAAAACTAAATTAAAGGAGCTGCTGCTTCCTTGATTCGATTTAAATGCTATGCTACTTGTGTTTTCTTTTCTTTTTTCATTGTCCACAGCTATCATGTGAAGTGTTACTGATCAAAAAAAAAAAATACTCCACACGGTAACTATAGACTGACAGAAAGTAAGATGAAGAAAACCAGCTACCGTATGTTACTTATAGTTACACTACTAGCTGGTTCAGTCCCCTGTTTTGTGATCATTGTATTTTTACAAGTTTTTCTAAATGGTGATTTATTATTATTATTTATGCTGTTACTTTCCCGTCATACGCAGCCCCGTCATCTGGAAAACACCCTATTAATAAATATAATATTTTAAATGGTGGTTTTCTAAATATCTTTTGGAAAATTTAATGTTTTACCGAAAACAACATTTTACATGCATGCAAACGGACCTTAAGCTTCAATTCAGCGAATAACTGTCGTACAGCACAAGATTAATTAAATTTGCTCTGAATAATAAAAATGAGCAGAAAGAAATTCCCCAAGTAGGTTGGTTCACTTAACTTTAGATCTGTTTACAAACATCAAAGAACTAATTTCTATCTTAAAATCAGTTGAGCGTATTTCAATTAAAAGAAGGCAAAACGAGAGAGAAGAATGCATGAAAAATAACATTCCAACAGGAGTTTGTAGAAATACATATAAAAGCATATCCATGCTTAAAGAATGAAAAAAATATCCAATGGAAGAGGGCTGCTTTCCGAAACTGAATGCCAAGAATGAGAAACATGAATATAACATGGAAGCATCCATCACCGGTTACCAGTGAGAAAGATAACTGAAGCAGGAATATACAGTTAAGACAAGAAGCAATGAGCAGCAATGGTAGGCCACCACTTCCACTCCAAAGCCTCCCAGTGTTAACTAGATATACTAAAATTTTTTCTTTATTCTATGCTTGTATCAGAGTATTTTTCTTCTCTATGTTATTTGTTGTATTCAGAGACCACTTGTCTTCTTCCAATTCACCAGTGATTTAAGAAACTCCAACACCTGCATCATTCACAGGCAGAGGCATAATTAATTTCAAACACCAACAATCCCAGTATGTGAACAAACAGATTTGTTTTTATACCTCTTGAGGGTCCCTAAGGGATAAAAATGCATTACTCTCCTTTGGAGCGGATGATACTAAAATGCCATATCCCAGATTTCTCTCTCTCAGAACCTGTTTTTAGACCAATGATCTTGTTTCTGTTAATTATTTTTGAACACATACACAACTCTCAAGAGTGTCAATGGTGTTGTGATTTATATCTTACCTTAAATGCATCTTCGTCTGTCCGGTCATCTCCAACGTAAATGGGAAGCACATCATCATGATTACTAAGCCCTAAAGCATTTGATTTTGCTCATTATTAATTCATTATGACATTGAAAATAATAAATAATAAAAAGACAGTCTAGAAAACATACTTACCAAGTGATTCAAGTAGAAATGTGAGAGCTTTCCCCTTATCCCAGTCGATCACTGGCCGTACCTCTAAAACCTAATTGCATAAATTTTAAAAAACAAATGAATAATATTATAAAATAACACAAACAGAAATCACAACATCCATATCTAGCACAAGCCACAAGCAGAAAATGAGTCAAAAAAAGGAGAATCGTATTGTCTTTAAAGATCACCTTCCGCCCATGAGACAATCGCAGACGAGGGTAGTTTCTGATGACATCATGAACACATTGTGCAACTTTTTTCCAATTCTGGAAACAAATATAGGAATGTTCGCAGAAGTTAATAAAGTACGCAAGGAAAATGTACATGCCACTGAGCATCACTTCCAAAAGATAAAGATTTCTTATATACCAAGGAAAGTATCTACCTTCTCGTCTACATTACGGTAATGGACAGAGACACAGAACTTGTTGTTTTCAACTTTAGCTCCTTTAATTTCTTTGGTGCTGTTAACAAGTGAGTTAAAAACCTGTGATGAATGAAACTACACATTAGAACAAAGAGGAAAAGGTGAACGGCTCAAAGAATGGCACTCGGAAGACATACATACCTCATCAATCATAGGTAGGAATTCACTAGCAGGCTGGAATAACTTTACTCCTTTGCCCTGTGCGTTAAAGAGAAACAAGATTAAGATATAACTTAAGGGAGAATGTAGAGTCACAGGGAATAAAAAGATAAAGAGATTTGAGGGCCCAAACCTGCTTATCAGTAGATCTAATGCAGTTAGGAGGATCATCGGAGGATTCCCTAACAGGACCCATGATGTCCATTCCATGACTTCCCGCGTAATAGAGATCTGTTAGTCCTACAAACTCATATACCTGAATATACAAGGGCATAGAACAAGATATGGTCAAAACTAAAACCCAACAAAGAGGCAATCAAACACATAAAATAAACTAAATATATTGAAGGTGGCAGTTGGATAAGTAAGCATTAAAAACCGTGCCAAGGAAGATGTCAGAATTACTAAAATGCTTTTTGATCAAAAAATTATTAAAAAACTTTATCTTTAAATCACCTTGTCACGGCTTCTTCCACTAATTATTGCTGTTGGGAAGTATTTTGCCACTTTTGCTACAGCAGCTCGCATCTGAATAAAAGGCATTGATTAGTCTATCATGAGCAACCAAAAAGAGAGGAATTTTGACTAAAAGATTTTATTATATGGTTTTGTCAGGCAAACCATTTATTCTTACATCAATAGACATAAAGGCAAAATCTGGGTTGTCCACAATTGGTGAAAGAGTCCCATCATAATCCAAAAACAATGCTATTCTCTTGCCTTTCGCAAAATTTGTAATTTGCTCAAAAGATGATAGTGCAGAGGGATACTTAACCTGTAAAATCAGAGGGTAAAGTACATAGAGCAGATCAATAACTCATTCACTTGTATCAAAATTAAACTCGGGCAGAAGTAAAAGAGAAACAATACCATCCATGTGCGATACGCAACATCTGTATCAGCTGATACAATCTCATGGTTGTAATCCCTCGTGCTTGTATGACGAGGGGATGAGGATTTCATAGCATCGAGCCAGCTGCTGGCACGAACATCATCCAGAATTCCAGTTTTCTTCCTGGGAACAGTAAGAAGTAGATTTGGAGAAAACACTGATGCTGGGGATGAGTATGGAAACAGACTGGAAGCTACTAATCTTGACTTGCCTATCGGTGCAGGATCAGCAAGAACAGGAGCAGTGTGATTGGATTTTAGGTCCATTTGATCCAGCTTTGTAACACCACTTATAACGTCAAAGCTAACAGACTCCTCAGCAAACTTTCCACTCAAGTGCAAAGAAGCAAACCTTAATGTTCAATCTCAGATATTCTACTCAGCCAACCCTTTTATCAATGAAGAACCACCTCTTTAAAGTTTTCTTGTCACTGCTCTTAAGCAAGCAGTCCATCAAGCATAAGGGACCTGAAAACGGATTTCGTAAGAAAGTGTCAAAAGAGACAAAATGAAGCTAAAGATCAGCAATGTTTTTCAAAAGAACCAGATATAGGAACTGAACCTTTTCATATCCTTTGGTTACTCTGCTTAAAACTTATGTAAGCGAACACTATCTGCAGGGAATTGATTTAAGAACTATGATTAATGTACAGGTCCAGAATAACATCCTTCAAAACTGAAAATGAACAATGAATAAAGGCCAAGAGAAAACAGTAAACAAATTTGACAAATTCATTGATTGGAAGACAGTGATACAAAACATGCCTTACCAAACAAATATAAACAATGAACTTCAGAAAACCCAAAGGTTGGGGCAGAAGAGGTGCAGGAAAACAAAAGATATATCTTTTGACACTACCGGTGGCGAATATATGTAGTGCAATTCAGTTGAAAGATGAAAATGCACAAAGATGACATACAGATGAAAACGGACAGCTCAGATTTACTAAACCAGTTGGGAAGAAGACAAACATCTTATCAGTCAGAACTGGCAAGCAACCATACAACTTGCAACGAAACGGACTTTATAAGCATGAAAATTTCCTAAAAAACGCATCGAGGCATTACTGGAAAATACAGTAAATTCTACTTTCTATGGCCCTTCACAGCCTCAGATTCCTTTTAAAGTTCAGTCCTTTTCTTACCAGACAAAGTTAATTTGCGAGGGCGAAAGGTTTGGACTTGACAATAACTTCTGTCCTTATCTTCCTTTTAAGCAACTAGACTGCAATTTTACATGAAATTCTTCTAAAATATAATTATTTCCAATGAATAGTTTTTCTTGTTCAGTCTATCACAATGATTTATATTCCATAGTTCAACAACCTTTCCTAGGATATAAAAAATCAAAACTGCAGAACCTAAAAACAAATAGAAGCAAACTTGAGGCTAAACAGAACATACAGGGAATACTTTTTGGAAGCAAAAAAAAAAAAAGATAAACTAAAAGCCCATAACAAATTGATGACTTCATTACTATGCAACAGAATAAGTGAACAAATAATAGCACCACCCAAAATAACTCAAACGGTAACTGTAGAGGCAGCAAAAGGAAACCACACATTACGTTAAACCGAAATAAGCATGCAAAAGGCAGCAAAGCCTGAAATTACATTAAACCGAAAGAAGTGAAGAGCAGATTCATTCATAAATAAAGCTGGCCCACGTGAAAAAAATGATATCTGGTACAGCAAAATCTAAGTAAATGGTAGTTGCTTGATAAAAAAGACGCCTTGCCCCCACTCAGGGAGAGGGAACCAAGTTAAAGGCAACCACACATTACGGGCCTTCGGTGAAAATGGGAAAACACACAATGGACCCCCAAGCACATAAAACATCCATCAATCGAATTAAAATCATTATTGGAAAACCAAAAACAGAAATTTCAGGTTTCACCATACTCTTGTTGCTATCATACACTCCATCCATCAGCATCAAAATTACCAGTAAAAGTATGCAAGACTTATAGTTTACTTTTTCCAAGATCGGTAACTTGTCATTGTTTAAGAGGTGAAAACAAATGAATAATAATATAACATCAATGCAAGCAAACACAGGTAGAAGAGATAGACGAATCGGAATAGACATTGACAGCTTTCGCTTTGCCGTTAGGAAAAGAAAAAAAAAAACTGAACGGTCAATCATGTAACGAGAAATTCAAAGAAAACAACAACGAACCAATCAGAAAATTAAGAAATTGATTTTTTTTACAAAAAATAAAATAGTATCTTGAAGAAAACAGAGCAGAAAAAGTCAAATAAAAAAAGAGAGAAAAAGAATTTAATTTAAAAATGTATGGAATGCACATAAAATCTTTAAATTGGAAACAACTTTTTTTCTTTGGTTACCCTCAGACAACGGCATTGAAGAAATAGTGTGGAAAGCAGAGATTTTAAAACTCGTCAGATTAAGAAGCGGAAACTAAGCATCGAAAAAAAGGTCAGTCAACGATACGGCATTTTTAACAAAATCAAAACAGCTTTCTGAGAAGCAAAAAAAGAAAAAAAAAAGTTCATAAAACCACACCTAATTTAAAAACTTCGACAACGAAAAAGAAAACGCGTTCAGAGAGGCCGCTCGAGAAATGCAGGAAGCTTCGAGGGCAAAAGGCGAAAAAAGAGAAAAGTTGTGAAAGAAAGAAAGAAAGAAGACTAATCTACAAATGCACCATTTTACTTGTTCAAGAACGAAAGAACAGCCGTGATGATATTATACTGTACAAACAAAAGAAGAAATTTGCGACGCCGTAATGAAGTAAACCACTGCCTTATTCTATCTTCTCGACGACCAAAACAAAACAAAGAAAATGTCAGATTAAAATCACCTAAACAGGAGAAGGAATCGCAGAGAAGGAGAAACTGACTAAAAAATATCGTATAATACCGAATCGATGCTTAACTCAGACAAGAGATCAAAAGAACTTTAAAGAAATGAAGAAAGAAAAAGAGATGCGTTATGGCCGTTTGGATATTTATAGAGCTTCGGTTAGGTTCGGAGTTCGAGGGAGTGCAATTAAAAGCAAAACTCTGAGCGATGAGTTGGTTGAATTAGGAACCAAAAATGGAAAAGCAGACGAGAAAATACCTTGTAACTGGTTTGTGTTTCCCCACTTCTGTTGTTTGGGAATGTAAAATGAGAGGAGCGAGTAGATGGGAAAATAAGGGGTGAGAGGCGCGTAATTATAGTCGAGGTTTTAGTTTCGAAGCTGGTTTTGTTGATGTATTTGGTATTATATAATGCGAGTTTGGTGAGTAACAATGGAGGTAGTTTTGAGTTTTGGGGCGGAAGAAAAGGGAAAAGAGGGGGGGCCCACAGGGGATCTTTGATTCTTGATGGAACACCGGGGGAACACGTGGTGGAAGACTTTGCAGCCAATATGCGTGTGGACACCTGTGATCGACTTATGTCTGACGTGGTTGCGTTGGAGAGCGGGCCCTGGTCTCGGATGTGCTGGGCATGTTGTCAGCGTGCCGTCACTTTCAATCACTGCTGGGGAAGGGTGTCGGTCGTGGCTTTAATTTTGGCCAACCATGTTGTCCCACGTTGCAGTTTGAAGGTGGGCCCCCCATATTATCACTTTCAACCCACAAAGGTAATCCACGCAGCAATTACGTGGGAGAAGCTTCTGGGTAATAATTAAGAAATTAAACGCATGGTTTCTGGAATAAGATCGGTGATGAAATCCATAGGATACATTGTAACAATCAATTTGATTCGGTGCATTTTTTTGGCTTGTTAATATTATAATGTAATATTATTTACTATATTATTGGGTTTGTCAGATATTTTATTTATTTGAATGAAATTAAATATTCTTATGTTTATTTGTCAAAAGGAAAAATTCAAAGCGAAACAGAAATTTGTTCATTTCTATCTTATTATTGGACTGAAGGCTTCAGTCACCACAATGCTATGCATCACCCAGCAAGATTAGTCAAAGGTTTTTCATTCACATTCATTCTCATGATAAGTTTGGTCATACCGTCCGTTATATTATTCTTCTATTTTGATACATGTATCACACGAAACCCTTCCATCTGCTTCAATAAACTCCTAACTTTTCTCCTTAATAAATTTTGATCTCGAGTCTGATCACTCAACAGGATAACGATCTCTATACAGATCATCTTTAAGATAATTTTCTTAACTCCCATCTCCCATGCTAATTTAATTCCCTCAAAAGCCCCCATAACTCAACTTCTAGCACTAGAAAAATTCCTAACTTATGGGAGAACCCCGGAGCAAACAACCCCCGTTGTCCCTAGCCACTCCCCCATCGCAGCAACAAGCGAATCAACTCCCACAGCTGTATTCCCTACATATTTTTATGTTATTTAAAATCACATTTATTAAAATTTTCTTAAACACAAATAAGGATGAAAAAAGTTATCATACTACATTGAGAATTGGAGTTGACTATATAAATGTAGAAAAAGGATTAAAACAATAACGTATAAAATGTTAAAATTTTTAAGGTTTCACATTTGTCACAACAAATAATAATTAAGGTTTCACATTTGTCTCAACAAATAATAATTAAGATTTTCATTATCATATGAGATTAAGTTGTAAACAAATAAGTTTATATCTTAAATATAGATAAATTTTAATTTTGCTTCAATTTTTTTTTACTATAATTCATATTTATCATCAAAATCAAAATTGTATTTGACTGATAAAAGAGTGGTCGAAAAGACCTCGTGGTAGATGTGGTAGGTCTAGCGAAATCAGGTAGTGTAATACTTGATAATTGTGTTCGGTGGTCGAGCGCAATAGAGATCCAAATGATCATGATTTTTTTTTAAATGATAAATTTTTAATTTAAGTTATTTATAATTTATAAAATTTTAAATAAGTAATGATAAAATTGTACTTTAATCTTTCAAAAATGATGAAATTTTGATTTAATTCTTTAAAAATTATAAAGATATAGATTATTAAAATGATTAAATTATATTTTTACTATCGTAAAAATATACAATTTAATTTCGATTCCCAAATAAAATTTCAAGTTCCGTCACTAATTGTATTTTCATTCTACATAATGGAAGCACCAAGGATTGTGTAACATTTTGTACGCCTCCCGATTACGCTCCTCGGGAGCATGGCCTAAATGTCTATTATCCAATATAGTATGCATTAAAACTACAAATAATTATTTATTAAATACTAAAATGAGATTTAAAAGATACATTATAAAAACTTATAATTTGAAATAAATTTAAAGTGTTAAATGAAAATAATAATTGATGAGAACAGCACTATAAACCACATCCACATTGACACCCGTATTTGCAGAAGGGTGCAACAACCTTTTAATTCATTTGTTTCTCGATTGATTGCTCTTTCAAGTGTACGACACAAGACTGCTAGTAGAGTTGGCCTCCGATTGTATTTAAGGACAATAGGGAGGTACTCAAGTGATGACAAATACATTGAATGGTAGAGAAACTTCCAAATAAATACATTAAGTGTATATTATGTACATACTATAACACCCTTCATTCGATTCAATCGCTTGATCCGAATTATGGGATGTTACAATTATTATCAATGCAATTACGGACAATTAACATTCAAATTAAACATAAATCATACAATCATAATCATTTTAGTTCATAATCGACATATTCATAAATCATACAATAAAAAAAAATCCTAACAATTGTATACTTTTTTATAAAAAAAAGTATATTCATTCAAAAATTAAAATAAAAAAGTAATAAATATTATATCCATTAAAGGATACTTTTTACTTGTTTGTAATTGGTGCAACATCACTTCTAATTTAATATAAATAATTAAATATATATATATATATATATAAAAGTTCAAAAAGAAAGAAAAAAAGAATTCCCGTAAAAATATATTAAATTCATAAAGTTGTTAAAAATTTCTATATATTTTTTTAATATTCTTATCAAATTTAAAGATTTTTTTTATTTTCTTTAAAAGTCAAGCAACCACATACCTAGCAATGTTAGTCCTTACTAAATGTGCTCATTAGTCGAGTCGAGTTTAAATTGGGCGTAAGCATGATATTAACATATTTTATATTTGTTCAAGTCTGACCTAAAATATGAGTCTAAAAATTTTTCCAAGCCTATCAATATTTACAAAAAACTAACACAACCTCGTTTTAGACTCACACATATTATTTTTAATTTTTTAATAATTTATATTAATTTAATTTAATATTTTTTATTTATAGATTTTTTTATATAGTTTTTTTAATATTATTTTTATGTTTACATTAGAGTAGTATTATATATATTTAGTATAGATTTATTCTTTTAATGTGTTATAAATTACATAATATATAAAAAAAAATAGGCCTAATCTTTAATAATCCTTGTTTAATCACTTTTTTAAATTGATGAACAGTAAGTTATTATTCTTTTAAAAATGTAAACTTATTTAATTTCGAAATGTATAGAAACTTAGAACTATTAAATTTATGGATTTATTTTAATTTAAAATTCGCGAATTAATTGAATCTTAACTTAATTGACATTTACATGATCATGAAATATAGATTAAGTGGAACGAAATTGACTTGGTGGTAGATTGTGGAAACACCTGTTTCTTCCATATTTTGAAAGTTCAATGAAATAATATGTTACTGTTGATACATGTGAGAATTGAAATCTTATATCAAAACACTAGATATGAATTATATGAATGATCTAAACAAAAATTGTTGAATAACGAACAACCTGAATTATTATTCACTACATAAAAAAATAATTAATGAAAAATGTAAATCTATTGAAAAATAAAAAATACATATATCAAATAAAATGGTTGTTGTTATGTGAATACAAACGCATTGAAACGGTTTTATTCTTCTTTTCAAGAATTAAAGGAAAGTAATAAGTAATTTTAAACATATTTAAATCGAATAATTGTTGGCAGGGTAGCTAAGAAAGGAAGGTAGCAGTGGGAGCCGGGAATTTTGGTTTTAATGACTTTACCCAAAGCAGGCAAAGATGCCGACAGTTCAAAAGGGGAAACTTAAATCTAAATGGACAATTGATTGGTTTATTAATATATTTTTTACTTCCAGGTTTGCAATTTGCATAATTAGGAAATGGAATCTTCGATTCCAACGCAGATGTGTATGGTCAACGTGTAAACCCATTGCCCAATGCCCAATGCCCAATGCCCAATGCCCCTTACTACTTCTTGCACTATTAGTATAAGCATTTTTATTTTAGTTTCTAGCAAACCTCCTTGTTTGTTTATTGCAAATTGCAGGCTTTTCCCTCAAATTTATTGTGGTAGTAGTCTAACCCTAATTAAAAATAAGTTAAATTGTAAAAATTAAAAAATAAGTAAATTAAGTTTTAACTCGATTAGTATCGGTATTATTGTCAATATATGAAGGACGTGAATTCGAATGCATTGAAACACATCATCTTTCTATTTAAGAGTTCGATAATTTTAGATATTATATCAAACACAATAGATATGACAAGAATCAATAATGAGATTAATGTAAAAAAAATCACTCACACAAGTATTTTTTTTTTTTAACGTAATCATTATTTTTAAATTTTAGTAAATAATAATAATTTTCCTAATTATTATTTTTAAATTTCCATCGAATACCTTTCAAATATATTATTATTATGAGTCAATTTCTTGCAGTTGCGGTCATATGTATTTACCGTCATCGTCATCGTCACCGTCGACATCATCAATCTATTTGTTTAATACATAATTGGCCTTTCACGCTAACCAATCGACCACATAAATTGCCGGAAGAACAATCAAATCAGCTGGTTGATACATACTATAATATTTAACCAATCAACTGTTTTAAAATCCCAGGACTGCGCCACCTTATTGTAATAATTATTTAACGATTTGCTAATGAGATGAATATTAACGAAAACTTTAAGTACTAAATAATTCCCCGCGTGAAGCGTCTTATTTTGACGAACAAACTAGGGTTTTATTTTGTAAGGTTGAATCTGAACTGAATCTTCCAACCCTAAACAAAGAAGTTGTTAGAAAATAGGTTGAACAACATGTGGTGCGAGGTTGGTCTGAATTAAAAAAACAGAACCCATAATTTCCCGCTGACAAAGTCTTTGGGGTGGAAAAATTGCAATGTGGAGGGGCTTTCGGGGAAGGTTCGGGTCCCGGAAAAATTGTTGTGTAGACATGCCGAGAGACACTGAACCATTGTAGAACATGTGCGGTATAGAAAAGTCATTTTTTGTCAGTCTTAAGGAGATTGAAGTGTTTGGTCAATGTAAAAAAGTGAGCAAACCCTGTTACAAGTCTGGTCGTCCCTGAAACATTAATTAGCAGTGGGGGATGATTGGACCTGGATTCATTTTATTAGGAAGTTGGGAGTTAGGTAGGACCGCTGAGACTGCCATCTCAAATCTTGTTTGAACCAATTAGTTTATCTTCTGAGATTTTTCTTTTTTACTGAAAAAGAAATTATTTCATTGAACAGCGAAGGAATAAAGAAAGTGGAAGTGAACAATGGTTTGTTTCACCCACCGATGAAGGTAGACGAGGGTCAGCAATTAAATATATATTTTTACAATAATAAAAATGTTATTTTGTTATTTTGATAACTTATATTTTTATAAATTTTAAAGAGTTAAATCAAAATTTTATCATTTTGAAAGTTAAAATATAATTTTATCATTATTAATTTAAAATTTTATAAATTATAAAAATCTTAAATTGAAATTTTATATTTTTGGAGGTGATGGCACCTAGGTCTCTGGAATGGCGGAAATGGGCATGAGTTTTATCAAGAATTCAGCCATGCAATGCAATGCAATGCAAGGGCTCCTCCGTGCAGTGGTAAGTAAATAATGTTTCGATTAGTTTGGGCTTCATTTCCTCTTAATTAGCCCAAATATTACCTTAATTGTCTATTGTTCGGAGTTTGGACAGCCCACAGCCACTGTCGGTTCTATACACTGTTCTTGACCTACATTGCAGATGAATATGTATGTATTTAAATTTTTATATGATTTGCCTATTGTGTTTTAATTTGATTGACATCGGTATTATTATCAGTGCAAGAGGACTTGAATTCGAGTGTGTTGAAACATATTATCATCCTATTTAAGAGTTGGAGGGATTATGGGTAGTTTTAGGCATTGTATTGAAAGAAACGATATAATGAGAACTTATTATGAGATGAATGTTCAATTTTTTATTATTTAAGTATTATAAGATTGTTTTTAAGTACAAGAATAGGCCCATAATTGTTCAATTTATTATATTTTGATCATTCAACTATTAAATTTTTTCGTTATAGTCTCTAGATTTTTGGAAATTAAATATTTTAGTCACTCTTATCATTAATTTAGTAACGAAAATCAAACGTGGACTTTTTTATTGGACTAATAAAAAAAAATTTTCCTCCAATATTTACACATTCTACCAATTTGATCCCGAATCTAAATAATTCACCTAAATTAGCCCTCAATGTTTTCTAATTCTAAAATGTATAAAATATATTTAAAAATCTTTAAAATATTTTTTCTAATTTATATTTATTTTTTTCTCATCAACCAAACATGTGGAAAACCTAGAAATTAAAGCAATATTTTTTATTCAATCTCTTTTGATTTAATCCTTTTTTTTTGTTGATATATTGTTCATCTCAAATGCCCAACTAAAACCCAAAAAGAAGTTCAAAATTAACAAATTTATAAACCCAAAAATTGGTTGGGTTGACAACAACTTGCCTTTACTCTTTGCTATAGGATAGTATCAACTTCAAGCTCTAATGTTCTTATGTCTTTATCATTTCTAGTTCAAGCATTGAAAAAAGATTGCATGTCAAGGCTATGACATTTGATATTTCCAACTTCGTCAATTGCATGAAAGAAAGAACAAAGTGAAAGATGCTGTAGAAAGTCATATTGTGTATAAAAATCATACAAATATTTTTATCTTTACTTTTTATATTTTTTTATAATTAAGATTAAAATGACAGATCTTTTAAAGATTCGAGGTCTAGATTTGTTATTAGATCAATACAACAAAATCCATGTTAAACTTTTGTCAGGCAATTAGCATAATTAACTAAAACATTTAATTTCAAAAAGTTGGATGACTAAAATGACAAAATTAATAATTAGATGATACAAATTAGAACAAACTAAATAATTAAATGACTATTATTTTTTTTCCTATTCATAATACATACATTTAATAATCATCAATCAATCCATGTTAGATAATTAAATAACAAGTAATAACTCTATAGCAGCATTACCATGCAAACTTTGGAACCTTATTTATCTGTCATTATTTTTGAGAGTTATAGGATTATTTTTCCTAATTAAAATCACAATTAATGAATGCAGCAGCATTCTTAATGATGATTTAATTTAATGATAATGTTAAATAATTTTAATTTAATGATAATGTTAAATAATTTTAATTTAATTAATTCTTGAGCTATGCAATTCAATGCCATCATTGCTTTTAATTGAAAGTTGTAAACAAATAGATAATCAAGAATTTAAGATATAGCATGTATTTATTACTAAAAAAAAAATAAGTATTTCTAAACCTTGTATCAAAAAGAGATAAGAAGAGTGTTGAGAAAAATATAGCCTGTATTACCTCCATAGCATGTTAATATTATAATATCAGTTATATGTCTTTGCTAGAAATAATGGTTGTTCTAAGGAATGACAAATTAAACTCAGACATCATCATCAAGTCCCAAGTTAAGTTCACAGACCGCAATATAAAAATCTAAGTAGGACAAGGACGGAAAGTATAATCAGTACTGTCTAAACAGTGAAAGCAGCCCAAAAATCTCACCATAAGAAAGCCCATCAAAGCCATACCCATCAGTACCCCGCTTGCCATTGTCGCCAAACACTTCCCCAACCAAACCCCTTTTGCCTCTTCTTTTCTCTCTTCTGCAAAACTCATCTCAACAACACTAGTAGTGGCTGTGGCTGTGCTCTTATCGTTCTCCACGGCTTCATGCACAGGCACATGTTCCACCACCTTAACCTGGTTATTAAAACCATCGCATTCCAAACCAGCCGCCAAACTCAACTCTGTAGAAGCCTCGGCTGCTTGTTCCAAATCAGACAAACTGATCAACTCAGAAGCCGCCTCCCCCTCATCATTGAAGCACGACCCTGTGCAAGAACAGGCCGGACCCTTTTCAACATGGTCGGGTGGTGAAGATCGGAAGCTGTCCCAATCCCGAAAAGCGGCTTCCAGTTCAAGCAACCTTTTGGCGATAGGTTGCAAGTGGAAAGGCTTTTTTGGGCGACAAGCGATTTCGGCAGACAAAAGATTGTTCAAAAAGAGGAAGCGTTGTTGGATGTCTTGGGAGAAGCGGCGGTGATGGGGAGTATCGAGTGGAAGAGAACTCACTTGCTTCAGTTGGGATTCAAGTTCTTTCAGTTTCTTCTGCAAAATTGTGTATCTCTTCGTCATGTTTGCATCTGTATGGTTATGTTGTTGCAATGAACACCGAGGAGATGAAGGATCAAAGCGAAGGGATTTGGGGTTAATTATATTTTTGGTGTTCATGGGATGCGTCGGTTGCATGGACGAGAAGTTAAAAAGACTTCGGTGGCAGTTAACGTTACCAAACGAAACAAAAGCGAGAAAAACCCTATTCAAGTATGGGTGGAAAAAAATTATAACAAATATATTTATAAAAATTTTAAAAATTAAAAACAAACGAGACTTTGCTTTGAATTGCTAAAATTTATGATGTTCCAATTTTAACATGTGTTTTAAATTATTTTTTGTATAAAATATGAAAAGTTAAAAACATTATCATATGTCTCGCATTTTGGTCGAAACAGAGTTGATGTCGTGATGAGAAAGAGTTGACGTCCCGACGATACAACAAAGTCCTGACGAGAAGAACCACCACGTCCTGACGAGACAATATGCCACATCACGACATTGCGACGTATTCCCTACTAAATCGAGTTTTTCTTATAGTTAAACTCTACTATCTTTTTCAAGCTGAACTCTAATAACTCTAGGTATATTTTAATCAAATTAGCTCACGAATTTTAGTCTATAAATAGGAATTTTAGCAATCTTATAGATTTTGATTCAACGATACAATTAAGAGAGTTTTGTGAGAATTTCGGGAGAACTTTGAACTTTTGGGTTTAGGTTTGTTTGTTTCTCCATTTTGTACTCTTTTTCACTTATTTGCAGTTTTAGTGAATTTTTTTTTTACCGTAGTTTTTTATCCTATTCGAGTTTTTTCTCGTAAAAAATTGGATCTAATTTTTTCGTTTTTTGTTCTTGTCGTTGCATAATTCGGGTTTAACCTAACAAATTAGTATCAGAGTCAAGTTCAGTTTTCGCATTCTCGTTTAAATATGACAATGAGGTACGATATTGAGAAGTTCGATGGGATCACAAATTTTAATTTGTGGCAAGTTCGGATGGCGACAATTCTAGTTCAAAACGGTGTAAGGAAGATCATTATAGGGAAAAAGCTTGCGGATGCGAATCAGACAGAATCGGAGGAGCTTGATGAGAAAGCACTGTCAATAATTCAATTGTATCTCACGAAAAATGTATTGTAGGAGGTACTTACGAAAAAAACGGCAGCAACCTTATGGAAGAAATTGGAAATCCTTTACATGGTGAAGTTAAAATTAAGAAACCTCAGTTTTGATTGCTAGAAGAAGACAGTCGATGAAGATCTAGGGAGAAATTAAAATTAAGAAACCACGACAACCAATGTGACTACTTCAAAAAAATGAGTCTCAACCTAGTTACGATAATTACTAAATACCCAATCATTTTGGAAAATAGAAAAATATATTATGAGGTTTTTTTTGTTATCTTTTATATATTTATATACAATTTTTAAAAATATATATATATGCAGATGGATTTGGAGTGATTTCAAATTTACAATTTCAATTAAAGTATTATTTATTAATATCTAATTTTTTTTATAAATATATTTCTACAATAAAATTTTTTATAGTATAGATATAGCAGTTTCCCATGAGTGGTTATGTGAAAATAACAGCATAATAGCTATGGATCCCTTGCATAATAGCTATAATGATATAGGAATTATTAAGACAATTAACAGTGAAACTATATGCAGAAAATTAAGAGTAAAATGTCTTGTTATCTACGCGGAACAACATTACTGTAATGTCGATGATGGCAACTTTTACCAATGAATAGAAGCGAGTCTACAAAGATTTTGATATCTCAGTAAAAAAATTTCACTACTACGTATAAACCTGTGTTAATTTATTCTGGTTTGAAACCTAATTACTAATTTGATCATACTTCATATAATAATTAATCTAATTACTAATTTGGTCATATACTTCATAGAATAATTAATCTAATCACTTACTTGATCATACTTACAATTGTAATACTTGACTATCAAATTCGTGTGTTCAGAGAAAATTAGTCAATTTATTTAGAAGTGCAAGAGAAAAGAATAGCAGCTACGTAAAATTGAAAATATATAATTTATAGTCGAAAAAAGAGAAATTGAAATTAAATCCAATTAAATTTCAGTAAATGAAGAAAAAAAAAAAGAATTCTTAAAAATGTGAATAGTTACATAATAATACTACAAGGGGAAGGATAAGGATTTCAGTTTGAGAGGGGGCAGATGTACCATTACCAGCAGGGAATTGATCAACACATGCCTATCACCCGTCTCTCCTTCTCTGGCTAGAAATGGCAGGCAGTGACCACCAATATTTAACTTAGCACTTGGCAGCTTTATTTTTCACACCAAAACAACATTACCTACTATATATATATATATTTTTTTTCACCCTACTCTTTTGCCATGATACCATCTGATTCTCGGCAAAACTTGCCTTTTATATGTATATACAGAGAGAACCATCCTTCTTCAATAAATTTGTAGCAAGACATAAAACGTTATAAGAGGAAACAATCATCTGTTTTAATTCAACACCTTTTTGCCTACCGAACATGACCCCCACGTGTCCAACAAAATTCCATTCATCCTCACATTTGGAGAAGATTATTCACAGTAACCGTAACAGAATTTGTTCTCTGCAGGTCCTGCAAATTCCATTCATCGTATATGATGTAATAGGGAGGGAAAAATCAAAGAAATTTGTTTTTCTTTTTCTCAAAAGGAAGGGTGATGAACCAGCCAAATAAAAACAATTTAAAGCTGTGTATTGAAAATCTTGTTATACTGTAGTAAATCCTAACAATACCTGAAAAATCACCTCATCCGGGACATGTGGCAAAACCTCCCGTACAGTCTCAGCCATGGCAAGTATATTCGCCACACCATCATTTGCTGTGCGCGAAGCAGTCCTAATATGTAAATTGCCAGTATTTGCGGGAAACCTTCCTCCAACATTTGGAGGAACGGATGAAGCAGATGCAGCAGCCTGAGATGGGTTCATGGGCCAAAGGCTCCAAGCAGTATCTTCTAGAGCAGTTTGGGCATAAGTTTCTCCAACAGATGCAAGGTGCCTCATCATCATATGAACTCTCCCAAGTCCAACTGATCTGGTATCGGTAGAAGGACCGGCTCCATCAACATTCTGGTTTGGCCAAGAATGCAACCATTCAGAATCCAGTCCTGCACTCCTGAAAAGAGAAAATGATATGTATATATGATAATGAGCACACTGAACAACAAAAATTAGTACAACAATTTGCAATTTTTAATAGCTGAATGACTTATTGGTTTGCGATAAAATCAGAATAAATTATGAAAGCATCTAAAACTTATAAACTCTTTTCTCTTGCCTACACCAACAGACGAAATAATGCACACGGTGCCATTTAGTCCTTTCCACAAACTGGAGGAACCTTTCTCTTTCAGTAACCCTACATATCATTCCGTCAAACCTAGCTGACCATGAAACATTACTTATTACCCAACATAAAACAGGAATTCCGTTGATAATCAGGGAGAGTAAATGTTTCCCATCTCAATATGAACTTAATTAAGTGATTGTTCAAATATAAGGTACAGCACAATGCTATTTCCCACAAGCTAGGACACCACCTTTCATATCCTCAATAACAAAGGGTGAACTACTAAACGACAAGGTTATAATCAGGACATTAAGTGTAAATGTTTCATATTATATTACTAGCTTCTCAATTAAATGATTATTCAAACGAAAAGGTATAATAGGCTTTTATTCGAAGCCAAGCTAGGAAGTATAATTTGAAGGAACCAAACCTCCAAGGGCTGCCTTCTACTGCATTCTGCATTTGATTTGGGAATACTCCGGCAGGTAGGGCGTGACCAGGCATATTTGGCCGATTTAGTCCAGAATTTATCTGACGGGCCAATTGCTCATCACTTAAAGCTTCTGCAGTGCGAGAATTTACCTCATTTTCACTTCTTCCAAGGAAAAGTGGCTTTCTACAAGTGGGACATGAGTAAACTTCATTTAAGCCTTGGTCCAACCTGCCATGGTACATTAATATCCAGCATTAGGTTCTGCCACACATACTAGCAAATAAACAAACCAAATTTCATATCATATAGCCATACCAGGATCTCAAGCATGCAAGATGAAAAAGGTGATTACAGTGAAGCTTTTTAGCCTTGGCCATAGGTTCCTGAGCTTTGTGAAGTCAGTTAGACCTTCAAAAATAAGTAAAAACTGAAAAAAGAACAATAAAAACCAAAGCATACCCGACATATTGCACATTCATCATCATATGCTCTTATCTCTTCGGATGTTGCATCAGGTAGTGCTCCATGAAGAGCCCCAAATGCCATTCTCAATTTAATAAATCCCTTTACACGTTTCACAATTGCACTTAGCAAAGCCTAATAAAAAAATTATTGAATTTGTGAAGAAAAGAAATGTGCATTGAGATGCCAAATTATAGATGTAATGAGCTGCAGAATAACCTAAAGAAACAGAAATATTTACACGTATATTCAAGAAAAGAACTGCATCCACAAGATGGAATGCCATGCCATGGAGCCACCAAATAAGAACATAATGTCCAAGTGCCATTAACAGTGTCGCCATGTCAAGGAAGAAACCTAAATTGCGAATAAGAATGCCCTTCCATTCCCAAAATGAACCTGCGGTCACGTGCAATTGTTAAAAGAAAAGAAGTGGAGGCAGATAGAGCACAGAACAAATAGAAAAAAATAACAAGATAGAACCTTGTCTTTCCAGCCATATGAACAAATAAGAAACAATCATTCTAAAAGAGGAAAAAGTTGTAAAGGAATGCAAAGAACTTATCAATTACTGAGGAAAGAAACTCGTGAAACAGTGAAATAAACTTCAAGCTTAGAAATTTTAGCAATTACAAAGAACCAAAGGATATGAACATTCCAATCTGAAAGACTTGGACATTGGATCAGGCTCAGACTCAGACACGTAAGAAAGAAAGATGCCTTTTCAATTTATTCATACGATCTTACTCTCATACAGGCTAAAATAGATTAAATGAGGATGAGGATGAACATAATGATGATGAGGTGATACAACCCCTTTGGTTTGCAGCTTAAAACAAGACTTTACAAGGCATGACCTTCTCAATTAGACAACCACTGAAAACACCCAGCCAACCTATCTAGAAACTAAATAATCACATTCATGCATCAAATGAAAAAGTAAATACCAGCAGCCGATAAATCAAAGAGTTTTGCTCTTTGGCAATCTGCACTGTTCCCCACTGAATGGAGCAATATTTCAAGCAGCTGAAACCCATGAACCAGTATAGCCTACAGAGAATAGTAGATAGAACAGACTACCTCATCAAACCATGATTCAATAACTTTCACAGAATAATAGTGTTACAGAACATCCAGATTGAACATCTATCGGAAAAAGAAGCATTCAAGAAGGATACCTGCACAGTCTCAAAAGCAATACTCAGAGGTTCAAAAAACAACAGCAAAAACATGGATGAATTCACTTGTTTGTATAACATAAAGCTCAGCCATATCCTGAAATACAGCCACAAAGTAACTTAAATAATTAAGATGTTGAAAAGCTGAATTGCCTGCTTGAAATGAGGAATTGCTAAAGCAGGATTGCAAAAAACAGGTACACTACTTCCGTCAGTCACTACATTTGAAAGGGTATCCAGAAAGTAACAAAATCAATAAATCATATATTCACTCGTAGAGGCTAGGTAAACTGCTTAGAGAAAATTGTTCTGTAGTACACTGCTTGCAAATTCAAAAGAAAGCGTTTTTGTGGAAATTTTTCCTATTTCAAAAAAAGAAGAACTAGAGCAATACCAGAATATATTGAAAGTGAGGGCAAACAGAAACACAGAAAAGACTCGAAAGTATGCCCATGGTGTAGCAGAAGGAGACGCATTCAAACGCTCAAATCTATCCCTGGCCAAAGCTTGAAACATCTGTACCATTTGCTCAACAAAATGTTAGGATGCACAAAATGCAATTCAATTTCTTCCAATATGGGCTAAAAACAAGGCCTCCATCAAAAATTACATAATATACCTTTAGACAACATATAACAATCAACCAAATCGACCAGAGACCTGCTTGGAATACTGTTGGTGGAATAACTAAAGGTAGGAAGGTCCCCTGTTTCAAAAATCATCAACCAATATCAGCATTAGTGAAGAAGGAAAAAAATAGAACATGAACCTCAACAAGAAAATAACCTTGGAAACATGTCAAGATAACTTATGATTAAAATGATCAGAAATGCATAGCAATTTCAAACCTGACTTATTTTCACCATAGGAGGCAACGTGTGCCAACTGACACAAGATATTTAGCTTTTTTTTCTAATTTTTTTGCTAAGCAATATATTTAGCTCAAGTACTTAAATCAGTGCTATAAATACAGCAGTACCCCTTGTTCTCTATAATGCAAAACCCGTACTCAAAAGAAAACTTGGGAATACTGTAGGTACTTCCTGGATATATTCCAGGAAGAAGTGGAAGGTTTCTACAAGCAAACAAACTGTTTACATCATTTAAAACATTTACCTTGTAGATAACATAGTTGATAAGACGTTCTACTAACTTCCGAGTTTCTAAGGGGTATAACTCGCCAAAAAATACAGTCTGCACAACAAAAAAGAAACCACAATAATGGGACAAGGTTCTGTAAAAATAAAATAGAACAAATTTACATCAACAGTCAATAGTCATTAATATATATAATTTTATATATATGCAAACTTCATTTAACCTGCCTTTTTAATCATAGCATGGAATTTATCTCGTAGTAAAATCAAATTTTCAAATACCTCAAGGCTCATGGAAAAAGAGAAAACTGACCTTTAGAGAAAGGATGAGTAGAATAAATACATTGAGCACAAAATTGGCCAGCAGAGCCAAAGAGGCATAAGAACCTAAAAGAAGCTCAAGTGCACGGTCAACATTTTCCGCATGAATGAAATTCTCGCTAATTAACCCATCATTCTGAAGTTTATCGAGTGAAAATTCTGCCCAAACTTGAAGACCTATGAAGCTTAAAGTTGTGGACGCTGCTGAGATTGCCAAGTAGCTCACAGCCATCGGTAACAAACACAAATTTTCCACCAAAAACGAACTTCCAAATTTTCATTAGAGCTAAATGATCATCACTAATAACAGGTAATAATAACAATTTTCGGATAATAAAAGTAGCTCAGGCTTCAAAACTGGCACGTTCAATGATAATAATTTGAACAACTGCAGTTATTTCGCAATCATAAGAACCTGAAAATCAAGCCCAAAAATATACTGCATTAAAAATACCAGCATGGCAGCATTTAGAAGAAGAAGAAGAAGTATTAGCAGTTAATAAATTTATTGATGTTATTCTTTCAGCTTCTAAAAAACCACATCCTTTTTCAGATCTAATTAATCGGTTTCTTTGAGATAAAACAGACAGGGATTGATAAAAAAAACAGCCACCGATAAAATGTAAAACACCAATGGAATCCACAATAAGCATAATCATATTGAACGATTTAATTATACAAGGAATTCAAGCAGAATTTGAAAGCACTCAACAACTACAAAGAACGATAGAAGTTAAACCCTAAGATGAAATTTTCAAAACATTGAAGAACAAATAAAATCAGGAAATTGAACGGAAATGTTAGAAAAAAATTATTTAGGGAATTGGAGATATAAAAAAAGGGGGGAGATGAATTCAGGATTCGTCATGCTAAATTTAATAATTCTGAAACAATTTTTAAAGTAAATAATAGATAAAAGAGAGAAAAAGATCGAAAGAATCAAAAACCTGATTCGATCTCATCTGAGGAGATGAAAAGGAAGTTGTCACGAGTCGGTGGAGGTGTTTACAAATATTCACCGGCAATTGCATGCCCTTCTCTTTTTTTTCCCCTTTTTTTTTCTAATAGAGAAATTAGAAAAAAGAAATTTGATAAAATAAGATTTATAGTAGATAGAAAAAGGGGTACCCAGGCAGGCGGGGTCTGCTTGATTTTGCGGGGAAGCGAAAGCTATACCTAAATTACTAAATTTTAAAAAAATAAAAGCGTCAACTACAAAAATAGTTTTATGTTTGGTTGAGTTTACATTTTGATCATTGATATTTAATTTATTATGATTTAATCACGAAAATTATTGATTTGTAATATTTTGGTTATTTGAATATTACTTGAAGTTAGAAGTGTTACGAAAGTCTGATGTGGCACACTTCTAACATCAGTTTTTAACGGTATAATTTGTGCCACATCAGATTTTTGTAACACCTCTAACGTCGAATAATATTTCAATGATAAAAATGTTACAAATCGAAATATTAGTGACCAAATCGTAATAATTTAAACATTAATAACTAAAACATAAACTTAACTAAACATAAGTGATTATTTTTATAGTTTACTTAAAATAAAAATGTCTATTTTATTTACTTACCTCATCAAATATTAATATTTTAAAAGTTAAAATATGTTCTAAGTCCCTATACTTTTTGTACATTAAAAATTTAGTCTATCAACTTCAATTTCAAGGAATTTAGGTATTTTACTTTTCAAATCTAAAAATAAAAGTTTAATTGTTAACACCGTTAAAGTTTTTCTATTAAATTCATGTTCATTTCAAGATTTTTTTTTAATTTCAAAATATTATACCAACGAATTTAATAAAAAAATTAAAGTGATATTAATAATAATTATATTTAAATTTTAAAATTAAAAAATATATAAAATAAATTTTAAAAAATAAAATATAACGACTAAAATTTTATTTTACAAAAAATGCAAAAACTTGAAACATGTTCTATTCTATTTTAAATTTAACCAAACAATTGTTATTATTGTTTTGAAGGATATTATTATTGTAACAGAAAATATAGATATTTTCATGAAAGAGCATGGGGCGGTTACGGGTTACAACACCAATCGGGCAAATCCCAATTTGGGTATTTTTAGCAATACAGTTGGCAAACCAGTACGGTCCTAGCAAACATAACGAAAACAACGATACTATTCGCTCAACAAAAACATAATATTAATCTCGTGATAAATTTTTATTATATTTATTTTTTATATAATATCTAAAAAAATTTATAGTTCTTCTCTAATTTTTAAATAAAAAGATAATATATTTTAATACATTACTGATAACGACACTAATATCAATCGAGTTAAAACTCAATTCAATCTCATCAATTTTTAAATCTCTCGATGGATCTTTATTTTTCAATACGAAGATCACCGATTTGCCATTGTCATTTTTTAACAAGCATATAATCAAACCTAAAAGCCAAGGCTTCTGCCACTTGCTTATTAGTTCATTGATTTCATCCACCAGATTCCTATAATAATCTCTTGCAATTGCTACAATGGCCGGCAAATTTGAAGCCATTTCCCAAGAAGCATTGCAATAAATCTTAATTGAAATTAGCATTCGTTTAGTCTCTCTCTCCAAAACCATATTGATTTCGAATGTTTTCTATTGTTTCATGATGTCATATTGTGTTTGAATTATAACCATTAATCAATATGAAAATATGATTTGTTAACAGAGAATCGTGATAATCTTTTTTCAATGTCGTAATGTTTTTTAAGATTTGAAACAATTAAAAAATATAACCTAATAATTTTTGAGGTAGGATCGTGACTTTAACTTTATAGGTTATTACTATCTAAAAGAAAAAGTTATGATTCATCAAAGAAAAATGTGCAAAATCACTTGTACAAATACCTCGAATTTTTTAGCAATTTAGATATTTTGATGTCTTTTGTATTTCTTTAAATATATTGTAAGAACTTTTTTAAATTTTAATTTTAATTTACATGATAATAAATTTAGTCTTCAAAGTTTATTTATTCTATCATTTTAGTTTTGATTTAAAAAAATTAATCTGCAATATTTATATATTTTATTAATTTAATTTTGATTATGAAAAAAAAAATCTAAACATAAAAAATGTATGATAAAATAAAATAAAATAACATATATAAACACTTAAGCTTCAAATCCATATTTACAAAATTCTCAAAATTAAAACATGAAACTTTAGAGAAACTAATACTAAAGATTAATGCTTAACAATAAACACTTTTAAAAACATCTCATTACGTTTATTCGAATTTAGAGGTAAGTGTTAAAGCAAATATATATATTATTTTCTTTTAAATTTTATGTATTTGAAAGATCTTTAGACTATTATAAGTTTTATACAGTCTAATGTACTTTCGAATCGTATTTATTTCATTGATTGCAAAAGTAGTAAATTCATTAAGGTTGATGTTACATCTCTATATTTTGTTAATTCATGTCTAAAGCTTATAATATGTTTCTTAAGCTACAAAATCTATGAAACGTTAATCTGAATTTTTTTTAATTTTTTACAAAATTGTAAACGCTTTTTAAAAAAAATTTAAATGTTGTTTTAGAATCAATAACAAATTGATTGAATCTATAACTGTTGAATTATGATTAAATTGATAAAATATGTAAATATTAAAAGTTAAATTTATTATTATACCAATTAAAATTATATATGATTGACTAAAACCATTAAAAGTTGTGATTAATTGATCTTAATTACTGACTTTTGAAATTGACAGGAGTAAATTGCTTTAATTTTTCCTAAAGTACTAATTTACTCAACATCTAAATTGGGAAGGACCGAATATGGGTTTTAACCTTTTATTTTCTTCGGATTGTTTTGCCCGAAAAACAACTACAGAAAATAGAAACGCATAGTGCCGCCGTTTTTGAAATGACAATTAGGCCCTCTGAGTGCAAACTTATTTTCCGTCAAAATTCCGATCTTGCAGAAGCCATTTGAATCTTTCACAAAACCCTAAATCCCTAAAAAAAAAAACCCCGATCCCCAAATTAGAACCCATTTCTCATATTTCTGATCCTAGAACTCCATCCAAATTTTCGAGCTATTACGGTAAATCATGGGCATAATAAGAAGCAGCTTTTTGTTCCTCGCAGGCACAGCTTGCGGGATTTACGTTGCCCAAAACTACAACGTTCCCAACATAAAAAAGCTGGTTGACTCCGCCTTCTTCATAGCCAAGCATGCCGAAGAGAAGTACCGCAAGCCCAAGAACAAGGACGACGACTAGATCCTAAATACCATGCTGTTGTCAAGAATCAATAGACTCAACAGGTCCAATGTTGTTCTCTTCTTTAATTATGGAAAAAAAAAAAAAAAAAGAAAGATATCTTTTAGGATTAAATACGATATTGAAATTCTTTTGTGTGTACATTTTACAAATTGGGAGAGGGGAACCTTGATCTTTGGGTGCCAGCAAAAGAACTTACCCACTGTTTTTTTCTGGCGATATTAGGATTTGAAAACAGAAACCAAGATAAATTTCGTTGTTAATTATAACTTGCAATTGAAATCTTATTTTAATTGTTTTTTTGAGGGTACTATGTTGAAATTGGTTTTTTTGTTGTTGTTGAGGGAATAAATATGGCAGCGCTTATCCACTCAGCGTTTGTTGTTTTCAGATATTGAGAAAATGACAGTTTTGTAGCGTACCATTAACTTGACTTCAAAACAATTGCAGGCTTTAGTTGAACATGTTGTTGAATGATGGAGCTATCTCGAATTTTCATATGAAATTTCTTCAGTTCTAAGTAGTATTAAATTTACTTTGATCAAACTTTTCAATTCAAAACTGGTGATGAGTTTGTTTTTTTTACGTTTTCAATGGCTGTACATATTTTGTTCCTTCCGCAGCTTTAATTGAATTTGAAGGAGATTTTAACTTTATTTGATGTTAATGGTCAACTATAGCTTCTCTGTTGGAGGCTGGTGCAGTGGGAGTTAAAAATGGATAAAATAATCTATGTTAGATTAAAAAATAAATTTTTTTTTTTTTAAATTTCATCCATTTTTAATGTTAATGACGTGATTGACAAAATAACTAGACGTGGCATGTTATGTGTATCTTATATTAACATATATGGGTAAATTTTTAATTGTAAAAATGAATGAAATGTTTAACAAAAGGGGCAGTTTTCTCTTTGATCTAAGCGTATAGAAAATATTTTGTTCATTTTTTAAGTAGAAGGAGCAAAATATAATCTGATTTTTAACACAAGACTTCCTTGGTTATTCTACCTATGTTTATAGGGAACCCTTTCATCTTAAGTGGCATTGTTTCAGGGACGTTTCTTCCTGCTATTATTACGTTAGGCAGAGAGACTGGTAGGCAATAATGCTTCTATTCTATGTGTACAGTATCTTGACTTACAAGTTATGTGTATGTTGGGCAATTTCATAGGTACTTGAATCTTCCTTCTGCCTAATCTCAAATTAGATTCTTATCATACTTTTCCTAATTTGTTGTTAATGATAAATTTGGAGCGAACACAATTTAGTTCAACTCAACTTAGTTGATTTACCCGATAATCTTCAATTAAGTCGGTTATGATAGTTGATTCGATTTCGTTGGTTGTTAAAATAGTTTAAATCGGTCTATTTTCGTTGATGAAATGTCACTAACTGTATTCATCAAAATTTTTTAAGGAAAATTCATTAATTTATTTAATAAATGGAATAATAATTTAAAGAAAAAAATAATAACATTCGTCTTAGATAGTGAAAAACAAGTTTTATTAACACAACAAAGGTTTTAGTCTCAACATTAATAGAACATTATGACACGTTAACAATTAGTTTTATTATAATTTAAGTATGATATTTTTTGAGTGATTGTGAACACTTGATAAAATATGAAAATCAGTCTTGAATGATCCAAAACGGTGAGCAAAAATCGATAAAAGAATTAAGTATTTACCAAACTAAAGAGGACGGTAGCAAATCATCCTTAAACCACTTGCAAAAGGAAGATTACATGGATAAGCAAGACTAAAAATGAGTAGACAAAAATTTTTAAAATTGAAGAATTATTAAACAATCGAAAAACAAACAAAAAAAACATATAAAACTTAAAATAGCACAGGTTCAAATCGGCTTGTGAAATCATTTATTATTTTGAAACACTTTTAAAACAGAAACAGATTAAGAAGTTGATGAAGAGTCATCCACTTTTCTAAAAAAACTACTGGTGACCGATGAAATTTTAGCGAATAACAGACACCATCATCTGTCCATCACAACTTGTGAAGATAATAACGATACTCATAAAATAGATCTACAAATTAAAAAAAAAAAGGACATGTGGAGTGAATATCTCCACAAAATAAAAGCAAAGGACTGGAAGAAATTTCTTTTTTTAGGATTTTTAAGAAGTGAATATCTCCACGTTTAGTGTCGGAATTAATCTTTCACTTTCAATTTTATTTGAAACCATAGCACAGATGGGCCATGAAAAATATGAATCCACGAAAGAAAGGTGAATATCTCTTCTTAAAGCCGATGTTTATGGGAAAATGGCAGGCAGAGGCAGGTAGGTTTTGAAGTGGGCCGATTGGCATTGCTTGCTTATTTTTTATGAAAATTCCATCACTAACCTATTCTATGTGGCTATCCAAGAACAAAAATATTTGAAAATAACAAAGCAAAATATTGGAAACCAAATAGCCCATATTATTATATAAAATTATCAAAACTTTCACATATAAATTTTTTAATCCTTTCACATATAATTCATCGATAAAATTTATAGAAAATATATTTATTTGGTACAAATAGCGTGTTAGAAAATATTTATTGTGTATTATATTTTTTAAAATTTATTTTTAAATAAAAACTAATATTAAAAATAAAATATGACTTACCTTCTTAAATGGGGTTGTGTTTGGACAAAAAAGATAAGTCTTTTTCGGATCGAGTTTGAACTTAAAAAATTGATTTAAATATTTTATATGACGATCCGATCCGACCTATAAAACCTTTAATTACAATTAAGACAAATTATAAATAATATTTTATTATGATTTAGAATATAAAACAAAAACTGCATTTGAAATTTCCTTTCTTAGGTTGCGAACTTAGACAAAGGTGCACATAAAACACCAATTCAATGAGATATAAATAAAATTAGTTCATTAATTTTACAAAATAAAAAATATCAATATGAAGATATTTCAATTTATTTTAATACAAACATATTTTTATAAAATATTAGTAGTATATGATTAGTCGATTCCAACATAAAACATTATAATCTTTAAAAAAATCAACATAATCATTTCAATTACAACTTTATTTAATTTTTTAGTAAAAACATTTTCAACCACGGTTTTATAATTTAGTATGTATAAGGTAAGACGTGAAGTAAGGTTATTCTAATATTCTATTATCACTAAATGTGGTCAGAGATGAAGATTAACCGCAGATTAATAAAATAATTAACAGAGGGTTTTGGAGAGATGAGTAGGAAAGTTTTGGTTTTGTGGTTTACAGATAGCCCACCTATACCTTACTCATTATTGGTTTTCACAGTAATGAAGATCAAGTTTGTGGTTAATACACAATCCCCAAATTTACAACCAAGTCCGTGGTTCATACAAAGTTTAGTATTTGATTACTCAAATCCAGTAAATGGAAAGCTACCAAACCTTTTTCGCCGCCTAAATCACTACGCTAATATCAAATAATATATTAAAATCAAAATCAAAATCAATCAGATATCACAGAATGATGAGTTTTAGTGGAATATTTATTATTACATTTTTTTTATATATTTTTTATGTTTGATGATTTGTCACTTCGTTTTCAATATTTAAATTTGTGTTTTTAAAAAAAAAATGTAACATATGATATTTATACTTAAATTTAAGTAATTTTTTGTGGATATTAATTTTAAAGACAAATTACACTATTAACTATTAAATTGTCGATAAGTTTTTATCTTGATAACTTGATTGTTGAACTATTTAAAAAAATTTCATTTAAATTATTGAGTTGCTAAAATCAATGTTATATGATTTTTTTTTTCGCACTGCTAGCACCAATTGAAAGCTTTCTTTCTCATTCTCTTCTACAATTTTTTTTTTTCCATGAAATAGCTTTAAATGTCATGAGTTTGTGAACTAAAATTCAAATAATTCTTTTCTCCGATCTCCAACATTGATCATTATATTAACTTGAATCAAAAGTTTGTTTTTCTACTCGTCGATAGATACTAATCCATTGTACTGATCATCGAATCGTCGCTTAGAGCTCGTGGGTAGAAATAAAAAATAAAACTTAACAGCCATTTGAAGGACTTAATGAAAGCTATGGAATAGTTCAGTGATCAAATTATAACTTTCTTCAATTAAGTGATTAAGATGAAAATTTACTCATAGTTTAGTGACTAATGGTGTAGTTTACCCTTATTTTTACTATTTTTAACCGTAAGAGCCTCTTCCTCGTTCAGACAGAAATAGAAGCTGTGAATAAGCAATGGGTATTATATGATGACTGCTTAAAACAATACCCAGCGTTCAAAATGTACATATACAAATTGGACATAGAGCTTCCTCTCTCCCTGCCCTTTCTTTTCTTGCCCATGTTAATCACGCAGAATTGCCACAAAAACCTTGGCTTCCCCAAGGTCATAATCAAAGGATCTACCCCCTTCATGTTCTAACCATGAGCAAAGACTGATTATGAAAAATCACACACGCTTTATACAGTTGGAGCTTCTACAAATAAAATCATACAGCCAGTTGTTCATCTTGAGATGTTGACTGGAATCCTCCTGCTTGGGACCTTGATTGAGAAATCCTTGCAACCACCTCAGCCACCACTAACCTTGTCAACAACAGCCCTGCAACTAGAGCTGCTCCCATGAGCATCGTGAAAACCGCACTCCAGCTCTTGGCAGAAATGTAGCCAGTTAGAAGTGGT
Organism: Kokia cookei; assembly: GCA_039519145.1. Classification (NCBI taxonomy): domain Eukaryota; kingdom Viridiplantae; phylum Streptophyta; class Magnoliopsida; order Malvales; family Malvaceae; genus Kokia; species Kokia cookei. The sequence continues at coordinate 5,019,312 of CM076909.1, forward strand.
CCAATTGCAGCACCAACTGAACCTGTTCCATCTATGATTGCTGTCACAGTTGCCAATGCCTTGGACTTCCCCCTTAACGAACTGTGCGTTCCCAGGTCGGCCGACACAGCGGTTGTTATGAGAGCATAGGGACCATTTACAAACATGCCGCAAATGAACATGAGGGCTATGTTCATTACCAAGGAAATGTGCCCGTAAGTACGATAGAAATAGAGAGAAGGGATCGCGCAGTACATGAAAGTTGCTGCGGTTATGGCTCTGGCATCTAGGCGATCCGAAATGTGTCCAGCTAAAATTCCTCCGAGCACCCCTCCAATATCAAAGAATGTCGATAAGTTTCCGGCTGTCTCACTCGATAAATATTTTCCCTCGATCGCTGCAAGATCGATGAATATACAAGATATTTAGAAATGAACATAGTTACATACAATGTCAGAATTGTAAGTCAGAAAGATATGTTAGAATACCTGTATGGCTAATGTAGTATGGGAGCCAATAGAGAAACGTGTAAGCGACCAATTTGGCAAAGAAGAGGCAAAAAGCAAAAGGAGCAACCCCAGGGATTTTCCAAGCTTCAATGAACCCCACAGCCGTTTCTTTGATCTCAGCATCTAAGCCTAATAAAGGCTCTGTTTCTCCCTCTCCGATCTTCCTAGGAGAACCCACTTCATCTTCTTCTTTATCAACTCCGACCGATTCGGGGCTAACAGGCAGAAAAAGGAAAACCAACAAGCCCACGAAAGCAATGAGCAGACCAGGCACAACAAAGGACCAACCCCATCCATAGCTCAATAGTGCTGAAGCAATCAATGAACCAGCAATGTTCCCAACAGATGTGTGAGCATTCCATATGCCCATAATCAAACCTCTCTTTTTTTTCCCAAACCAGTTACCCACCACTGCAACAACTGAGGGCCATCCCGTTGACTGAAATAAACCGGCAATCATTTGTACTATAAGGAAGTAGTAAAAACTGTGGATTTTAGCCCAGTACCCAACACCAAATAGTGAAGTAAACAAGCCAGTTCCAATCATTCCTACCGTCAAAAAGACCCTTAAATTCATCCTGTCACCTAATTGACCGGAAAAGTACATTCCTAAAGCATATACCGCGAGGAACGCCACGTCCAGTTCACCCAGCAAGGCCGACCCATCGGATCCATTAAATGGTGCCCAACCGTCTCCTAAAACCCAAGAAAATCTTTTGTTTTCAGCAAATGAACTGAGGTATGTTATCCTCCATGGGAACTTCAAGCCTACATCAGGTGATTGAGGATCGAGAGCACTCTTCACAATGCTTGTTGTTTTCCTTGTTGCATGGTAGCAAGTGTAAGCCAAAAATGTTACAATCAACACAATTGCTTGATGAGTTTTATAGGAAAGCTTTCCTTTCTTAATGTATTCCAGGAAACGAATCCCAATAGGCATGCTATAATTTCTCAAAGCTGGCAATTCACTTAGCGAAGCCATGTGAGAAAGCAGAGCTGCAAACAACAACATAAAAACACCTATATGATTGAGCGTAAAATTGTAGTCAAAACTTCAATACAATTTCAGAGGTAAAAAGGAAAATCAGTCCTTCGGAAGCAACTTAAAGAAGGATATATATACCTTGTCTTCTCCAAAGGAAAGACTCCAAATTTATTCCTTTCAAAACATTGAACAGTCTCAATTTTAACAAAGAAATTAACTGAAGCTTTGGATAGATTGTAGCCAAATTTTAAGTAGATTATTCAACATTAAAGAGAATTAATAGAACCTTAGAAAATGAAAATTTAAACCAGAAACTTAAAACGCAAACAAAAAACGATCTAAAGTTCAGACTTAAAAAAAAAAATCCAATAGAGAGATCACCAAAAAAAACAGGGGCAAGCAGAACACATTGGGTAGGAAAAGAAAACATCCAGTTTGTCAAATTTGGTTCCAGGGGAGAGATTCCCTTGATGAAAATCAACGTTAGCGGGCAAAGAATCAAACCGAAGGGACTCAAAGGAAAAAAGTAGGAATAAAGTCAAAAACTATTTAGAAGCATTAAAAAATAATGCATGAAGAAAAAGATCATTTACCTCTTAATTTAGCTGAGCACACTCAATTCTTAACTTTGATACCTTTCTTAATTTTCTCAAAACAAAATCTCCATTCTCATGTATGACCCTTCTTTCTCTGTATTGTTATTTTTGGTTTTCTTTTTTGGAAGAGCTCTCCTCTGGTTCTTCATTTGTTTAAATGAACGAAAAACGCTTCACGGTTTCAAATTCCTAGCCGGCGGAGTTGGATTCTTGAAGTGGACGTAAATAATAATTTAAAGATACAAATTTCCGATCATGCCCCTATTTAAGTCCCCAATCAGGATTTGGAATTCTAATTCATGTATAGCTCTAATTTCAAGTAAATTTACTTAAATGCACTTTGAGAAGAACACGTGTTTGGTATACATGCATAACGCTGTTTCTTGCAATAAACATACGCTACTAAATGTGAAAGTGAATTTAAAAAGAGAAAAAAAAAACGTGAAAGTCAAATTTTTATTCATTTATAACATATTTTTCTTGAAAATAATTATAGCTAGAAATAAGCATGGTATACCCTAAACCCTAACCCAATTAAATTTATATTAATCTTTGCGTACTCTCTTGATCATAGGTTGTCTTACATTCTACGTCAGACATATCAATAACAAGCATAGGATGGTAAAGTCTAACATCTTTTTTCCCCATCTTGATATCTAACTTTAATTAAAAATTAAATTTATAGATTTCTTAGACAGTTAAAAAATATATAAAATTTCAAGTACATATAAAGTTAAATAAAAATAAAAATTAATTAAATTAAATTTTAATTGTGTTGACTGATATATGACTGGTCATTAGAAGTCAATGTCGGTCAGCATCAGTCAACACTTACATTGTTATAAAGAGGACTGAAATTAAATTATAATTTTTACAATAGTAAAAATATAATTTCATCATTTTAATAGTTTACATGTTTATAATTTTTAAAGAATTAAATCAAAATTTTATTATTTTTAGAGAGAAATACACTTTTATCTTTATTAATTTAAAATTTTAAAAAACCTAAATGAAATTTTTTTCATTATATATATATATAATACAATCAACATTTTTTATATAACAGCCTTTTACTTAAATTTTGGGTGTTATAGAATGATAGTTGATATATATATATATAACAACATTTAAGATTTATATTTCATTTGAATTTTTAATTTTCAAATTAAAAATACTATGATATATTAATAATAATAGTTAGTGAGATTCATATCATATCATTGATAAACTTTATAAATGTAAAATAATAAAATACGGTTAATATATAGACTTTTTATGTAAAATTTAAATATTTTTGTTAAAATAATAACTAAAACTTATTAATTGTAATTCACTTAGTAATAGAAACTAATTTTTATTAAAATTTGAAGAAAAAACAACTATCATGAAAAATTAATTTAATTAAAAAGTAAAAGTAAAATATAAAAATTGATTCTATAAGTATCATAATAAAATACTGCTGTAATGAGTTTATTGTTATATAACGCTGCATGTATGGAGAAGTTGAACGAATTGGCTACGCAAAATCATGCACAACGACACGAACTACAAGTAGCAGCTAGTACAAGTGTGCGTTTTAGTTTTTCGCTTGTACTTTTCGTGACGTACGCTGGTGCTGGAAAGCATTTATTCGAAGGTTTAGGAAGAATCGTCCTGTAGTTGGAATTTTCTCAGCAATTGCCAAACATCACTGACGAGCTCGTCCTTTAGTCCAAAATTTCTCAGCATCTAACCAACGTAAGCAAATTAAGAAATTTCCCGTGTCTTGCGGTCCAATAATAAATTTGTTTAAAGGTGAGATTATTTGTCTTCAAATTTTGGAGACAATAATAAAAGTAATCATCAACATCAAACATAAGCAGTGAAATAAATATGAAAAATATAAAAATTTAAAATTTTGTTCAATATTTAAAGAGTTGGTCAAAAATATTAAGATTGAAAAACATGAAAAAAAAACATTTAAATTATAAATCAAATTTGGATTCTAATTTTTACGATCCAACTCAATCTATTTTCTAATTTTACAATATATTATTTTTTATACAATATTTAGAATTAATTATAACCCTTCTCCTAATTCTTAAATAAGAGAATAAACGCATTTCAATGTAATCAAATTTATATATTCTTGCATTGATAACAAATGTCAATATCAACCGAATTAGGATTTAGTCGACTAATTTTATATATTCTATAATTTTTTTGAATTGAATTATATATTCTATAATTTATATATATATATATATATATAATCAAATTTATAGTAATATAATACTATGTTGTAAATATTAAAAATACATTAAATGGTTCATGTTTAAATTTTTAATAAAAATATATTAAATTATTATTAATTAAAATAATATTTTGTCAGAAAATTAATATGGATTAGTTTAGAATAAGTTTGGATTAAACATTAGTTTAAAAAATAATATAGATTGAACTTTAAAAAAATAAAAATGTACTAATTTTATATCTACGCTTGGTTAAATCTGATAATTCCCCCCATGTAGATCAAGAGAGATGGCATTCTCGAATGAGAAGAAACATCACAATTAATCATCTTCATTTGAAATTCGTCTGGACATGGGTTTCCCATTCGTGTCACCGTTTGCCATCTTATTCCCTTTCTTTTCAATGGACTTAGCTTAATCTAATCATATAAAACAATTTAAAAACTAAAATATTTCACTAAATTGCTAGGATGGATAGATGATTTTCTTTCAACCTGCAAATAACACATTATAATGGTTTACTTGAGGATACACCCACTGCATCCAGCTACCTGTACCCGTCCTTTTCATAGTAGTTACCCATTTAAAGAAGCTTGCAACTTTTATAAATCTACACCAAAGAATCCAACATATCTCACCTACCGACTTTTTTTCAGGCTAATTATGGAGGATCCAAGGTGAATTCGGTCAGAGTGTCCAAAAAATGGACCGCCGAGCTCAACGTGGGGTAAGGGTAGTTTGTGGAAAGAAAATATGGAGAATAATCGCATGAATCCACTAGCTAAGTTTAATTATATATAGAAAGTACGGATGGAGGAGTAGCAAAAGCATATTCGCATATCCAAAGAAGAATAAAAAGATATTCTGAGTAGGCAGTGAGAGCATATCCACCTATCCCCCCTCACCTGTTGACTATTAACGCCAATGACGTCTTAGGAAACCTGGAATTTGACTTTCAGGTTTCATCTCTTTTGGTTATAAATTTACAAATCACAACGTGTTCCTTTTTTTTTTTTTGTATAAAATAATGTGTGAAATCTTAAATACGCGTGTAAATGGGCTAACCGGCAGGTTGGTTGTCCGTATCGGGGACTGATTAGAAGCGGACCCAATCAGGTTGCGAAAATAGTTGTGAGGGAAACGAAACTGCACGGAAACTTCTTCGCCTATGGATTTTATACAGCTGGGTAGCCGCTTTTTCCTTTCATCTCGGGTTAGTTGATTGGGTTGAAATTTTTAAATATTTTAAATCGTTTCGTAATAATTTTATTTGATTTTTATTTTTATATTAATTTTCAATTCGAATTATTTTATTTCATTTTGACAAAACAAATTTTGTTTATGAATTTTTTGATATTATTTTGTGATGTTGAAATCCCTTTCACAAATATTTAAAAAAAAAATTATTTCCTCGTAAAATTTACTTTTACCCGTGATCCCGCACCCCTAAATAACATGGATCGAGTAACATTAATTTTTAACATAATTTGATATTCAAGTTTGTCATTTTCTCAAGTGATATTTATGTTAATTTTTTCGTCCAATGCAATATTTATATTTGGCAAAAGTTATAAGTTTTGATACTTGAAAATAACAATGATAACTTTTTAATGTGTAATACGAGTTTTATAGTTGATTTGATAAAAATTCATAATTAACTAATACTATTAGTAATTAACTTTCATCAAATTAACCTTAAAACCTCAATTAAATCGCATTCACCATATTGTATTTGAAAAATTAAATGCAAAACTAAACAAATTCACAATCAACACCAAATTTATTCTATTAAAAATATTAAAATTCAAACCTAATAACATTAACAATTATATTTAATAAAATCAATTCTAAAACTCGAATTAAACACTAAAAAATTAATAATATTACACTTTAAATATCAAAATGTATAACATTTATTAAACACATGTATTAAATTGGATAAAAAATAACACTAGTATCACATTAAAATAAAATATCAAATTTGAGCACCAAATACTATATTAAACCTTTTAACTTAAAAAATAAAAAATAATACGAACATCACTATTCCAAACCATTTTCGATTTTTTTTCGCTAGTCTTACTTTTAAGTTAGTTCAGATCTATATTGATGTTGCGTATAGTAGTACTACATATCATTTTCATGTGGCAACGGACAAAGAATTATATTAAGCTTGTGGCAACTGCTGGTGTATCTGGGGCTCAACTCTCACCTTTATTATATACGTTGTCAATTACATATATAGCGAGTCATTTTTCATTATTTTAGGTCACAACGATGACAACAATTTTAATCTGATCCTTTAGATTTGTCATCTTCCTTGTTGAGAGCAAAGATTTTTTTAACTGATTTTATTGTACTGAATTATTACAAGCCAAAGTGAAAAGATAAAATGTCAAAGAAAACAACAATTATTCTTACTTTGATAAGTAATAAATTTGTAGGCAGAATGAATTTTTTTAACCTAAAACTATATGAAAAAATTCATATTAAGCACTTTTTACGCTTTTATTTAACCCTTGAATGATTAATTTAAGTTGAATTGATCAAAATTGGATAATAAAAAAAACAATAGTTTTGGTTATATAAGAAATCAACAAGGAAGTGATAAAAAGAAAGAGGTGATAGTTATTTGGAGGTCGGTTCATGTGTGATAGGGAAAGAGAGGAGCAGAAGGGACAGGAGAATATTAAGTTACCATGTGAAATACTTTTGGAAAGGAGGAGATTCTTGACATTTCATGTGTTGGAGTATATATAGAAGAGATCTTCTTGTCATGTAGTGCCATGTCACTGACAATCCTGGTGGTAGGTTGCTCATATGATTGACTAAGTGACAGGTTCATTACATGTCAATTGTTGTCAAGCATAATAGTGTGTGGTTTTATTTTAACCTTCTTCTTATTGAAATAGTACAAAATTTTATGCCTTGAAAATTTTCAATGATCCCTCGTAAAAGATAAAAGTTGGTGACAAAAAATGTGTGACTTGTTGAAGATCAAAAAGCGAGTGACATGAAGTACATGAGTGATCGATCACGAGTGACTAATTAGATGGTCGTCACTGAACATACAAGGAGAAGAGCCATTCATGGATGTTCATTAAGTCATTCCTTATACTGCCAGGTGTCCAAACTAAAGTAGGAGTAGAACAATTACTCACTAATCTAAAGGTGCATTATAAAGTGACATTTCTCGAGACCATTAGCACAAAGCTGAAAGCCCCAATGGATAGTTACTTTAACAGATAAAACAACTGGTGGGCATACCAAGAGATAGCAAATGTGCGCGTTGAGGACGCTTTGGAGAGAAAGGGATGCACCAAATGTTCTAGAACGACTGCAATAAATAAAAAGCTCTACAACTTTTCATGGGAAACAGGTCCAATAATGGTTTGTGTTTCTCATGGGACGCGTGTTCATGTGGTGTTGATTGTGAAGCGTCGGTGTTTGGATCCTGGAACACACCGTTTTGGGGAGGGTTTATAAGTAGTCTTTCTTCTTCAACAATTAGATTATTTTTTAATTTCCATCCTTGGTTCTTCTTCATCTTCGTGTTTTTCACTTCGCGCCCAAGGTTTTTCAGGGTAAGGTTTCACCTTTTCTAAGTTCTCTCCTCTTGTTTTCTTTATTTTCTCGTTAATCATGATCAAAAACAACTGCCAGATGGAGTCCGAAACTTTGTAAGCAGTAGAGAAGAGGCTGAGAAAGCCTCCAAGGAAGGAAAGGGAGGTAGTACTCGGGGGGTGCATTCAAGTGTACCACCACTAAGAAGGAGGCCCGACGATTGCTCCGTTGTCGGGGTTGCTACAGAAACACCACCGTTATGATTTCAGCCTTCGGAAGGGGTCCTATCCTCTTAGTGAAATTTATAGACCCAGAGATGTTGGCGGGAAGCTAGGGTTTTTACCTAACGTTGTATATACTAGAAGTTGGGTTTAATTTACTCGCCACTCATTCATCATTGAACTACTCAGCTGTTACATGGTTGCCCCCAAGCAGTTAGCTAGGACTTCATGATGGATCATCATCGGATTCATAATCCTTTGTCTTGAATGGAGATGTGACCTATGATGAGGGTGTTTCAAAATATGTTCCAGCTGACGAGGAACAACTACCAATCAGTTGGGGCTAACCAAATAAACAAGACATGGCATCTCTTTCTCTAAAAATATTTGCGCTGAACCCTAATTTTACTTTAATTGAAAATTTTGATTGTTTGTGTTTTCTTTTTCTTTCTAATTTTGCCTCTAAGCCATATTGAAGCGGCACCGAGAGTTTTCAAACGTCATCATTAAGTAACAATGCATCGAATAAAACATTTTGCATGTCTTGCATCACACATAGACCATGATTTTTTGTTTGTTTGTTTTTAAATTTTATGGAACCTAACTTATGAATTATGATGAAATGCAACTTTTCTATAAACTAATAAATGCTAAAAATAAATAAAACAATACAATTATACCAATGCATGTGATGTTTGACTTGAGGATACACCAAACTAGGATTTGTATTATCTATAAATAAATCTGCACCATCAAATCCACCCAACCCAGAGAACAAATCAGGCTTATTGTTGAGTATACATGGTAGAGAGGTATCCTCGGTCAGACCTGTCCAGAAATGGACCGCCGAGCTCAATGTGTAATTTCTAGAAAACTAGAGGGATATTTGGGTGAATCCACTATCTTAATTATAGAAAGGGAGGGTGGAAGAGTCGCCAAAGCATATTTGCATATCCAAAGAAGAATAAGGAATTTAGGCACTCAAGACAATACCCAATAACCAATGTCTACTCCTTACCCCTCGTCTGTTGACTTTTGATATTGATGACGTGGAATGACACTTATATAATGTTTGGGAATCTCGGGTTTGAGATGCATTGATTTTTGGACTTACCGATGGGATATCTGTCCAATGAAAGATATAAAATCGTTTGACTAGTTTTTTCTTTATATAATTTATAATATTTTAATATTTTTATTAATTTATTCACTTTAATAGCTATAATCAATTGATTGATCCGATTAACGATTAGTGGTTTGGTCATTTCGACCACTATTCCAATTCCAAATACATTTGCTTCTCTTTTTTATTATTTCCAATATGTTACAATTTTTTAAATATTTTTTCTTTGATAATTACTTTGCTATTGGCAATATCTTCTAATTATATAATCCATAAATTTTTTAATTTTTAAACTGAAAATTAATAATACAATTTTATTTTATTTCTTTGGTACTCTTTATGTTCATTTATTTATGTTTCAAGTTTGTGATTATTTCTCTCAATAATGCGATTTTTAAAACTCGAATTTATGTTTTCCCTTAAATATATATTATACCTTATTATTTCACCCAACCTTATCGATAAAATTTTAGTTTTTTGAAAGCAATGATAAAATTTTATATTTAATGTACTTGGGGGATAAAATATTGAAAAACAACAAATTATGGATGTTCCAGTACTGGGTAAATTTTTTATTTTTCCCAATTTTAGTACTAAGCAATCGGGGAGTAATGGATGTTTCCAGATCGTCTACTCTGCTCTGCTCCAAAACTGGGGCAGGTTTAGTTTGAATGGGTGGTAAGATTAGTTCTGTTGAGATTGAAAATATAGGTGATTGTATTAATTATTGTAGTTGTGATATTAAAATCAACGGTGATGAGATTTGTGTTTGGATTTAAATGTGACGGTGATAGTGTAATGAAAATAAAAAATACCTATTAAAGACATTAGATTAAAATATGTGTATAATTTTACATTAAATAATAATTATAGATTATTAAAATTATGCTTGCATTAAAATTTTGTTTAAGAAATTAAATTTTAAAAAATATTAAAATTATATCTTTATTGATTAATAAAATATATTCATTTTAAATCATATTTAAAATTATATTAATATTAAAAGAATTAAGTAAAATGACAAGGATTTTTTAACAAAAAAAAGTTTGGGTAAAAGAGGATTACTCCTTTTCACCGGAGTCTATTGCACCCTAAACTTGAAGGGAAATGAGTTTCCTACACCGAAAGCATGTCAAAAATATTCTCACTAAAGAAGAAAATAATTTTAAAATTGACCCTTTAGTGATCCAAAGGGACCCTAATTAGGCTACGGAATCCTAATAAAATATTTAAAGCAAGCTTGCTTCCATTATCATTTTTGTTTAAATCCGTGACCTCCTCTTCATCAACTATGCCTCCAATAAAAGAAAAACATTTTGCATATGTCGTTGCACCAATATTTTTCAACTTATGATGAAGTTCAACTTTTTATTTTTTTAATTAAAGTTCAACTTTTCTCTAACTAGTAGAATAGGAACACCAAATTAAAATTAAATAGAATAATATGATTATGCCAATGCATGTGACGTTTGTAAAAGAACAGTCGATGGGACGTTCTTGTTCTGTCGGTTTTAACAATAAAACGAGGAAATCCCAACATAGTAATGTAATCTGTTATACAGGTATAGCAACAAAACAGCATAAACACACGTATTATAAGACAATTGTATAAATACAAGTGAAAAACAATAAAAGAATTATATCGGCAATATAAATGCATATAGAAGGTGATATATGTGTTTGGACAATTTTTTTAAAATTTCATAATGCAATTAAAAAAACTCATGTCCTAAATTGTATTTTAAAAATAAATAAATGCAAAATATGACAAAAAAAAATAATATCGATCAAGATTGGGTAGCAACTAGACTTATTTATGAGTCGGGTTATTTGTCCAGATTCGAAGGTCCATTTAAAATTTGAAAATATTCGGGTAAAAATATTTGGCTCGAAAAATAGGCTTAGGTAAAAGAATAGGATCGTTTAAAATATGGGCTAGTCTTGAACATTCAAAGCCCGAGTTTAGCCCGACCCATTTTTAAGTTTATAATATTTTATATTATTTTTTATATATTATGTAATTTAGAACAAATTAAAAAAAAAAACTTATACTAAATATATAATATTACTCTAATATAAACATTAAAATAATGTTAAGATGACTATATAAAAATTTTCAATAAATAAAAAATGTATAAAATTATTAAATATTAAAATAATATAATATAAATATTTTAAAAATAAAAAATAATATGGACAAGCATAAAATGAGTTTGAATTAATCTTTTGTAAATACGGATGAATTTGGGCAAAATTTTGAGCCCATGTTTCGAATCGAACCAAATTTGAACAAACATAAAGTATGTTAATATCATATTTAGGTCCAATCCAAACCCGATCCGATCAAACCCAGCCATGAACACCTTAACTTTGGTTTTCTTCCTTTCTTCATCAAACACAAGTTAAAATTATATTTAAACTTTCAAAAATTTACGTAAAATCTCATCCTAAAAAGATAATATTTATGTGGATAATGTTTGAGTGAGAGACTATAATACTCCAAAAGAAGAACACTTGTTAAAAGAAGAAGAAGGTAGGGGCGATGGAGGTGCAAGCAAATGTGGACAACTGAAGAGGGCATCATAATTGGATATGATGGTGAAGAGAAGGATGCATTAGTTACAAGAATCCAACATTCATTCATACCTTCTCTGGGGACCTTTTTGTTTGGACTAATTATCCCAATCAGGAATCCCTTTTTTCCTTCTTTTTTACCGAAATGGAAACTTGAGGAAACCACGCAGAAATTTCGTGTTCTCCCCCTCTGTCTGTCTAATCATAGAAGGGTGGACATTTTGGATCCTTTTGTATTAGCTGATTCATTTGGACGGGCCACCCTCTGGATATTTCGACCACAGTCGGGAAGAGACGTGATCCAACACAAATCTCTTCAGTTTTTTTTCTCTCTTTTTTCAAATATTTCAATTCATATTAAATTATAACACACTTAAATAAATTATGTAAAAATTATATTTATAAAAATTTATATAAAATTAAAATAAAACTTTAATTGAAATGATTGAATTAAAACTCCAAAGGTTATCATATTTTAAGTCAAATTCCAATATAATAATATTTTATAAAATTTATATAAAAATATAGAGATGACAATAATAATCATATTATATAATAAGTTTTTGATAATTTTTTAAAATTAATGTCCAATTAATTTATGACACAAATTATATTAAAAGTTTAAATAATAATATAAAGTAACAGACTCAATACTCGAGGGTTTTCATTTTTTCTAACATAGAATGGTTAAATTGGCATACAATATTTTTTTGGGTACATAGTAAAAATGAAGAGAAACATGACCCAGTGAAGTATATTTTAATTTTTCATAGACATTCCATTCATCTCTTCCATCAATTAATAATGAATCATTGAATCTCACGTGATGATTTAATGGTTAAGAGTATTTATTGCTCCACCAAGTGAAACTTAGGTTCGAATCGCATTAATCGCGTTTGTTGTTCGAACTTTACCCTGTTATTGTAATTCATCAAAAAAAATTAACAACGAATCATTAATTGGTGAGGTATAAAAGGGATGAGATCGGTTCGTTCTGACTGAATATAAATTTTTTTATAATAATTTGATTTAATATTTTATTTTTTCGTATTAATTTCGGTTTGAAATTTTTGGACTTATTTCCTGAAAATAGAATTTGTTTTAGTTTGTTCTATAATTGACGAAGTCTTTTTCTCATCCATCACATGACTTCCTTTGCAATCAGACGTCTCAATATTTTATTAATCTCACATTATCCATTTCCCCTCGCACCTCGGTCCTTCCCATTATTGAACTTTCTAGGGCACAACTTTGGAATTAGAACAAAGAGAGAAATTCAGACCGAGGTTGGGCTTTTCTGAAGCATGATTGGCCTTCGGCCACAGCCCATCGCGCATATGACAGCTCATACACAAATTTACTTTCCTCTACTATTTTCTTTTTTTCGTGAAAGAGGTTTTTCTTTTTTGTTACAAAGAGAGCTAAAACCGCATTAGCCCATACTCCTTGGTGTTTCATCAAAGACATGTGACTTCAGATCCATACCATTTATCAGCCTGGCCATATACTAGATGTTGCAATAGTTTCACGGTATGTATGTTGTATCCACAACTCCCATCGTCGATTCATAATCTCCTTAATTCTACAACCAAGTGCCACATTCGAAATCTGAGTCACTGTCATTAATAACACGCAGAGCTGTTATGCTATCACATTCGACCATAACCCGTCGGACACCTTTCCAAAGTAGAGAGAGACCATCGTAAACAGCTCATAATTCAGTCGGAAGAACACTACAACTACCAATGCTCCGGCAATATCCAAACAACCAATTGCCCTGTTCGACTCTAGCTAAACATCCTGCTGAAGCGTAACCACTTGCACTCTTCCTCCGATGTTCACAGGTGCGATGTTAGCGAGTCAGATCTGGAGCAAAGCTGCTCATCTTTTTGCTGCTGCGTCAGAGACGAAAGTGGCGCGTCTTCAACATGATTTACATCTTGTTCGCAAGGGAGACCTCTCGGTGACGGAATACTTGGCTCGTGTTAAGCGGATGTGCAACGTGCATGAAGCGTCTGGCAATGGTGTGACTGAGAGGAAGCAGATTCGTGTGATTCTTGCTGGTTTGGCCGCAGAGTTAAGAGTCGATGGTTACCATTACCACCATGTCTCCGGTGCCATTAAGCTTGGAACAGGTTGTGGAAGCACTAATTGAGTGCGAGGCGCGGCAACAGAGGGTTGTGGCTGAGCCACTCATGCATGCGAATTTAGTTGAGAAGCAGTCTGGTGTGCTGAATTTTGGAGACCTCAGACAGACGGCGCAAGGTGGGCGACCGGTGATGCATGGCCGTGGATGGAGTCCAAGAGGAAGGGTGCAATGTCAAATATGCAGTCGTGTGGGTCACCTTGCCCAACGATGCTTTTACCGGTATGCACGTCCGACTGAGGCTCCTCTGGCGCCGGTGGTCTTTCGACCATATGAAGGTTATGTTTCGGCGTTACCTGCTGCTCCAAGACAAAATGAGAATGTGAGGTATAATCCTAATTCTAGTAATTTGGTTTGGCTTGCTAATTTTAATGGAAATGATACGTGGCTTTGGAGTATGGTGGGTTGCATGATGCTACTAAAGGTGGATTAGGTCATCCACATGCAAATAATGTTGAGTTTGAAGGAGTTACAATAGAATAGCCGACTACTGTTAATTATGGTGCTGATGACATGCATGGTTATGCGCATCATGGAGTGTTTACTTCACAGCAAATTTATGAGCCACATGAGGTGTATCGTTCGCATGAGATTTATGGTGGTTCGTATGAAGTGCCTTCACATGCAGTGTATGCGCAACACTTGATTTATGCACCAAATGGACCTCCCATGTTTCGGCTTTGGTCCACAAACTACGAGCTTGGGTGTTGCCTGAATCGAATCTTGGCTGGGTTAGTCGTCCGAGGGTAACTGATATCACTGGTTCCGAATATTCCACAGGCAATACCTTTGATGCCACATCCCTAACCTATACGTCTGGGTCAAACTATTGTTCTAATACGGTGAAAATAGATGAACTGTATGTGCCTGAACCGGTTCGTGAGAAAAGTGTATGATATCCAGATTCGGGTGCAACGCATCATGTCTGCAAAGGAACCACTGAACTAAATAATGAGCAGCAATACTCAGGTATGGCTCCCCTTTTAATGGGTGATGGTACACGAGCTAGTATAGTTGGAATTGGAAATTCGTCTCTTGAAACAGTCAATAGGGTGTTACACTTGTCTAATGTTTTGCACGTGCCGACTATTAACAAGAATTTGTTATTTGTTTTGCAATTTGCACGTGAAAACAATGTCTACTTTGACTTTCACTCATTTCATTGTGTCATAAAAGACGAGTAGACTCAGGAGGTGCTTTTGAGGGGCTACACTCATAGAGGGCTCTATCGGTTTGTGCCTGTTGCTGATTTTGCTAGTGCTGCGATGGGAACTACTTTGAATGCTGAGCTAAAGGATGAAGGTACTCTTGGTTGTGTTGATCGTGTATTTGACCTGTGGCACCAACGTTTAGGTCATCCTTTAATAAATGTTGTTAATTCAATAAATGTTGTTAGTTCTGTTTTAAAGTTGTGTAATGTTTCTGTTAATAATCAAAAGAGGGAAGTTGTTTGTTCTGCTTGTCAACGTGGCAAAGCTCATAAATTTCCTTTTTCAAATTCCCTTATTGAATATAAAGATTCTTGAGTTGGTTGTGCCTGACTTGTGGGGACCGACTGCAGTAACATGTGGTAATAAATGGTATTATGTGGCATTTGTGGATGTTTTTGTATCTTGTACAACGAAAGTCGCAAACTATAGTGTTTTGAGCAATTTCAAAAGATGGTGAAAATACAGTTTAACAAAGACATTAAACAAATTCAGTCAGACTGGGGTGGTAAGTATAGACCTTTCAAATCCATGTTAGCAAAGTCCTCTATTTATACAACTCTAGGCAATAACCAACCTTTAACAACTTGATCTACCTAACTGCAACTACATTACTGAAATTCTAGTTCTTCCGTTAACTCTGATAACAATACTAACAAAGTACTCTAATAGGCATCCATATTTAATTTGCCCCGTCTAAATTCCAGTAATTGCCAACGAACCTGTTGATCCCTTTGCCTCTGAACCGGATTCAACTTTTTCGTTGCCTCCTTTATAATTCCAAGCCACCCGCCAAGTAGCTTCACTTTCATCGTGTCTTTCCTTCATGAATCATGAGCAAAGAGTAGGCTCCCTCTACGGCTTTACCGTGGAGACTCCATCATCAGACCAACGCCAAATAATATTATCCAGACCAACTTGTACAGAAGGTGGAGGAATACTTGCTAACTTCGGTATCATTGAGCCGATTTAGATCTGGACACTGCCATTCTCCCTCATCATCCACCATGGCGGATATTCGAACGTTAACATCTATACTCGCTGGATCAACACAATGTTGTTCCAATAGCCCCAGTAAGGCAGTAACCCATACATCTTTCCAAAATTTCACGCTTTTACCGTCCCCAATAGCCCATCCAAGATTAACTCCAATGCACTGAGATCTCTCTAAATCGATATGACATTCATAAAAAAATTATACTTTGATCTCATAGCCCATAACCAAAGAGATCCTTTATTGATCACAAAGTTAAACTCGAGCTTCACAGATTGAGGGATCAGCCGTGTGTCATTGATTTTGAAAGAACAGAACATGCAAGTCATCGCAACCTAGTGCCTTGAGTGGGGCCATATAAAAAATTGCCCTCCTTATTTCCTCATCGGTGACTTCCATACCTAGGAACCTGAAATCAGCTCCAGTCAAACTTGGAAAAGCAGCCACGAAGTAAGAAAGGACCTGGTGAAGCTTCTTCAATCGAATACAACTGCTTGAGTAAAAGGACTGGATGTCTACAAAGATTAGCCTGGAATGCAAGGATTTAGTATTTACACTTTTTGGCAGGAAGTAATAATAGACGATATGAAGATTCATCAAGGCGGATTGATAATTTCTTTACTATGATAGCAGATACAATATGGGACACTTTTTGGCATTGACAGATTATGTAAAAAGAGAATATTACTATCGTACCAATTATAAGAATCGGATGTATTTGCGATGCATGGGAACTGGGATGTCGGCTATAACCAATGACTAGTTAACTTTAGTTTTATATGTTGTAGCAACACTTGCTTTTCTTCTGTTTTTTTTAACTAGTAGAATCTTACTCATGCTAGCTCTGCCATCAGAGCTACGAGCTGGCTTAAGAATGAATGAATGATGTATCATAAAATTATATGGTGATTGGTGATTTATGGGTGGTCGTCTCGAATCAAATCCCACCCTAAACAGATGGAAAAATTTTGTACAAAATGAGGTACGATGGAAAAATTATATCCACTAATTTCAAGTCTTTTTCTATGTGCAAGCAGAGCAAAAAATGTAGATCCAAAATTAACAAGGTTTTCTGCTAACACAAAATGAAAGTTCAACATTAATATTTTCTCCTATTATATTCGAAGCCCTTGACAAAATACATACAAAACCCAAAGCTCCAAAGCAAAGAAAACCCACTTAGCCTCATCCGGACGCAGCCAGCTAACTCAGTCAATTTGAACCTGAATCACATCATTCCTCTCTTCCTCCTTCATCTTTGGAACAACCACTTTGAGCACACCGTTTTTCATCTCAGCATTAATCTGGTGAGTCTTGTAAACATTTTCAGGCAAACGGATCCTGCTGGTGTACATCGGGCCATTTTCCTCCTCGTCGGATTCTTTGGCCTCGCCTTCGATCACCAGAGTGTTCTGTTCCACAGACACTTTGACGTCCTCTTTCCCAAGCCCTGGCATATCAATCCTAAAGTTCAAGGCGTCCTCCGTTTCCTTAGCGTCCCAGGTTCGGCAGAGACCACCTCCCATGCCACGAGAAGCGGAGAGAAATGGGCTCTTCATGAACTGATCCATCATGTTCAGGACTTGGCTCAGGCTCCTTGTTGGAGCAAAAGGATCGAACACATCTGTACATGAAAAGGCCAAAATCAGCATCAATTTTAGATACCCAGAAGGGAAAAAATGGAGGAGGAGGAACTCAAAATAGAACTCAGAACGATGAGCAACTACCTGAGAAAAAACCGTCATCGCGGCGAGAAAGTGAACGGTGGCGTTCATCACTGAGGTCACGCTCGTCATCATCGTCGTCAAACTCACGCATGGCATTGGTGTTAAAGAGCCTGGAAGTGGATGGAGCAATGACCATTGGGCGGATCACCCGCAAGGAGATAGGGAGGATGTTGCATGAGAGGAGCCTCTTGAGAGCTAGAGATGAAGCCATTACTGTTGATTGCTAAAAAGGAAAATTTCTCAAACTCGCTTGGAGAGCACGAAGAAAGCTTACGGATCAACACTGCTTTTGGAATTTCCACTTGCTACAGATGGGAGAAATGGTGGGTTTTATATAACGAAAGGAGGAAGCTGCTAGAGAGAAATTTCTAGAAGGATACGCGTCACATATAGTGGCTGGAGATATGCTTGTATCCCAAGAAACGCACTACGCACGTATATCTTACTGGGCTTAGGCCTATTTGGCATTGAATTTTGCAATTTGCATTTCCTCTAGAAAAGTCGGGAACTCTCCTGGTTTTTAGGTGCAGAAAGGGAAAGGAGGTACATATTTGCAACTTTTGTTGGTGATTTATTGGACTCTGTGATTAGGGAAAAAAAACTTACATTTGTGAATATGAAAAAATAATATCAATTATCAAATAATTTAAAAAAAAATTATTTTAAAAAGATGAATATTTAGTACACTATTTTTTTTATTTCACATATAACTTTAAAAAATTGACATCCTTCTCTTTTTGAAAAATATTTATTTGTTAATGTTTTACTATATCTTTATAAAATATTTGTCAACCTCTAATTCTGTTTGTGAAGTGTAAAAATTCCATTAACAATGTATCAAATAATTTCTCTTTTTAAAATTATTATTTGATATAAATGTTGTGGAGTTTTTTTTTTTTTTTTTAATTCCACAAGTGAAATTAAGAAATTACCATGTGATTTATTTATTTAATTTAATTTTTTAAATATCAATTAAAGACACATGAAAATTTTTTAATTTCATTTATGGAGTTTAAAAATTGGTAAAAATAACATTGAGGTTTTTGTATTAGGTGTCAGATTATATTTTACCCTTCTACTAAAAAAATCAGTAAATTAGTCTTTGCACATTAAATTAATGAGCAAACTAGTTATTTTTGTTAAAAAATTAGTACATATTTCTATTGTTAAAAGTGAAATGATTAAAATTATCAAAAAGAAAATGGAATGATTAACAAAAATAACCAAACAAATAACACATGATATGTCACATGTAGTTGATGCTGATGTACAAAAATAAAATTTTAAAAGTAAAAATAGATGAGTTATTTAGCAAAATGATCAATTTATTTTTTGATTTGATGTATAAAGATTAATTTAAAAAAAATAGAAGGTTAAAAAATTTCCCATTTGAATATATTTTTTAAAATAAATTTATTTGATATTCTCTTCTACTATACTCTCACGTAGATATGGGCTAAAGGGTTGAGTTTAGGCTTGGGTTTTTGTCTGATGTGGATTGTTTTGGCCCAACGAGCTTTGGTGCAAAACTTTGTTTTTTTTGTTGTAAAGTAAAAAGAAACTGATAGTTTAGAAGGGAACCATCTAAACGTCACCGCAGAGGCCCAAAGGCAACTCCAACTCAACTCAACTCATCTGCCATACCGTCAGTTTGTCAGCACCAGCAAACCGCAACGAATACTCCCTCCGGAACACAACGAACCGCCCTCTCTATGCTATATGACCCGTTAGCCTTTAGAAGTCAGTAGAAAAGAAACAATGATGCTAGATCTAGGGCCATTTTCAGACGAGAAATTCGATACGAAGAAATGGATAAACTCGGCGTGCAAGTCTCGGCACCCTCAGGACTCCCTCGACAAGCACATGGTGGATCTCGAAATGAAGCTCCAAATGGTCTCCGAAGAGATCGCCGCTTCCCTCGAGGAGCAAAGTTCTGCTGCCCTCCTCCGTGTCCCTCGCGCCACTCGTGACGTTCTCCGTCTTCAGGATGATGCCGCTTCTCTTCGTAATTCTGTTGCCGGCATCCTCGACAAGCTCAAAAAGGTCTGCTTTTTTCCTTTCAGATCTTATATCATTTCACTGTTGCTCGAGTATTTTTCCAGGAACTTGAAGTGTTCCTTGTACATCGGAGGTGAAAATCATAGTATTTGTTAGGTTTTGAGCTGAATTGAGATTTAATTCCTCTAAAATATACAGATTTAAGCCAAAAGTTAATCTCAAGCTTATATTTCGACCTGTTCTAATGCATTGAAATAGGATTTGATTTAGGTTTTATAACTAATTCATGGATCTGAAGATGAACTTAGTGCCTCTTATTTGCAGGCGGAGGGATCATCGGCTGAGTCTATAGCTGCTTTAGCTAAAGTTGACACTGTCAAGCAGCGAATGGAAGCTGCATATGAAACACTGCAGGTGAGTATCATTGATTATTTCATCCCGACTTTTCACACATTGGACATTGAAGTTCATGTTAGTATCATTGATTATTGCATATGAAACACTGCAGCTAAGTATTTGTTTGGTTTTATCTGCAAAAACAGGATGCCGCCGGATTAACACAACTGAGTGCAACAGTGGAGGATGTGTTTGCCTCTGGGGATCTTCCACGGGCTGCAGAAACCTTGGCTAACATGAGGCATTGCTTATCTGCTGTTGGGGAGGTAACTATATTTTCACCACTTTTCTATGATGTTATCTGATTTTCCATCCATAAAATTTTCTCTCTATGATTTAATTTTTTTTCCTTAAATTTGCTCTTAGGTGGCTGAGTTTGCAAATATCAGGAAGCAACTTGAGGTCTTAGAGGACAGGCTAGACACAATGGTGCAGCCTCGTCTCACGGATGCATTATCCAATCGCAAGGTTAGTATGTTCTGTACATGACATGTGTTGCTTTCTTTTACTTGCAATTCTATCACCCTTTTTTTACTAATAGACTCCTCTATACATTTATAATTGTTACACTATACAGGTTGATGTTGCTCAAGATTTGCGAGGAATACTTATCCGAATTGGGAGATTCAAGTCTCTGGAGCTGCACTATACCAAAGTTCACCTAAAGCCCATAAAGCAGCTGTGGGATGATTTTGACTCTAAGAAGAGAGTTAGTAAGCTTGCTAATGAAAAGAGTGAAGTTGAAAGGTTATCAAGTAATAATGAACAGTCAAGTTCTCTGGCTGTTTCTTTCTCAAGCTGGTTGCCAACTTTCTACGATGAGTTGCTACTCTACCTTGAACAAGAATGGAAGTGGTATTTATTATTGACATTTCAATGCTCCACATTTTAATTCTCAAAGATGTTTTCCCATGCTTTCTTATTTTATTTTCTGGGAAATCTGAATTGCTTTAGAGTTTATGTTACTTTCATTTTCTACATATATCTAATATGATCGTGTTTTTATTTTCGAAGTTGCTTGTTCTACATTCATTAATGGAAGAACGGTTTATGAAAGAAACAAGTATCAACTGAATTTGTCATTCTTAATTAGAAATTGGCAAATATTACTGGATGTTAATGGAGAACTTTCTTCTCTTCCAAAGAATAAAATGTTATGGATATGACCATTTACGGAACTCTTCTTCCAGGTGTATGTTTGCTTTTCCTGAGGATTATAAAACTCTTGTCCCAAAGCTTCTCATGGAGACTATGGCAGCTGTGGGTTCTAGTTTTGTCTCCTGCATCAACCTTGCTACTGGAGAGGTTGTTCCTGAAACGAAAGCACTTGCTAAGGGTAATAGTTAACTTTCATGATATTCCTTAAGTTATTTCTGCATTGGTTGATCGATGTATCTGATTTCAGCTGAAGGAGAACTGATTATTTTTTCTTTCACACTCCTTGTTAATGGCATCAGGTATATTAGATATTTTATCTGGAGATATGCAAAAGGGTAGTAAGATTCAGACTAAGCATCTAGAAGCCCTGATTGATTTACATAATATGTCAGTAATCTTTGCAAGAAATATCCAGCACTTATTTTCAGAATCTGATACGGGAGTTTTAATGGACACGCTCAAGGCAGTGTACCATCCATATGAATCATTTAAACAGAGGTAAGCCATTACAAAGATAATAAAATGAAATGCCTCTCTTTTGTTTTTTGCCCTATTTCAACATCTAGAGGCACAAAGTCTATGGATTTTTCTGGTCCTTGGTGAACCTGTCACCGTTAAAGACTTGAGTTACATTTGGGTTGACTTTTTTCCCCTTTTAAGCTGAGGAAGATGTGGGAACCTTTTTCTTATGTCTGTTAGTTCTGATTAATGCAATTTTCTCTCTTTCCAATTATTTTTTGACAAGTAACTTGGATGTGCTATAGGTATGGACAAATGGAGCGTGCTATCCTCTCCTCTGAGATCGCTGGGGTGGATCTCAGGGGAGCTGTCACACGTGGTGTGGGAGCCCAGGGTATTGAACTTAGTGAGACTGTTCGAAGGATGGAAGAATCTATTCCTCAAGTTGTCGTACATCTTGAAGCAGCTGTAGAGAGGTGCATCAACTTTACTGGTGGTTCAGAGGCAGATGATTTGATTCTTGCACTTGATGACACAATGTTACAATACATTTCTACCCTCCAAGACACCCTCAAATCACTTAGAGCTGTCTGTGGAGTGGACAACAAGGACATTGGCTTGGACAGGAAGGAAGGGGCTCAAAATTCAAGAAAAACTGATTTGATCTCTAATGAAGAGGAGTGGTCAATTGTTCAAGGAGCCTTGCAGATACTCACAGTTGCAGACTGTCTAACAAGCAGGTCTTCGGTCTTTGAAGCATCCTTGAGAGCTACTCTAGCTAGATTGAGCACAAGCTTGTCACTTTCGGTTTTTGGTTCAAGTTTGGATCATAACCAGCTACATGTTGCAAGTGACGATGGAAATGGGGAGCCACCATTGGGTGGAAGAGCTGCCTTAGATGTCGCAGCTGTGCGGCTTGTTGATGTTCCTGAGAAGGCCCGGAAACTGTTTAACCTTTTAGATCAGGTATTTAAAAATAAATCTATGCTTCCTTACAAAAGCAAGATTCGAGCCACTTTTGTATAAATTACGAATGTCTAAATAATTTCATGTGTTTGTTCTGGTGCTAGTCATCCATATGACACTGCATGCTAGATTGCTGAATAATGAGAATAATAAGTTGTTGATGGTGCAGTCTAAAGATCCCCGATTCCATGCACTTCCTCTGGCATCCCAAAGGGTAGCTGCATTTGCTGAAGCAGTGAATGAACTAGTGTTTGACGTCCTCATATCCAAAGTACGACAACGTCTCAGCGATGTATCTCGAATGCCAATCTGGTCTGCAGCAGAGGAACAAAGTGCTTTTCGTCTACCAACCTTCAGTGCATACCCTCAACCCTACGTGACAAGTGTTGGCGAATATCTTCTTACTTTGCCTCAACAATTAGAGCCACTTGCTGAGGGTATTTCTAATAGTGACGCCAACAATGATGAAGCTCAGTTCTTTGCAACAGAATGGATGTTCAAGGTAGCATTCAATTCCCTTTAAACTGTAAACAACTAAAGATGAAAGGATATTTAATGTTTTCTTTTAGAATGATCATTTTGTTTTCTACCGTGTAACATTTATTAGACGTTGGTCTTGTGTTTGGAAGGTTGCTGAAGGCGCCACTACCTTATACATGGAGCAGCTACGTGGGATCCAGTATATAACAGATGGTGGAGCACAGCAGCTGTCGGTTGATATCGAGTACTTGAGTAATGTGCTTTCTGCTCTTTCAATGCCAATTCCTCCGGTCCTGGCAACCTTTCAAACCTGTCTTGGGACTCCTAGAGATCAGTTAAAAGACCTGTTGAAGTCCGATAATGGGAACCAACTTGATCTTCCTACTGCTAACCTTGTGTGCAAAATTCGACGTCTGAATTTGGATTAGCAAATTTTACTCGCAATTTATAATTTCAAAACGAACTCCATAAACGAACCTTATAAGCCGCTATTGGCTAAATTCATTTCTTTAAAATTTTCATCAATGAGAAAAGCGTACACCTGTTAACTGATTTGAACAAATGTGCTATGGAAGGAACTGTTATAGTTGAATATTATTTTTTGCTACATTTAACAGTTCTTGCCCAAGGTAAATGCGCAACAAAATAGCCAGATTTGAGTCATCATCTATAGCCTTCATCCAGTTAAACGCTCTCGAAATTCACTTCCAAATCATTTGGTCAGAGCAATGTTAAGATCATTTCGGGCAGTCTACTTGTGCCCTTAAAATTTATACTTCAACTAAAGGATGTCATTTTTCTTGGCTTTCCAATTTGGATCAAGACTGATTTCGGACGCAGCAAAAGTCTCGTTTTTCAGCTTTTGAATGATAAATGAAGCAATGCTATATGGCTTGTTCATGGACCAACTCATTAACTTTATTCCAACTTTCAAAATCAGGATTCAAACTACAAAGATCAATTTTATGGAAACACATTGTGAATTCGTAATCATACAAATCCATCAGAATGAACAAATGCGACAATCCAATAGCTGAGCCTAGCCATTTACAGGACTAAAGGAAACAGTACTCTTCACATAAATCTATTGCAAGGGTTTTAAAAAACATAAGAAACGCATCAAAGGTTACTTGTAGGTTCAAACCATCCCAGATTTTCCCTGTACTATTCCACAACAGCAAGCGTTTCAAACAAACAATTGATACAAAAGCATCCACAAAGGCAAGAACAGAGTAAAAGTACATACATGTATGCGCAAGGAAGACAACTAAAGCATTGTGGTACTGTGACCGAAATTTAATCTGTTACCTCAAATTTGGAAGATCATCATCTTTCTCAGCAGCTTGACTATAGATATAAGCATATGAAGGAAGAGGGGGTAAAGGAGAGACTCAAAACAAAGCCCATGGATGCATGTTATAAATTTAGTCCAAACAAGATAAAAAGGAGTTATCAATAATATTGTTATACCTACCTCAACCCTTTTCTTCTCTAGTAATTTTGATGAAAGGGAGTTGGTATAGTCCCAACAAAGCTGTGAGTTACCAAGAAAAAAGTTTCATCCATGATGACAAAATTTAGCACTACTCCAAAGGCACACGTTTATAAACTAGAAATAAAATAAGAGGTCTACCTCACTGGCTTTCAAAGCCAAAACATCTATTGTACAGAATGGCACTAATATCGGCGAACTGGACTTCTTGAGGACCTCCTGTGACTATGTCTACCAGGGGAACGGGACCTGCTGCGATTATGGTGCCTATCCCTGCCTCCATCTCTACCATTCTTGTACCTCAATTCCCTCTCTCCATCCCTACTACCTCTCCCGCTCCACTCTCGAGACCTTTCACGATCCAAATCACGATCCCGGTATCTGTCTGAATCCTTGTCTCGATCACGATATTTGTCTCTATCCCCTGAATCACTTCTGCTCCTCCTACTCTCATATTCCTTCTCCTTCTGCTTTCTCCGTTCTTCAGCTTCTTTTTCTCTAGCTAATTTTTCCTCTTCCCTTGCTTTCTCCTTTGCTTCCTGAAAAGTTCATTCAGGCGTTTCATTCACAGCAAAAGGTTAAACAAACTGAGGCCCATAAATCATTCTACACATAAACATTTACCTTGAACTCAGAGATGAAATCCCGAACCATTCCATAACCAATATGTTGCTTTCCTGTAACATGGGACTGAGTCCTCTCAGCAGCATCATTAGCAACTAGAAAAGATCCACAAACCTCACACAGAGCCATTTTCTTCTCCTGTGCAAGCATCAATACTTTATCATTTTGACGTTGCTGAGTCAACACTGTCTTCTCAGCATTAAGTGCCTCCACCTAAAAAAATATCACAGGTCAAGCTTCAAAAAGTGAACTGCCTATCATTATAAATTTATAAATCAGGTGCAAAATGAATAAAATAATCATATTAAAGAGGCAGTCAAACAGAAACATAATTTGTCTGTCCAGGATGTGGCAACATTTAGTGACCAATATCTCACGACTTTTTGATCAATTACTAAAAGCTAATGGAAAACCTTAACATCACCTTTCTCATAAGTGCCTCAGCTTCATCAACCTTTCCAGCTTCGCCAAGACTCTCCACTTGCTCTAGCAGATTTTTTATTTTTTCCTCCAAGACAGATAACTGTTCAGACTTTTCTGCAGATAGTGGAGCAGGTGGTGCTGGCTCCACCTCTTGAGCAAGGCGTTCTCGTCCTCGCCTAACTCTTCTGTCAAGGTCCATCACCTGGAGGTGTAGGTATGTTATGCAATATAAAAATTACAACTGTTGTCGCAAGAAATCAAGAGGGCTGTTAAGTTAAAAAGATAGAGCAATGGAACCCACCAATTTCTCACAGAACTTAGCCAGTTCAGCTTCAAATTTGGGCACATAAGCATCGTGTCTGGAAGACTTCTCAAAACTAAAGTCACAAATTTCAAAAACCAACTTAAAATACAAATACCACAAGAAAAATGCATGTTGATCAGGAAACTGTCCAGACAACTCAGCCTCCAAAGTCAGGCAGCAAAACAGCTAATAGACAAGCTATTTTTGTAAACAAAGCAAGAGCCAGAATGCAATTTATAGGGAAAATGCCAAGCAGCAATTTAGCAAATGGAACAAATAAATGGCCAGCCACACCAGATACTAAAGTAGCAGCAATAATATAACTTAAACCATGGTGCTCTTTAGATCACAATTTTTCCCCGTGCTTCTTATATACAAGGAAAGTTAGCTATAAGTGTGAGGCAGGTGTTACTAGTTTTAAAAACTGTACTGCATCCAAAATATACATATTGAAAATGAATTACCATAATTTTTTCTCAGCTAATATTACCATATATTACATGGGGATTTCATGTTCCCCCGCAGATTAACCCCTATGGGAACATCAAAACCTTATGGTTGCTTTAATTAATGTATTTGTGTTAAATTGGACTTCATTCTTGCAACAATACCATCTCATCATTTGACATATCAGATGAGGTAAGGACAAGTGATCTCTGAAGGCAAAGTATACCCAAAAAATGTTTCAAAAGGGACGATGATCTGAGACAGGTCAAAAGAGAAAAGATACAGGCCAAGTTACACTGCTGTGTGCATCACTCACCCATTTACATGATCCAGGAATGATACCATTAATAAAACCGGCAGAAAAGTATTGTTAAAAAAATAAATCCAGAAAGTCACTAGGATCCAAAAACATATAAAAGTAGAGGAGAAATTTTATTGCAAGAAATCAAGCCCCTATTACTTGGTAAAGAAAAAGCCCCGATTATCCCTGATGGTGCTGATCATGATGGCAATAACTTTAACTGAGGATACTAGAAGGAGGGAAATCTAATAGCAAGGTTTTGAGGGCTAAGCATCAATGACATGGAACAATAATTAGCAGGGGGTCAAGGGCTACACATCGATGGCATGGAACGAGTCAATTACCTTCATATCAATTTACGCAATTTGAATTTTCATGACTAATACCACACCAAATTACATAGAATATATAATTTTCCCCATTTCCCCTAGTAAAATAAAATTGAGGTCCTAAAGCATTTCTTTGTAAGAAGGTTTAGAAAGGATCTGACATAAAACATCCTTTGGTTTTTTTTTCTTTTTTTGCCAATAACATCCTATGTTGAAGAGAGTTCAATTATCTCTCCGTACCCCTTGCAAAAATCTGATCAAAATGTTTAGATCAGTTACCTCAAAAAGAAAAACCAGCAACACCTTAGCATACCGCGAGTAATGCAAATTTAAGTTCCATCCTACATGGACATATGAAGCAGCTAACTTAATGAGGCAAATACAAGATCAATAATATTCTAGGAAAAGTTTATTAGAACTTTACTATTAATCACTCAGGCTATGCAAGGTTAAAAAGCCCAACAGACTAAGCACAGGCATTTAAATAGCTATTTGTGATGCATTTGTACAAAAAGAAAATCTCACAGCATAGATATCCAAAAAAAATGCTTCTTGAATCCCACCTTTCTTTCAATTTTGGATCATGAACTCTAGGGCATTGTCCTGATGCACCAAAACAGAACACCACAAAACATAAAACAGTCATTAAACTCCCACATTCTCTAAAAGCAGCTCCGTAGTTACTACTAAGGCACGACGCAGCTAAAGAAATTTAAGATTTATAACCAAAAAAACTTAGCCACCTCAGCAACTATGAGATATAGAATAATCAAATTTAGTAAAAGATTCTCTTATTATGTAATCAATTTTCCCAAACTAACATGTACATATATTCATAATCTCATGAAAGAGAGAGCAAGTGAAAAATTAAAATTGAAAACGCACCGAGATCACTCCGAGTGTTGACGAAAAGGTCGTGAGGACAAAAGCGAACCATATAAAATGCACAAACCTCTTTATCATCCCATCTAAGTTCCCTGTATCCCTTTTTCTCTTCCTCCGTTAAATTACGAGCTATAAAATTTCCCAAAAAAATCGTTAGAAAAAAAGTAAAAAAAAATGATCTCGTATTAAACACAAGAAATTAGACAAATATCAACCAAACAAATATGATATTTCCAAATACCCGTTCCCATGAGTTCATCAAGCAGAGCTCGCTGTGCATCCATGACTTGGATTCGAATTTGTGAGAAAGGTTAAATAATCTGAGGATGTTCTCGTAAATAGAATCCTTTTCTTTTAAAGCAAATGGAAAGGAAAGAGATTTAGGGTTTTGCACAGGGAGAGGCGTAGTAGAATCTTATTAATTTTGTTTTATTTTAAAGCTAACTGTGAACCCTGGCTTGAACAAGTGTTACAGCTTGGAGCAAATGACCGTGAAAAATCTTTACCAAGTATAATGCGTATATTTAACTTAACAGCTAAATACATTGATTAAAATAAAATTGTTTTTGGGAGTATAATGTGTAAATAATAAGTAGATATAATATTTTATATATAACTATATATGATAATACATTTGACACACAAAAATTGAAAATAATAAAATTTAATTTAACGAATTTAATTGTTATTTTATTAAAGTTGAATTTTAAATTTTAAAAATTATATATAAATAAAATCACCAATTTTGAAAACCTAAAATTTCCAAAATTGTAATTTACATTATTATAAGGTAACACTAATTAAAAAATAACCCAATTTCTTTTTACTTTACCTAATATAATTGATTAACATATGTTAAGGAAAGTAAATGATTATATTATTTTATTTGAATAGCATTAAAAAAATAACCCAATTTCTTTTTAGTTTACCTAAATTAAAAATTCTATCCAAACAAAAGAAAATTTGCTTACCTTCCTTTCCTATTCCCCTTCTTATTACATAAGATAAAAAGTAAACTTGACCATGATTTCAGTCATTCACTCAACTTTAAAGATTCGTTTGAAAAATAAAAAATTTTGAGTAAAAATATAGGTTCAAAAAATGAGCTTAAAAAAAATCTGTTTAGAAAACAAGTTGGGTCTCGGACAAAACATTTTTTCGACCCGAATTTGACAAAAAAAATATTGTGCTGCTGTTTACTGTTGTTATGTTTGTTGTTTTGTTACAATTATGTTATTATTTTGTTACCATTGCGTTATTATATTGTTACTGTTTTGTAATTATTGTTTGGATATTATATAATTATTAATTTATTGTTAATTTTGTAATCATTTTAGAGACATTTACTTGTTAAGTTGCAATTATATTAGTGTTATTTAAATATAAATATATTTTATATATTTTTTAATTTACTGAAAAATATTTATTTTAATATTTTAATGTATTTAATATATTATACTTTTAAAATTTTTTTATATAAAAAATAATCTAAAAAATTAATACGAATGAGTAAAACCAAATTCAAATTTAGTGTATTTTATCCGTCTCGAATTTAAACAAAAATGTAAGCGCATTTTCGAACCCAAACTTAGAAAATAATTCTAATTTTTTTACCCGGCCGGAGTCTGCAAGTGGAGTGGGGTGGCAGCATTTTGCAGATTTCTAGCCCAATGAATGGGTTGGTGTTAGCATGGTTTGGTTGGTACCTCCTAAGCATAATAATCACAGTGAAAAATGATGAATGAACAGAAGTAATTTATTTTTATACGTGGACCTCTTCCTAAACATAGAACTATAATTAACAAGCGGTAGCGGTAGAGGTAGAGGTAGAGGTAGCGAGATATCATCTATTTAATCCAAACCTAATACGTGTCTTTGATGTTGTATACTCCAACTTGAAGGGGAGGTTACTGTGATGTATGTTTTTATGGTGATTATTCTCTTCTATTTGGTAGGTGAGAGCTCAACTTCATGGATTGAAATCTCTTGCAAGATAGAATGTGATTTAAGGTTAGTTTAGTAATGCTTTTTAAAAGTGCTTTTGAGCCGAAAAATTAAAATTTTCTCCATCACCTTTTGACCAATAAAATGTTTTTCCAAAGCATTTTTGGTATCAAAAGCACTTTGTTTGGTAATATTTTTATCTCAAAAGTGTTTCTGAGAAGTAATACTAAACAAAGTCTTAAATGACATTAAAATTTATGTTATGAGATTTTCTTTCTTCTATACTTAAAACATTTCTTCAATCACCAAATCTCAAATCCCATCCTTTATTTTTCTATATTTTGTGAATCTCATGAATTTAATTTTTGTATTTTTTTTTTAAATTTAAACTATTATCAAATGATACGTCACACGTCAAATATATTATCATGTGTGTAATGTCACATCAACTTGTTATTTTCATACATTACTCACTAACAATGCAGTTAATGGATTAATGACGATCATTTACTTCGGGATTAAAATTTATTTAATTAGAGAACATGAACCAAATTTGCTTAGTAATTAAAATTGACCAAACATATTTTACTAATGAAGACTAAAATTTTAAAACTCAAAAAGTACTACATTAAAATTGATCAAATTAAAGCATGGGACTAAATCTATAAATTTAGCAAAAGTATAGTAACTAAAAGCGCTATTTACCCTAAATATTACCATCCATTTCCCTCATCATCCTTCGAGTTTAGTGTGTTACATCTTCCCACCCTAACTAAAACCTCTCCATCGCACTGTGAAATTGTAAAACCTCAACGAGACAAAACGGACGCTAATGGCGCTCAAAGCCCCTTCCACATTCCTCTCCCTTCTCACTCTTCCGAAGCACTACGCTCTCTCTATCTTCAACCCCGTATCCCTCAATATTTACAGAAAACCCACTCCCCTTTCCTGCAAATCCACTCACTCCCACTCCCCATCCCAATTGCCACTCTCCGATACGAAATTGCTTTCTTCCGAACCCGAAGGAACTGGTGCAGCTTCTCCGACCCGAGGAGACCGGTTTCTCGAAAGGCAACAGGCTGACGAGGCTGCCAAGCTTGTTATAAAGGAGATAAAGAAGACTAAGAAGAAGACGAAGAAGGTTTTGAAGGTTAATACGGCAACCGCCTGTTGTTATGGGTGTGGAGCTCCATTGCAGACTTCGGAGGTGGATGCTCCGGGTTATGTGGATAGGGACACCTATGAATTGGTATTGAACTTCAACTTTGACATTTTAAAAATTAGTTTTTTTTTCTGGAATGGTCGCATGCACTTGGCTCTAGTTTAAATGCCCGTTACATTTTAATATGATATTTTTCTATTAGCAAACTTGTAAAAGTAGTTGTTCGGAAATTTATTGAACTCCCCCCCCCCTCTTTTCCTTTTTTTTGCTTGAATGAGTTAAAGTTTCTGGTCAAATTGGGTAGCTGATTTAGTACTGGTTTATGACTGCAGAAGAAGAAACACCATCAGCTAAGAACGATTCTTTGTGGGAGATGTAGGCTTTTATCTCATGGGCATATGGTCACTGCAGTTGGTGGGAATGGAGGTTATTCTGGCGGGAAGCAGTTTGTTTCAGCTGATGAGCTTCGGGAAAATCTCTCTCACTTGCGACATGAGAAGGCTTTGATTGTTAAATTGGCGAGTTTATATAATTTTAACTTCCAGACTAAATTAATGAAATGTTTCGAGAACTTTTATCATTTACTTGTGAATTTTGGTGATATGATAATTGCATGGAACTTACCATTTTATTGTTAGTTAAAAACCGCATTCCTTATCCACCCATTTTTTTTGTAATCAAAGAGTAGCTGAATAAAATGCTTATGATAATAATGAATGCTAAGTAGATAAACTTACTATTATAGGCTATCTTCTAGTAAGTGATTGAATATTTTTCATTTGCTCCAATGATGACTTCCCTTCACAAGGATCTAACTATTTTTCAAACTTATTGATAAATTCAATGTTCCACAAAATGATCAGGTTGTTTTCCTGACTCTTTTTGATCAATTACTTTTAGGTTGATATTGTGGACTTCAATGGCAGCTTTTTATCTCGTGTGCGTGATCTTGCTGGTGCAAATCCTATAATACTAGTTGTGACTAAGGTGATAATCTGCACTTTTGGGCTATTATCCAATCAATAATTTGATGTCATATGCTTTGCAACAATGCTGACTATAAGGTGTTTGCTTTTCTCCCAGGTTGATCTTCTTCCAAAAGGAACTAATTTTAATTGCGTGGGTGATTGGGTTGTGGAGGCCATTACAAAGAAGAAGCTTAAGTAAGAAGTGGTTTCACTGGAAATTATTCAAAGAATTGATGTTGGATCTATCTTATTTAACTTTTTATGAAGATTTAACTCCTTTCAATATTTGTTTCTTATAGTTTCACTTGAAAGCTTAGCATGTTTCTGATTCAATGTGCTCCTCTTTGCAGTGTCTTGAGTGTGCATCTTACTAGCTCAAAGTCTTTATTAGGGATTGCTGGAGTTGCATCAGAAATCCAAAAGGAGAAGAAGGTTTGTTTTCGTCTTTACATACATTCTCATCCATAAGATTTGAGATATGTTGTGCTTCATATTAAATGCTTGTGAACTGTGTTCAAATTGGTATCTCCTGAACCAAATATGAAATAAATGTCACCTTATACCTGTGATGAAGTCCAGAATATTTCTAATCTGCATTTGGTTTATGAAGTGGTTACCACTGCACTAAGCCCTGAAGTTTTCTTCTATGCAATAAATGTTCCATTTTATCTAACTTGTTACTATAGAAATGACTTTAGCCCTTTATGATCTGGTTTCCTTCATATTCCTTGGCTTAACTTCTTTACCTTGACTCTTCTGATGCAGGGACGGGATGTGTACATTCTGGTTAGTAAGTCTTGAACTGGAAGCTTATTGTAGATTTACAGAGTGGAGTAGCAATTACTTTTCTTTCCTGCTAAAGTTACCTTTTTGAAATCCTATTTTTCCTTTAGATCATCTCTTCCAACATCTTTTTCTCATTGCCAGTTTCTTTATTGCATGATCATAATTGCAAAATGGATTCCTAACTGCATTTGGCTGTCATGCGTGTACTCTGCTGCTAGTACTTGTATGTCCAGGGGCGACATGAATAAATATCTTTGTTTTGCTTTTCAAATTTCATGTGTCTGGCTAAAGGTCCTTTATCTGTTTTAATCAGTGTTTAACAGCTTTGATTTGGTATAAATTTAAATTGTATTCATATAAGTTGTTATATATTTTCATTTGATCATTCTTACAGGGATCAGCAAATGTGGGAAAATCTGCATTCATAAGTGCCTTACTAAGTAAGCTCATTTAATTTTATCCGGGGTTGTCTATATGAATTCATGTCCCACTTTTGCTCATTCTTATGTGATAATTTAAATGCTTTATCTAATTTTATACAATAATGGAGTACTGAACATCTTACGATCTGGCCCATGAAACATCAGAAATTATGGCACAAAGGGATCCAGCAGCTGCAGCAGCACAAAAGTACAAACCAATACAATCAGCTGTTCCTGGAACTACTTTAGGTCCTATCCAGATTGATGCTTTCCTTGGAGGAGGGGTATGCATTATCAGTTCATTGCCTGAACTTCATCCTACCCCCTTGGAATCGTGTTTTCATTTTTTTCAAGGATCTTTTTTGGCTTTTAGTTAGTCTCCTGATTAGTTCTAAACCAGATAAAATTAGTTTTAGCAGTCCTTGTCTATTAAGTTTTATAATATTGACCAATCATTCATGTTATTGTCTTCCTGCAGAAATTATATGATACACCAGGGGTTCATCTTCACCATAGGCAAGCTGCAGTAGTCCACTCAGAAGATTTACCTATCCTTGCTCCTCAAAGTCGGCTCAGAGGTCAATCATTCCCTGTACGTTTTGTTTGAAAGATCCTTGACACCCTGTTAAATTCTTTATATTCTTCTTCTTATGTTGTTCCCCAAGGGTTGCCAGGTCTCCTCCAAAAATGGGATGGCAGGGAAATTCAATTCCAATGGCTTAAATGGGTTCTCAATATTTTGGGGTGGCCTTGTCAGAATTGATATCTTGAAGGTCCTAATCATTCTATTTCATGTATAGTCAGTTATGAGACCAGTTGTCATTGATGTGTAGTGGCTTCTGAATCTGTTACATTCTTGATGCTTTTAGGTTCTCCCAGAGACATGTTTGACATTTTATGGGCCAAAGAAGTTACCCATTCATGCTGTACTTACTCATGAAGCAGATGAATTTTACAAGGTATTCAAGACTATGTGACAATTATGAGTTCCGCTTACTACAATGATATACTTACACTTAGACTAAATCTGCTACAATCATGCAATATTTAGTTAGCGGTAATCAATATGTATATACATTTTCTGAGGTAACCGCATTAAGTATCTTGAACACTAATTCAAGTTGCTAACTCTCTCGTAGGCTATGGAGTGAAAATGGCCATCTTAAATTTGAATGACTAAGCATCTGAGACATCTTGCTAATAAAATTTATTCTCAACTACTTTTTATGAGGCACCTGTTATTGTTATTAGTAGATAATTTACCTAATTGTTGCAGAAAGAACTTGGAGTACTGTTGACACCACCAACTGGAACAGATCGAGCAGGTGAATGGAGAGGACTGGAGACAGTGCAGCAATTGCAAATAAACTTTGAGGATGCTGAAAGGTGCAATTCTAGTTTATATTGCATGGTTATTTTGCTTTAGACATATTGAACTCAGCTGCTGTTAGAAAATTTGAGTTTTTTTGTTGTGTGTACTAGGAATTATGGATTTTCAGCTCTTTCAGAATCCTTGTTTTGGTTAACTTGTACTGAGTAAAACCTATTCCTGTTTGCATAATTAGTTGCTTGCTTTATTTGAAATATGTCAAAATTTGTTGCTTGGACAGACCTGCAAGTGATGTGGCTATTTCAGGACTGGGGTGGATTACCATTGAACCGAGACGCGAGGCTCTTGGAGTATCTGGAAGTAATTTTGCAGAAACAACCAAAGAGTTGCATATTGCGGTCCATGTACCCAAGCCAGTTGAGATTTTCGTTAGGCCTTCAATACCCGTCGGTAAGGCTGGAGCAGAATGGTACCAATATCGTGAGTTAACAGAGAAGGAAGAAGAAATAAGACCAAAGTGGTACTTTTGAGGTCTTTTTGTTTATATGTTTATTTGTTTTCTTGATTTTCTATGTATGCGCCACTAATTTAATTGGCATGTTATTGGTCGTAAAGTTCAGAAATGTTTATGCCATTGCTGTATGCTCATAATGAAGCTGAGGATACAGAGAGGAGCTTGCTTGTTCCACAAATTTTTGTATGTAAAAGTTAGAACAACTTGTAATACCATACAGTGTAGAAAGAAAAAAGTGAACATTTATTTTCTCTTTGGATCTGGAATCCCAAATCTTTGAACTATATCAAAGTACCAAGTATAGAGGTCTAACCCTTCAAAAAAAAAATCGTAAACTTAGTTTAGAATTATAAATTTGGTAATATTTTTTTCTAAATTACTTTCTTTAATATTAATTTAATTCTTTTTATTTTATTTTTTTAATCAATCAAATGTATTTATGTCAGTTAATATTATATAATTCTATGCACAATTTCATTCTTCTAGGGTGCGTTGGGACAACGGATGTAATTAAATAAAGGTGTAATTATTAGGATAATAAAATAGAAAATGGTAAAAACAGAGTGTAATTCGAATAACAATTCAAATAGGGGGTTAACGAATTGTATTCAACCCTCGACTTAAATAGTCTGCCCCATATTATCTATTTTACCTAAACCGAACATTTATTTTGTAATGGGCCCGAGAATCAGACGTGAGTAAAGGTGCAACGCATAACTCATTACACCCAACCAAACACCACGTAATTGTTTATATGAAAAGAGATCAAACGTGATTAGTTTTTCTGAAGACATGTTTGTAAGGGTAAAATTTACTACAACATAACAGAGTTAAATGGATATAGAAGTAACATTCTGAATGGAATGTTACATTATCTAAAAATAAAATGGTATTATGATTAATCTCTAAATTACCCGTTAATAATATTATATTAGTATGGTCTATTCACATTTCGCATTGGGTTGATTATTTTTTTATATTAAATTATAGAGTAAAATTTTGATAATTAAAATATACTCTAAGCAAGATTTTCAAAACCGAACCGATGGTCGAATTGGTCGGGCCACTGATTGTGTGATCCGATTGAATAAATCATTAAAAAGAAAAAAAATATTTAAACAAATAAAACAATTTCAATCGGTTTTTTATCTTGGTTCAACCAATCCGTATTAGTTTGCGGATCAATCAATCTCTACACTTCATACATTTGGAATATAGTCCTACTTTATTTTCAAGAATTTAATCTCTATACTTTTTGGATTTATAAATCTACTTTCATATTATATATAACCATATAATATTTTAATTGAAAAGTTAACGATATTAACTATTTAAATTAATTAATTACATTATAAAACTATAAAGAACAAACTATATTAAAAATTAAATCTCAAATTTAAGCAAATTAAAACCAAAACTAAAAAATAACCACTTTTATATATTAAAAATTAAAATAAATCTCAAATTTAAACATATTAAAAGAATCAAAACTAAAAGTTAAAAAGTAACCACTTTTATAAAATCTAAAAGAAAAAAAAAACATTATGGGTGTGTGTCATGTGTCAGCATGAAAAAAAATCTTTTGCACCTTACTTAAATAAATATGTATAGATTACCGATTTAAGATAATCTTATTGAACCATAAGTAATATGAAAGGTGAAATTTTGACGCTAATATTATATTATGTGATCCAAACAATGGATGATAGGTGTTTGGCCGATGGTCCAAAATCTGTAAGAAATAAAAAAAGATGATTCAAGTACACTATACAAGTTCTTTAGTGGATTTAAGCTGACAATGTTCTGAATCCGATTAGCTTAGTTTTGAGTTTTGCTAATCCTCAAAGAAAAAAAAAAAAAACATAGAGCATAAGTGCGATAAAGGTTTTGCTAGAAGAGGAGATCGAGAAATTGGTTTGCCTGCAATGAATTTGTTGTGGGGGCGACAATGTTGTCCATCACTCCATTTTCCAGGAAATTTCAGTCCCAAGTATTTGCAATAATTTGGCCTTAAAATAACTTTTAACAATGGAGCCGAAAATGTTAAGCAGCTTGCTTAATCCCTGGAGTTGCTTTCAGGATCCATAATATTTCATTCCTTCATCCCAGCTCTGGAAACAACATTAACAAAAGGAAAAAACCGAAAACCAGCTTCAGCTTATGATCATATAATAAAACTACTCAGCCAAGATACAGCATTCATATTTGCGTCTAGACCATGACAAAATTAATATGAATGCACGCACTTGCTTGCTTGCTTGCACAAACGCATAAAAACACTGCTTCCAACTACAAAATCCTTTAAATATTGAGCTAAATGACACAATAAAGTACCAACGGTCCAGTAATGTGTTTGAGTGCAACTTGGAAAATCATCAATATTTTTCAGGTTCAAAAAGCTGCTAGATGGCATATCAATTCTTACTTTTACTATTAGTTGGATAATAATAATCTATAACCTATAATATATACATATATATAATCACGAGTTTAAATTTTTTTTGAAAAAAAACATTTTATTTTTTTTATCATATTACAAAATTGACATTTAAAAATAATTATAATATTTAATTTAAAATTTTAATTAAAAAGTAGTTGTAAAATAAAATTTGTGATAGTTATAAATTTAAAAATAAAATTAATATTTGGCACACTACTAATAGTATTTTTAGACTTTATAAGCAACATGTTAGAGAGTTGACAAATGTCCTATAGTAAAATATTTTTAAAAAAAGAAAAGACATGACAATTTTAAAGCTGTTTGTGGAATAAAAGAATACGCTATCAATGTACCAAATACTAACGCTATCAATGTACCAAATACTAACCCTAACAATAATTATAATTTAATAGAAATTGTGATAATTATATATTTTAAAATAATTATAATTTAACACAATTATTACTTAAAATTGAAGTAAAAGTTAAGGTAAAATTTATTTTACAATTACAATCATTTTTAAAAAAATATTTTTTACTTGATATTTTTTCTACATATTAATTATAAATTATTATTGTCAATTTATTGGAAATTAAGAAAATAAAAATAAAAATAAAAGTTGAAGAGTTTGTTTTACAATAATATAAATTTTTTTTATTGTTTGTACAAATGCTTTAATAATAGGAACTTTTTATTAGTATTGTATTTGAATTATTAAGATAATTAATACATTTCAATAACGCTTATTAGTTATTATTTTTAATAATTTTTTTTGAGATATTATTATTTTTAATAACGATTACATACAAAAGTAAAAAAAATATTGTATGTTAATAATACAAATATTTTAATCTTGTTTTAATATTATTATAAAAATCATTGATCTATAAAATATCAATCTTTTAATATGATATTTGAAAATTTCTTTTTATTTTATTAGATTTATTAAATAAGTTAATATATTTTAATTATATTTAACAATTCAAATAACGAATTAAAAATTAATTACAATAATTAAAAATAGATTATTTAAAGACTAATTAAAAATTAAATACAAAAAATGGTATTCCATTAAAAACTAGTAATAAAAATACCTGGAGAATATATCCATGTAGCCAATCTAATGTCTGTGAAAATGTAGTCGCAGATAGATTGACAACTGTTAAACCCTGTTCCAACGGACAAAGATGTATGAATAGAAAAAACAGAAAGTTCAAACAACCCGGACCGAAGAAAATTAGAGAACTGAGTCAAACTACACCTCTGAAATTAAAATAAGTAGGGGGTAGAAAATCTCTGTTGGTTTGCTTCCTCTAGCAAGGCGACTCATCACTCCACACTAAACACCTTACTAAAAATTTTAAATACCTAAAATGGTGGGGCAACCTAAGAAATTTGAAGAATAAGCATACAACCAGATGGTACTAAAAACAGTAAATACCCTATAGTTGTAACCCTTTCCAACTAAAGCTGGTTTTATTATCAAATCTAAGATACCTCCATATGACATTGTATTGCACTAGACTTGCTGCATATTAAGTTTTGATAGAAAAAAAATCATTGAACACACAAGACAATAGGAACAAACATTTCATCCTAACAACCAATAAAAGAAATGAAATGGCATACCTGTGACTTGAAAGAGCAAAGATAGTTTTGAATAGTCTTCAAGTTCGTTATTAAGTTATCTGTATCCTGAAAATGATGAAATAACAAATGAAATTGAAACAGAAAAGTCAATCAACTAAGTAGTTGATCAAAGGAATAAACAATGACAAACATCACTGCAGAAGAATAGGAACTGAGGGTGAGCAAAAGAAATTTCAAGATATCAGCACACCCTCTTTTGACCACAAAGATTGAAGCAAAAGTTCTGCAGACATGGACATGGTTGGAAGGCATCATCTCATGCCTTAGACTGCCTCGTTTGACAGTCCCACTTGACTAAGGTATCAAAAAACCCATGTCATACAATTGTGACGAAAATGGATATGTTAAATACTTTTTTAAGCTTTTCCATGTCCTTGGAGAGTCAAATTCCTATAACCATGTCAGATAATGTGTTGAACATAGACATTGGTACTTCAGAAAAGAAGAGTCAGAGCAACATAGATTAAAAACGGAGTAGCACATATCTCCAGCTTATAAGAGTTATGGACAAATTTACTAAGTGCTAAAAATTCAATGAAATTGCATTCCTAGTAAAATAAGAGGGGTGAGAAACTGCCAATACTTATACAACTATACTTGAGATGTCACAATATTCTAGGCAAGCTAAAAGTAAAGCTTTAACAAATCTACTCGGCGATTATACTATTAACAGGAAATTCAAGCATATGGGCCGAATATATATGTTAGTTACCATTAATTTTGGTTATTTAATTAAGGCTTAGGTTGCAATTTTATTTCTTTCCTTAGGTTTTGTTATGCTTTTGTTTCAGTTGATTTATTTCCTTTCTTACTATTTTTGTAATAAGACTGGTCCTTACTTTAAGGGACATGGAATAATAAAATAAAGCAGAGTTTCTTTCAAAAACCTAAAGGGATCTGAGTCTCTCTCTAATGAGCCTTGAGGTTTTAGTCTCCTTTTATTGAGCTGAAAGGTTTCAGTCTCCCTTTGATGAGCCGAACTATCATCAATCACAATGATTTGTAACAAAAGCACATAAATTTGAGTGTTAGCAACAAAATTTCCGAGATCCATTTTCCATACACCAATGAAGTCATGTCAATGGTTACTCTATGTTCATAGAATCAAGCTGTACAACCCAGTACTTAACAGTAGTCCTTGGTTACAGAACAACTATTAACATTCAAGATTGAGAAAGAACACTACAAATCAACCAAACTACACTTCAAATCAACCAAACTATTTAAATATTCTTAGTGATAAAATGCAGTGTCCCGACTAAGCCTTTTTTCAAATGATATTACCTTGCTGCCAAGACGATAGCTAAATCTAATTGACCTTAAAAAAGCAATGCAGTTTGTGATGGAACAAGGGAAAAAATTGTTATTAATACCTGAACTAGACATTTACCAGCTAATGCCTGAGTAGTGATCCTCTCCTCTAGTAATGCCTGCGTATAGACATTGGTCCGAGTTTAGAAAATCATACAAGATAGAGAAAAGAGATATTATGAGGGAGCAGGCGAAATACAGTCCCAGTTAAAGAAAGCCACCTTCATACTATCAGGAATAACTCTACACTAACCTGATTACATCTTTTTGAAAACAAAAGATGTGGCAGTATATCTTTTTGAAAACAAAAGATGTGGCAGCATCTTAGATTTGTCTAATGGCCTAATATAACAGAAGCAGGCCCATCTGTTTATAAATTCACATTTAGAATAGCCTATCCACCAAATGAAAATTCTTATTAATCTCCACAGTTCACTAAATAAACCATCTTCACTCTTGAGAATTCAAAATACTTAACAAGGACTTACATCTCTGTAATAATAAAGTCTCTAACAGTACAGGTTCTATCAGAAAAGAAAGATTAGAAAGGAAATCAGAACCATCAACAACATTGGATCTTTGCTAAATGTGAATACGAATAGGTGCCTCCTCCATTTGCTCAAATTTTAGCAACTTGAGACGGCATTATTTACTAAAACAAATTTAACTCACCTACAAGCTTCATGTGCTTTACCAGTTAAAGCTGGATGCATAAAAGTAGAATGAGAAAGAACCCATACCTTGTGATCAAATTCAGACATCTTCAGAACTATGGGTATTATTATTGGTTTAGGGCCAGATTTTTCTTTTCCAGCAGTACTTCCATTTACTTCTGGTACCGTAACAGTTTCACCTGCATGCACATAAGCAATGTTAATAAATAAACTGTCGTATTGCACCTTCACATAGCCTCTAAAACCGACACATACAAAATGCTTAAAATGAAGTAGATGCTATACCAAATAAAAAGAATTTAGAGCAGAAATCCACCTTTATTGTCAGAAGCAGTTTCTAGAGACATGGACTTTACAGATTCCGACACTTTGTTCACATTGTCAGCTGACATGCCTCCAGATAAACGCACAGGATGGTTTTTACCATTTTCTGTTTTACTTTGAGATGTAGTAATTAAATTATTTTCCTTTTGAACTGCAGAATTATCATCCGATGCCATGGACAACTGGGATGGTCCATATACAGAGGTCGGAGTTTTAAGCTCCTCATTCATTAGATAGATGCTTGGGTCCAGATGTATTCCCTGTAATTGTCAACAGAAACAAGGAACCCACTGACTCAAAGTGACACACATTAAACTGCTCAAGAACATGCCAATGCTTCCCGATCTCATGCAATGACCCTGGGGGGGGGGACATAATGCTTAAGCAGATTATAACCTTCCTCAAGATTTGCAGTCAAAAAATGAACAGAACTAAAGGCAGTCCGCATATTCCAGAAATAACAGCAATCTTAAGGGTACACATGGTGGCAGATCCGACCTCAAACTTCATCCCCATGAACATATCAAGTGTGTGACATGCATGTGTGTTCAAAGACATACAGCCATACTCCACTAGAAACCCATTGTGGCTGATCATCTTATTTTAACTGTTACATCGGACAACAATAATCCCAAAAGTAAGCAGACATATAAGGGTTGAAGCTCATATTTGATACAGAACAGCTGAAAGTACAACAGAAGCAACAAGTACTGAACATGTTCATGAGTAAAATACACTCATTCATGGAAAAGAAGCCCATAACTTGCTATTCATGGAAATTCAAGTCCACACCTTTCTTGACCAATGCCTTAAAAACAGAACACCAGAAAATCTACTTCCGACATAGAACCACAATACGTTAATAAGTAAAGGGAAAGAGAGAATTAATATAAACCACAAACACTAAAAAAAATTCACCATATAGGCATGCACATATCACAATGTTAATCCTTCCCATAAGAGTGGATGGTATCAACATTTACCGCAAAGATAAAAAAGAAAGGAGTAAGAAGGAAGGACTCAAGGGTGGAAGGGAGGAGGGAGCCGCAAGAAGATAGTAATCAGCAATCTAGTGTCAAGCCATACCTCGATTATTACTGGCTTTCCATCTTTCATTGCCTTTTTTAGATCCCCGTTTAACCCTAACCAAACAAAATAATACGACACCAAGATGAACATACAAGAAAGAAATTATTTTATGTATATCTAGGCAATATCCTGGTTTTGCATTAATAAAGCAAGGAAAAAACTTCTCATAATAGCAAAATGGAAATTTTAGAAACTACCTTTGCGAACTATCCTGCATTCACGACAAAATTCAGTAATTAACTCCTCAGAGGAGCTAAAATTCCGTGCCCATACAGGAGTAGATGCTAATGGTGCACTGCAACAAATAAGAGAAGCAAGCATTAATATGATATACAGTACACACATATATATTAAACACCAGTCAATCTGTTAAAAGTAAGACAATCTGCTTCCTAGTAGTCCTGGTTAGTGTAGTAGGAGAGAATGTTCTACCAAATACAATTGGGTACTTGTCCTTCCAAAATTTTCTTCTAATTTTATTTTGACCAATTAAATTTTGTTATGAGTTGCTAAATAAATTTATTGAAGATTTATCAAGTCATTTGGAAATCAAGATAAAACATGTGAAGTGGCCTGTCAAAGTCCAAAGATTCATAGTTCGACCAATCAAAATTCATCTGAGTCATTCAGTTTATTTCTAAATTAGATTAAAATGAAAGCCACTTCACATACAATATGGGGAAAGAAAACTGGAGACTGGGGAAAGAGATTCAAGAAGACAATTCAGAAGAAAAAAAGAATCAAAGTCTCCAGTCTTCAGAGCTCTCACAAGTCAAAGCTGATATGGAAATTGTTATTTGACTCCAAATTTTAAATCCAATACAGTATTCAATTAAAGGTTTAGGGAGATAAATCTTGTAACTAATAAATAGCTAAGGTGACACTTTTCTATCTTGAAAACCATAATGCCCCATTTTTTAGCCAAAGCTCAATACCTTACTATCATGCATAAAGCAATCCAATCCAATCTGATAACATATGAGTTATGACTAGAGCAACCAATTACTGGTTGAAACCAGAAAATGCCTTACTGACGGCCGTCAGCCACCCTTTTATTTAGTCGAAGGACTGATTCGGTATGATCAAAAAATGTCTACTGTGAAATAATCTGCTGTAAAATATAAGAAGAAATAGATTCTAGACATACTCAGTTGCCGTGCTTAACAATTCATAAACCATATCTGTCTGCATCAGAAACAGAGTCAATGAAAGAAAATATGATAAAAGAAAACCTCAAAACTTTCAGAAGAAGATATAAACAGAATGCTAAACCTGTAAGACATTTGGCAAGTTTAGCCTCTGTGCAAGTTGTGTAGCTATAGTAGACTTCCCAACACAGGCAGTTCCACAAACAAGAATTACCAAAGGAACTCTCTGATGGTGAAATCTGAAAGTCAGAAACAAGAAAGAGCAATTAATAGTGAAATGTTGAGACACCCAGAAGTTCTTAATTAGTTTTTCCTCCATCAAGTCAATAGCAAGTTCTGAATCAATGAAAATATTGTATGCATAATCAAAATTGATGCTATTCCAATATTAATTGTGTCTTTATGATCATTATATTAGGGTGAAGGCATACATTGAACCCAGACCTAAAAACCAGTAAATTCCCTAGCATTTAAATTAAGATATTTACTCATAAAGGAGAAAAATCTGTTATACGAAACAAGCAACCATAATTATATCACTTGGAAGAGGGGAATTAGCTTGGATGACGCTATACATGTGATAAAGAAGTTCAAGATAAAAATTGATTCCAGAATCACCACCGTAAAATTGTTTAACATCATATTGAAAAAGTGAAAAGCTAACTGACCTGGTCATCATCTTGTACCGGTTTATGTACTCCTCTCCATAACCTCGCCACTTCATCAGCTGCGCAAAGTATTCTTCTTTTGATTAGAAAGTTCCAAAAAAATATATTCAATCTCCTAAAAGTCTGAATACCCTCTAGGTTTCATCCATATGAAAAATTCACAAATTTATGAAGAATACCTTAAAAAGATTAGCCTCTAAATCGGACTGCGAGCTGCAGAAGAATTCAATGAACAGAACATGAATAAAAAAGTTAACTAGATATTAATCATGAAATTAAAACCAAAATACAAATAGATGGGAATCATACATATCCAAAAGGCTGTTGTCTATAAGCAGCTTCTTGAGCTCAAGAGAGATTTTAACTGCAACAT
The DNA here is from genome assembly GCA_039519145.1 of Kokia cookei. Classification (NCBI taxonomy): domain Eukaryota; kingdom Viridiplantae; phylum Streptophyta; class Magnoliopsida; order Malvales; family Malvaceae; genus Kokia; species Kokia cookei. Next base: position 5,064,234 of record CM076909.1, read on the forward strand.
GATTCGGAATCTGAATAAAAAAACGAAGATAATATCATTATCAATTAAAAAACAAAGACAAAAATCTAAGCAATTCAAGTTAGCATATCCTAAGAAAAATCTTAAATTTATATATACATTATAAAAAGGAAAACAAAAAAAGGAATAGATACCTTCGTGACGGTTAACATTCTGCTAAGCAAAAACCTGGATAAAACATAATAATGATCGGCATTATCACCCAACCAGACCTTCACCTACAACGCCAATAAACGAAAAAACATATTAAAATTTATATATTTTAATAATAAAAATTGATTTGTTTAAACGGATTTTCGAGAAGAGAGGCGGAAGAGAACCTTGACGAAGTCATATTTGGATGAAGCGTTGCGAGGACTGAATTTGGCGGTGGCGATAGATCTCGTAATCCTGTAGGCGTCTTCACCTGTGTCGCTTTGATTTTTATCAACTCTTATTTTCACTGCAATTTCCTTCCCCCTGTTGTTATTGATGTTCATCATCTTCTCAAACTCTCCCATTTTTCTTTTTTTCTTTTCCTTTTGGATTTCAAAGGTTCCAAGCTTTGACCGCCCTTCCTTTGCGTCAAAATTCTGCTACTGTCTACCTCACGGGCATCCACCACGTCTTTGTCATCTCAGCAATCAGCATCTCTGATTCTCTCTGGTGCTTCGCTACGTTTTTTCTTTATTATTTTCTGTTTAAATTAAAATAAAAAGCTGTCCAAAACACCAAAAAAACCGTTTATTAACAAAAATCAACTACTTTATGGTACAAATAATTATATTTATTATAAATAATAAGTGCTAGTCCCACATTTATTCCTCTATCACCAATAATATAATATACTTACTATAATTAAAAATGTTTTTAAAACAATTAACTCTTTTTCTCATTATTTAATTACAGGATATGAGAGGACACCTGTTATTGCTGTAATCTATATATTATATAAAATCATTTATTTTAGGAGTAAATATGCATAATTTTAGATATTAAAAATTAGAAGAAGGTAATTTAAGTGTTAAAAGTTTAAGGACAATTTATAGAATTGCCTTTCAATTAGTGATGCATACGTTACAGTGCCTTGCCTTTCTATTCAAAATTAGCAATAAAAAATAATTAAATTTATATGTTATAAAATTAATCAAGTAATGACCATTACAATTTTAATTTGTATATAAGTAGCTTAAAACTAGCAATATGGCAAAATAATTAAATTTATATGATATAAATTAATTATGCAAGGATGATACAATTTTAATTTGTATGTAAGTAACTTAGCAAAAGAAAATAGTTTAAAATAAAAAATAATTAATTAAATTTATATATTATAAATTAATTATGCAAGGACCAGTACAATTTTTTTTTTGATAAAAAATTATCGTATTATTAATAAAAAGTGAGTTAGAATGTCCAAAAAAAAAAAATAGAACCAGAACCAGTGCAAATTTAATTTGTATATATGTAACTTTTGTTGAATTGAAAATAGGGAACAGTTAGCCCTGCTCCATAGTTAAAGCACAAGCTTCGAATTATTTATAAAAATTACAATAAAAAAATAAAACTCGTATAATAAACGTGATTAGAGATATGTATTTACAACAAATGAAATATTTTCAATTGTTTTATCAATATACAGAGGCGTATATATATAACTATTCAACGGTTGGGTTATTTATTTATGCTCAAAAGTCTGTTCGAATTTTGAGAGTGTTTAAGCAAAAATGTTAGATTTAAAAAAAGGATTTGGGTAAAAAAATTAGACCCATTTAAAATATGGATTGAGCTCGAGCTTGAACTTTCAAGGCTCGAGCTCAATCCGACTCAACCTATGTTTAAGTTTATAATATTTTATATTATGTAATTTATAACACATAAAAAAATAAACTTATACAAAATTTATAATACTGCTTTAAACATTAAAAAAATGTTTAAGATGATTATACAAAAAAAATTTCAATAAATAAAAAATGTATATAATTATTAAATATTAAAATAAAATAAATATTTTTTAAAAATAAAATAATATGAACGGGTCTAAAATGAAATTGGATCAATCTTTTACAAATATTGACGGATTTGAACAAAATTTTAAGCTCATATTTTGGATCAAGCTAAGTTTTGACAAATATAAAATATGTTAATATCATATTTAGACCCGATCCGACCCAACCCTTGATCATCTCTATATATATTGTTGTATGCCCCATATTTGTTTTTTTTCAATCAAACAAATCATATATTTTCAATAAAGAAAGGTAAATAAAAAAAAAGTTTAAATTTGCGTATTTGCCTTTTCATTTAAAATTTAACTTAATTCATCTACTTTTAACTAAATTTAAAATATTCTTCTTTTCTTTTTTGTGGAAGATGAAAAGCTACACAGCAAACAATTTATCACCCGCTTCATGTTAATTTGGGATTTTATTAGATGATAAACATATCTCACTTTCATTTTGACTTTTTAGTCAACGTGGGTAATTTGAATGGTTTCAATCAATCCCTATTTATTAAAATTAGGAATCGGAAATAGTAGATATAACTTCAATAGATTTAATCATTAATAATATAAAAGTAAATAAAATATAAAAGGAAAAGGATTCTTATAACCCTATTTATTCTTACGACTCTTTCTAGAGCTGGTTTTATATTAGATATAGAAATTTAAATACCATATTCATCACTAAATTATTTTTATTATTTTATTTTTTTAACAATTTAATTTTTAAGTATGTGTGTGTGTATGCAACAAGTCGAATTAAAATTTTTTAAAATGTTGAAAATATGAATAGTTTTAAATTTTAATGTTAAACATATTAATTTATTTAAATAAATATTAAAAAATAGCGCTGATTATATTCGTAGTTTTCTACATTTTTAAACTTGCCATTTATTGGTGAGGAGGCTTAGACTTGAGCGTAAAATGTTTTGGTGAATTTAAAATCATTTCCCTGACTATTTGCTATATTAATGCGACTGTTTCATTTTCACATGCAAAATTGTGGGGAGTCTCAATTACACTAGTCAATTTGGTTATTATTCTTGCGGTTCTATAAATTTAAACTAAAATATAGATTGAAGTCAATATTAAATATAAATTATTTTAAATTTATGGTATTTTAAGCTCATATTATTTCACTTAAAATTTAAGTTTTTTAAATTAAGCTATTCAATTTAATTTGAGATCAAACCAATTCTAATTTAAGTTGATAGATTCAAGTTCTTAATTTTTTTTAAATATAATCAAATTAATTCAAGATGATTAAATCAAAATGGCAATAAAACTGAGTACGGTTTATTTTTGCATGCCCTAACCTCGATATGAAATTTGATCAATTCGCTTTGACCTAACCTCGATTCTTAAAAAAATTCATCTGAACTCAAACCCGAAGTTTAATAGGAAAGCCGACTTTGACTCCGACTCGTCCAAAATTTAATTTAATTGTTTTATTTTTTTATTTTGAAGTAAAATTAAATTTTTAATTATTTTAATTTTATTTTAAAGCAAATAAATTTTTTAGTTTAGACATAAAAACTTAACATATTTATTTATTTATTAAAAACAAAAATATAGTATTTTGTAAATATCTCGACGGACGGATTTCCCTTAAAACCCACACGTATCAAATCTCATTTTCTTTAAAAAAAAAAAAAAAACTGATCTTAACAAATCAGGTCAGTCGGATTCAAGGTTTTTTTGCCAACAGATCAAATCAAAATTGATCGTAGGAGGTCATAATAATGGGTAAACCAAAACTAAAAGGACGTGGGAAAAGGTACGAAATAATGGGAACGATTAAAAAGAAAAGAATAAATATAATGCTGTTTACAGGGTACAGGCATTAAAATTCCAGAATGCAGATAATGAAGTGTTTTCCGTAATAAAAGAGTACATCAACATTTGAGAGTCAGATGAGCACCCGCCAACCTAGTTAATACCCCCCACTTATTGGTCTTACAGAAACTCTTTATATTACAAAGTTAGAAGTAGAGTAACATCAGCAGTGAAATTCTGCACCTTATGCTCTCTTGAAAAATCTACCACCTTTCTTTCCCATGCCGGTTCCTACAAGACTCGATGCAAGCAGTGATTTCGCATCCGGCCTCCACCTCAACTCTTTCAGAATGGAGAACAAAGTTGCAAGTGCAGGAGATATGTCGCTTTCATTTATGTTCTTGCATGATACCACTATAAGACTTTCAAGGTCCTGCCATGAAAGAATCACCGCTTCCAGACCTTCAGTTGTCAACAACGAGCATCCTTCTAAAGATAGCAGCTTCACTCTCCTGTCACAAAAGCAACTAATTACTGTAAAACTTTCACCATGCCATCATTTCAGACATTGATGCTTCATCATATTGCAACCCAACAAGAATTATGATAGACTTATCATACATTTCAATAACTAGTTAGCCTGCAAATTGAGTGTAAAATGTAAAAACAGGGCACGCATCATAATTGCATTGATCATAACAAGTCATATCTCATCTATCTGCATACCGGTGTGTTATGGATAACTTAATACTAGAACAATCAACAAATGTTCACCATGATTTCAACTTCATTGCATTGCTCAGCATTTCAAAATCAATGGCCAGACAGAGACTCATCATTGCGACAGAAAGCAACCCTTTTTTCCCCTTTATTTCAGGCCATGTTAACAGGCACTAAGGAACTGCAGAAGTGAAATATAGAAACTAAATGATTCCCTGAACAACTCTAACACAACTTACATGAAACTACAGGATGAGATAAAACAAATAAGCAAGGGAAATGATAAAGAACAATGCGAAAAAATCCAAAGCATTACCTGCAAACACTTGCAAACCTGAACATATCATTATCCAATCCCCAGCAGTCCTGAATAACAATCTCTCTCATAGCTTCGCATACTCTAAACAGTGCTCTCACACTCTTCTTGCTCCGCAACTGACATTTATGCAAATGCAACCGTTCGAGTGCAGGACAAAACCCCAAATACTCATCGCAGCCTGGACTCCGATCAATCCTCTTACAAGACAGTAACTTCAAAGTCTTCAAGTTCTCACAGTAAGACAACCCAGCCAACCATCCATCATCCATTTTATGATCACAAATAGTCAATTCTTCAAGCATTAAACAGCATTGCCCAATCGCTTTAATCCCATCAAAACTCCCTTCGCATCCACTAAGCTCAAGCCTAACCAACCTTTTACACCCTTGAGCTAAGATGGTTAAACCAATGTCGGTAACCGACGAACTATAGAGTCCATCAACGTTGGCAACGAGTTTCACGATTTGCAAATTCTCACACGCCGCAATTCCACGTAAAACGTTGTCGTTGCACTTGTGTAACTCCAATTCTTGCAAAGTCAAACATTCTTCGGCCACCGCTAGCAGCCCCAACTCACTGGCGTTAATCACCACAAGCCTTCGAAGATTTGGACAGCCATTAGCAAGTGCTTGCAACCCTTTGTCAACAGCTTCGACAGGCAATAGATCTTCTTCCAGAAACTTGCGATTTGAACAAAATCCAGAACCCATTTGCATAGAAACCAGCCGATGAGTCAACAGAATCCCAGAATCTCGCGCCGACAACAAACAGCCGTTGAGCAAATCCACGTGGGTCAAGTTGGGAAACCTCGTGAATAACCGCCCAGATTCAAGAAAATCCCAATCCAGGATCGTCAAGGACCGTATAAGGCGGCCTTGGAGATTGAGCCACCGCTTGCAGACGAGGGAGTTAGGGTTCCGTTGCAAATGCGGCAGCTTTGAAAGGATTTGTAGGAGGAGCTCGTCAGACAAGAGAAGGGTTCGATCAACGTTGGCGAAAGTTGGGATTAAGGTTTGGGATTTGGGGTCTTTCGGAGATAAAGACTGAAAGGGCATAGTGAATACCACATGCTTCAACGGCTTGGTGCTTTTGAGCCAAATGTCTGACCAGCTCGGTGGCTTCTTCTTCAATGGCGAATCTGCCTTTTCCGCCAAAGCCGACATCGTTCAATCAATACTTTCTTCTTCTTCTCTGGTTCTACTCTGCTTCTTCCACTAACCCTGACCAATCTTTCCCTGTTTTTGCCGACTTCACTAAATTACCATCTTCAATCTTTTGGGTTATCTTTGCCCTGCAAAAAAGCGTAAAGTTTCAATCTCTCTGAAAGGATTTGGAGATTTTGGGGGTTTGAGGCAGGGAAAGGGCGAAGATTTTTTGAGTTTCAGTTGAGTGTGAAGAGTCAAGGCCAAGACTTTTATGCGCCTAACGGATTTCTTGAAGCGGTGGGGTCGGGATTTTTTGAATGTTAAACTTTCCCTTCTAATTTTCTTTTCTTTTTTTGTGGCGCTTTTGGTTCTTATACCCTATTTTTTGTTTCTTTGTTTCTATGTGAGATTTTGAAAGTTTGTTGTTATCTTCACACGCACCAGTGTGCTTCAAGGCTTCTGGGCACCACATTACATTTTGTTTTTTGAGATAAAGGACAGCTTTTCATTTTTTAACTATAGATTCATCCACTTGGGATAGTAATTACAGCATTAGAAGGCTACCACATTCCCCGCACTCGCACCTTTTTCAGATCTGAGTTGCGAGTCTTTGCCAGAATTTTTATTTTATCCAACCAGATCTGTTTGTTAGGCCAATATTTTTTTTCATTCATCAATCAAGATTCTTTTTGCCATCATCCTTTTCTATATGAGGACGGTAAAAGAATAATGGGATAAATCTCAAATAATATTAGTCATCAACTTGATTTTATATAATTATATTTACAAAATTTTAATTTGATTCAATATTCACAAATTAATAATGCAATAATTAATATAGCATTATTTTATATTTACATATTACATATATAAATAATTATATTTATTTAATATATAAAAAAGGTGTATATATATTATTTAAATATGTACAATTGAATAACAATTAAAATATACTAATTGCTTTAACACTATTAAAATAACGAAAAATTAAAAATTTTATCTAATTACTCTAATTTTTTGTATTTATTAAATTATTTCTTCTCCTACATTTCACATATACTAATTATCTTATTGTTATAACAGAATAAACATCGATTAACAGAAAAATTAATATATGTTCAATGTCAGAGAAAAAACAATCTAACAAAATTAATGCGTTTGGACAAGAAACGAAAGCAAATTTACGTAAACTTCCCCTAGCTAGCCAAGCGTTAAGGTCTAAGAACATTTTTTTTTTTGATAACTCGGCTTTCAAAAATATTGTAATATCAATTTAAAAACTTTATAATAATATAAATTAAAATGACAAAAGGGTCTAAACGCAATAAGTTGAAAACATTTGGATCAACAATCAAATATTTTACCTCAACATAATATAAGGTACAAATATTTTTTTTAAACTTTTTTTGATACAATTCCTAAAACCACGCATATCTTCTTCACAACTCATAAATAAGAAGATAATCCACTTTAACGAAATTAAATCTACGTCCTCTTACATTTATAACAATATCCATACCAATCGAATTAAAACTCAATCGATTTTTAATACAATATTTAAAATAAGACGTAAACTGATAGAGTTTAAATCTATGTGTTCAACAAAAATTTTAATCACATCTTAATATAAATAAAAAGAATTGTACAAACATTATTAAAGATAATACAAAGCTTCCGATTCATCACTATTTTGAGCCAATCATAATAACATCACTTTATAAGTGAAAAAGACTAATTATTATTGGTAGTAAACATTGAAAATTACACAACCACTCACTAAAGACGAATATTGTACCTGCCAAATTAAATCACCAACAACTCGATATTTTTTCTCACAAAAACTTTTGTTGAAATAGATCGAATCCCTTTTAAGAAAAAAATTTGAAGTGTTATTCACCAAGTAGCCAATTAAATCTTCAAACAATGAAAGTATTGTGCAAAAAGTGTTTATGCTCTATTTTAATCTTAAATTATCTCCCAACTTTAAAGACAACACAAAAAAAGTTCACAGAATTACGGAAACATCTCACCATCAAGGCCATGGATTTGAAACCCAAGGCAAAATGATAAAACATTTTATTGGTGATGAAACACTTCCTAAACTATTTAAACATTTTAAACTCTTACAAGAGTAGAGACAAAAACTTCAAGCTAAAATCAAATAATATATCCCGAATACAATACCTCTAGTTTTTAACAGTTCGTTCGCCTAACTTAACAAATAACACTTTAAAGACATTTCTTAAAAAACTTCAACCCATGCTTTGATATTATGTATAAAACTTGAAGCCTTAGATTTTTTTAATATTCAATTACGCGTTTCACGTCAAAGTATTTGGTATGCCACATCTAATGCCACTTCAAGTCTTCAACCATAATTAAAATATAACATTCACTATTTCACAAAAAAATAATTTTATTTTTATTCAATCTTAAATTTTATTTGAAAAAATCTTCAATTAGTTATAATAATAAATGCAAATGACAAATTGATTTAAAATTTTATATTACACCTACAAACTAAAATAACCTAAGATATAAGCTATAATTAGAATACATCCTACATTTAAAATATAAGAATCTTGAAACTATTTGAAAATATAATATTACAGAGTGACCAAAATATTAAAAATTTAAATAACAATTTTAGTTTGAAATAGAATATTACAAATCTTAATGTATGAATAAACCAACAGATATAAAAACAAAGCAAGTAACAACATAGATCCTCTCAAAATGTATAATTAAAATATTGGAAATTGAAAAAAAGTATAAAAGGTAGTAATACTTGATGAATTAAAAAAGAACAGAATAATTAACACAAACCAATATTAAAACGTCACAATATTAAAACGTCAAAACTTAATAAATTTGAACTTATAAAACTTCGGTAAAAAGTTTCCAAAATAAGCAAAAAAAAAAAATCCTTTCCCGTGCCGAAAAGAAGCCATGAGTGAGTGACTAAAAATTAAGTAAAATTAGATTATTGCTATTTATATACTAAAACGTGCGTATGAAAAAGTAAAATGATATTCCATAACAAGAGACAGGTTGCCCAGAGCTTGACTTGTTCTTACCAAAGTAAAGACCATAGAGACAGGTGTATAAATATATTAATTTACATTAAGTTTGCCAAAATCAGCAAATTCTGCTGGACTCTAAGCCGAGCATCCATGTTAGATTACCTCAATTTGCATAGCCCAAAAGAGAGCCTATAACTGATTAAATAAGAAGAAGGATAAATCAACATTGAGACATGCATGCATCCTTCCCCTGTGTTGATATTCATTTAACTTCACATGGGCTTGAAGCGCAACAAAAACGAAAAACAGAATCTTCAGAAGTGGGAAAGGAGGAAGGAAGAAAGAGAACATGAATACTAATCATACATTATATTTAGGGGAGGAGATGTAAGTTAGCTTTGTCTTACTGCAATAACAATCATGAGCGAGGAGCTGCCATCTGCTGTTTCTTTATCCTCTCTCCATTCTTCACATTGCTGTACAAGGAATCAAAATAATCCATATTTGTCAATCACAATCTTCATATTCTTCAATATCAACAACATAATCACAACTTCACCACATGATAATTTCCCCAGCCTTACTATACGTAATATTCCTTCTCCATCTTCATATTTAGACCGAGTGAAAAGTAAATAAATTGGAGTCTGGCTTCATAACATTATCATGGTCTATGAATTTGAAAAGAATGTTGCTCGATATTATCAATTTAACTTAGGAACATAACCGTGCAAAAAAAAAAAAACAGATGGAAAAAGAACTGGGTTGGGGGAGGAGCATCACGTACTCAGAAAGAGGAGAAAATGGACAAGCATAAACAAAGTATAAACAATAACCTGATATCATGAGGTGTGATAAATATCCATTGGGATCCTTGAGCCAATGCAAACTCGACTAACGTGTCCAGGCTGATTTTTCGGCTAACAGCATCCTGGAGGAAAATATACATATGAATAGTGGTGTAAATGAGACATCAGCTCACGCATGCTATTTAAGTGCGACTCGAAAAAAATTCAAACCTGATTCGGTAATTATAGAGCCAAGCTTGAGCAACTCAAGCTATCAGCCGAACCGAATTCGAACTTAGTAATACTCGACTCCAATGGCTCGTGAGCCTTATCAAGCTTTTCATACTTTTATATTATTAAATTACATTATTGCTTTTAATATATATTATTACCCCTAAGCTTAATTCTTGAATCGAACTCAAGTACAAAAATTGGTAAATGAGCTTAATCGAGCATAAGTAACTCAATTATGTCTCGAGCCGAGCTTGAACTTAAAAATAGATGTTTGATCAAGCTCAAGCTTGGCAGTATCCGGGCTCAGCTTGATTACACCGCTACATATGAATCTGCTCAGTCAATAGTTTTATGCTTCTTGATGGACGATCACATCTACCTCAATCCCCAGGGATAACCCCCCCCCCCCCTTTTAACAAAGAAAACCCAAATCTCACCATGAACACATCAAACTCATCCATAGCTCGAAATGGGGCTTCAGTCATATCATGAAGAGCCAGCGCAAAACATAATGTTGAGAAGGATCGCTCTCCCCCTAATCAACAAATTATAAAAAAAATTTATCAAAATAATACAAGAGTTAACATTAATCAATTATGAAAATGTCTGACTGCTAATTTAGATGACATGGGAGTAAAAACCTGAGAGCCCCCGTGTGTCACGAACAATGGTGCTTGATGCATCTTGAGGCATTTTAACCTGTTAGACCATAACAGGATCAGAAAATCCATAATAAAATGCAGAAGACTTTAAACTGGCACAGTGACCCGGTGAAAGACATACATAGTCTATTGAAATTACACCCAAAAGAACAAATAGAAGTTAGATATACTTACCTCTACTAAAAGGGTCTTTTCTTCATAACTAACATTAATGTGTCCACTGATACCTTTCTTTCCCAAATGGCCATTAAATCTAATTGTGAGGATTAACCAAGAAGGCATTAGCCATTACCAAATAGTATTAGATGTCTCCCCCAACAAGAAGCAATAAAATAAATACTCTTAAAGAAAGCAACTTAATAATCGCAAGCATGACACGTACTGCCAAGTCAATTCGCGTCTCAGAAGTGATGCATTACGTTGAAATTTTTTCCAACGCAAGTCGAGAGCTTTTTGACAAGCCTACAAGACAAGAATGACAACAGAACGAAAAAGACAAGAAACATTTACCAACATAAAATAAAACTTTATATAAGTAGACATACAGGGCACAAATAATTTCTTTAAGAATTTACAATTAGCCGAAATAACTTTAAAATAAAATAATTATCAAATGCAATATAACCTACAAAAAGGTTAAGAAAAGGTTCACATGACAATCCAGATTCACGAATGCTAGAAAAGATTATTTGACATTACTAAATAGAGAATTCTACAGTATATAATCTTCATCATAGAAGTACATTAGACAACCTTAAAGCTCCTAAGATCTACAAAACAAGACGTCTAACTTTTATGTGCCAACTCAGGCTAATTATATTGTATGCCGATCACTCTATAGTCTTTAATTCAAACAAAAGACGAGCAACAGATTTGTCATCTCCATTCAGCATATATGGATACCTAAAACGAAGGCTGACAAAACCAAAACTGAAACATATCCAAAAATTCCCCACCCAGTTTGAGTTACCTATTTTGATCTCACTGAGCAGGTTACAACAATAATGCCATCCACATCACAGAAACTATACCAACATGTGTTCACTAAAAGAGATAGTTTTAATATCAAAGTTACACTTACTTCATGGAAGGTACTGTTTCCCTGGAATCACTCCCCACCCCCAACCAAAAAGAAACCAAAAGAACAAGCTTTTCTTCCTTTGTTGCTCGGACTCTTTGTTCTTTTTTGAAGTACCCATGTCCAACACATGGATACAAGGATGTGACCTCCAAGGATCCTTCAAATATACAAAAAACTTTTAAAAAAGATCTCATACCCATATCGGATACATAACCGTATCCGACACATAGCCGAGTCCAAGTACCATAGTTTCCCTCTTTCTCTTTCTCTTTCCAGGTCTCTTTCTCTTTAACTGCCAATTTGTTCCTCATGTTGCAACATTTATGATCGCAGATAAGAAGTAACGAAAGAAAATTCACCAACATAATGCAGAGAAGCAATTAATATTAAGACCAGTGGACCATTAAAAGCTTGCACAGAAATGACAAACAGCAGAAAAACCTAGTGCCTCCAGAGCTTCTTTCACCAGCAAAACGATAATCTTTCCATTGGTTTCTTTCTTACTTAAGCAGGTTCAGAGAGAACAACAAGAATATTCTATGACAAATGAATTTCTACAATGCCCTAGATGGCATGGGAAAAAGAAGAAAACAGAGTTATTAACATCCTGTAGATAGAAGTGGCTAACCCTGAAGTAATTAGGAATAAACACCAACAGAAACCAAAGCACATCGCATAGAACAAATGTAAAAGCTCAGATCATGGTTAGCAATTTCATTGAATAAGAGTCCAACTGTCAAATTCAGGAGCAATTTGAACAACAAGTGGAGCTTACATCTAATCTTTCTCGAAAAGCTTTATAAGTATGCAATTTCCTCAAAATTCTACGCTCTTTCTCCTGATGCAACATCCTAAGATCATCAATAGATTCCGAATATCTGCAGAAAATAAAAAGTAAACATAGAATCTAACTGCAAGCAGATATTTGGGTACTTTATGAGTGAAAAATGGAAAATTAACAGCCCATACTGTTGGCTCTCATGCATAAGTCTCTGATTCAGTCTCTTCAGCTTGGCATCCAGTTGCTCAGTTGTGGTTTCATCCCTATCCCCTAAAGCTTCTATATCACTCTCAGGGCAAATAACAGAAGCCTTTTTATAGCTCTCCTGCAATGTCGCCAAGACATAACATAGACTACAAAATTATAAAGACACTCTAAATGATTGGTTCTATATCTAGAAAGACATAAAAATCAACCTTACGATCCTTTTCAAGTTCCAGATATTTTGCCTCTGCCTCTTTGATTTGAGGAAGAACCTTGTTGTTCATAATATTTTCATAATGGAGCTTATTCTGAAACAGAAACTTTGATTCATGAGCTCAAATTTCTACACTGTAGTTATAGAAGTAAATGAATAAAAAATTGACGGAGAAGGAAAGTAAACCGCTTCTGCATTGTGTATTTCTTTCTCTATCTCTGTTAGCTCCTCCTCTGCTTTCTGAAAGGCTTCAACCTCCCCCTTTGTTGACTCTATAATACATATATATAAGGAGTAAATTAAATGCAGGTAAGGCCACGTTCAGAATTGAAGTAAGCATTTAACATAATATCATTGAAATAATACCCCCTAAATCCTCAAATGATAACTTAAGAGTTCTGGCCTTTTCTTCTGCTTCATTGAATCTCTCTTTAAGTGTTTTTAGCAATGCTTCCTTCTTCTTGATCGCCATTTTAGCATCCTAAATACAATTTAATGAGGAAGATATCATTAGAAAAGGTTTATAAATTAATAGAATTAAAGCATAAAAGCATGGTTTGTAAGGCAAGTCAATCATGGAACAAACTGAAATTTCTTGAAGAACTTCATTAGTAGTTGACTCGGGCAACAGACTAGCATCATCAGCATGTGACTTCTGCATATCCTGCAGTTTCATTCTCTTAGCCATGAACTCTCGTTCCACATCCAAGCGCCTTTTCTGCAGAACACAAAGAAGTAAAGCACGCAACATAGGGCATACTAGAACACATTAACCCAAAAAGAGATGCAGATAACAAAGAGAAAGATTAAAAGATATGACAAGGAAGATGAAGGAAATTCCCGCCATAAGTAATTATTACACCAATGAGCCTAAGCAAGGACTTAAGGCGCAAAAAGTCAGCAATGATGAAGCAAACTTACTTTTCAAGGTAGAAGACATTACGTACAAGTGTTAAAACCATAAAAATAAAATATTTTAATCTATTTTAAGTAATAGATATATGTTCTACAAACTATATAAATATCATAGTTAAGCACTAACACAAGCATAATTTTAGAACAATACTTTTAAAAACTGAGGACACTAATAGGACATGACACAACAGTCAACTTAAAGATTCTTAAAATTGTAGTTGAAGTCTATTACGCATAATATCAACCAGATATTGAAGTAAAATGAAGCGATTAAGCGTCAGTTCTTCATTCATGGCCTAATTTAATAACTAACGTAAGTAACAGATATTGAAGTAAAAAGTAATGAATCTTGATTGCAACAGATAAGGAATATTTCATGCAACTCATTTCCACTCTTCACCTTCTACCATTGCCTATATCCTTCATCTTCATAAGCCTTCAACAATACAAGAAGTTAACAAGGAATGAATGAATTTTAATATGGAATTCATTAGTTGTTTGGTTTTATAAACTGTGGCTTCTTATTCTTCCTCAATTGATTAAACTCAGTAGACTTCACAATTATATGTTTAGAGAAAAATTTGAGAAAAAAACCCCTTCTACTTTGGTGATCCCATCTTATCTGTTTCTATCTTGACCATGACCATTTTCTTTTCCCTTTTTAAAAAATTATTTTTTGGTGTGTTCATGCATGTCCGATATGAATCCTGACGTTCCAGCAGTATGGCCAAGTTGGACACCGGCATGAGGTGGATGCCATATCCTTCAAATTCTGTCCACAGGTCTAAAAATCGCATGCAACTGAAAGACATGTAACTTCGAAATCAATAACATCATGAAGCCAAGAAAGCTGGAAATGTGTTTAGCCCCTAAGGGACAATTTTATTGAGACAGCACAATATCACAAATCAGACTGTCCATGTGCTTCCAATAAACAGTAATGCAAAGGAAAAATTGCAACATGCTTTTAGACTAGTATTATGCCTCAAACAGAATTTCAAATAAAAGCGGAAAAAACATATAAGCATCCAACCTAAAACCAATTGGCAATGGCCGGTATAGCTCGACTCAAATATAAGACAGCAGAAAACCAATAATTAATATATGTGAAATAACACCACTTAACACGCCCATTCATTTGTAACTGAAGTTCAAAAATGGCCTAAACATGGACAACCTCACAAGGGATCATCAACCCCATATGGGATTAGTCAAGATAACATAACACACCTAGGTTTTAATACCATGTTAAGAAGCATCCAACCAAAACCAATTGATAATAATTGGAGGGGCCAACATCAACATAAAACCAAAGAAAACCCAAAATTTGATAAATGTGGGATAATACCACTTAATAAGGGAAAGGAAAGGAAAAAAATCAGCACCCAAATTTTAACACATTATTACCTTCTTATTATCCAGCTTCCTGTTAAAATCCTGAACCTTTTTCTCTAGCTCCCTCTTCCTACTTTTGCACTGATCAATATCTTGCTGAATATTTGACACATGACTTTCAAACTCCTTAACCTGATCACCAAAAGAACCCCGAAGACGGCCAATTTTAAGATTTTTGTGTACAGGAAGAACTGTCTGGACCAAACCCCGTGAAAACCTGAGAAATCAGAAAAACATCCAACTAAATCACTTAAATCCAAGTTTAGCTGGTGGAAATTATAAAAATCACATAAAGCATCCAAAATTACAACATCCTGTAACCAATTCCATGCTAGGTCAATTTCAGTAATAAAGCCAGGACTTGGTCATTCCTGCAACCTTTCTTATACAGATCTTTTTGAGTAACTACATCTGGATGGGATTGTTTGACACATTAGATGGCAGATTTGGCTAGGTAACATAACGAAAATGTATTGGACTGCAAAACCAGAAATGACAGTTCAACCACATCCAACAACATAGAATTTTAATTAATCAAGTTATTTTAAATTCTTAAACTCCAAGCATTTTCAGTTATATTTTATGAATACAAAATAGCTTTTTAGGATAAATGTAAACTTTGACAGGAACCAACATAAAAGAATGATCTAATATCTTAGATTTGTGCCTTTCATATTCAGTACAACTTTAAATCCTCCTAAACAATAGATTTAGATTTACAATCCAAATTAATCCCCTCACTCCAATCAAAAATTGGTTCAACAATGATCACTAATGAAAAGTAGGAGTAAATAAAAAAGATAATGCATGAGAACATGAAAAGGATATAAAATTAGCTCGACTAACATTTTATACCCATCTAGGGTAAAAACCTCCAACATATTTGGTATTCTTTGATCAAATGCAACAGCTCTTCCCATATTGTAATCTTTGACAAGAACTTGCCTCTCAGCTTTACACTGAAAATATAGAAAAAATTAGTGCAACGCATAAACCAGCAGTAATAGCTCCTTAAGCACAAGTATGAGAAAGATTCAAGGACAAAGCTCATTGCTTCCTGCAAAACTAACAATCCTCTGCATTGTGAATAAGGTAAAAGAAATGAAATAGGTAGAGAGGGTTGCTAAAAAAGAAACTTATGAGAGACATAAAATTACCACATCTACCAAAACATTGTAGATGGTAGGATTATCTGAATGTAAAACAGATAGAGTAGTTGGGTGGCTTGTCTGGGGGAGTGAATGATTTGGTATTATCAACCTACAATGAAAGCAGAACCAAAGATCAAGACAGAAACTGTAGTAAAACACCAGTTCTATAGGAGGCTTTTTAAGAAAATTAGAATTCTCATTCTTTCACCTTGGTCTTGAAAACCTCTGTATGACAATTGGAAAGAAATTATATCTTGCTTCCCTTGCACATTTTCTAAGAGCACAAGCATCCTCAGAATTTGTAACAATGAATGCATTCAGCATCTTCCCAATAGCTTGTTCAACAGCAGGAGCCCATGTATCACCATTGACCAATGTCTGCAATGCAATAACCACAAAGCTAACAACAGTTGCCAGAAAGTTGTCCAGAGTTTAGACAAAACGTATGCAATGATACCTATGGTTGTACTTATAGCAAAAACCAAAAATGGAGAAAATTTGAAAACAAGCCTCTGAAATCGGAAAATAAAGGAACTAGGTTCAGATAAAAAACACGCTTATTTTTCCAGCAAAAGCTTCAATATAATTCGTGCAAGCAATTGTTCTTTCAGGTATGAAACCCTAAATTGTCTATACCATTAGCATGGCAAAAGAAAAGTTAAATGATGTTCAAAGAGATCTTGAGATAGGAAAACTTGAAAAAGATCCAGCATTCTGCAGCCAACACCAAATGAACAAGCAGATCTTATATTATGAAACGAAGCTCTAGTCATTTAGTTCCTTCGCGGACAAAATTTCTGTAGCACTTTCCCATTACTCACCACATGAGCACCAATTGGACCAATTGGTGGCATGCTAAATGCCTTGTGATGCCTCTCAATTTCACGTAGAAGACGTAGCACTCCATCACCGCCGAAGGCTGTGACCTGTCAAAGAAACATGGAACAGAATCACAGTTGAAAGATGCTCTTAAAATGTTCAGGGGAAAAAAGCACATCCATCCTCATTTGTTTCATCTAAAACCATAAAAAACAAAGAGTTGCCCAGACCTTGTTGGTTTGATGTTGACGGAGCTCACAAATTTGATGATGAATTTCATGCTGCTTTCTTTCGTAGTAATTAATCTATAAAAGGGAAAACAGGATCAGTGATGTGAAGTAATTCAAGAATAAACTATTTCTATAGGCTAAGAGATATTAAGCACGAAATTAGAAGAACTAAATCTGGAAAAAAAGAACAATAAAAGCAATTTGCAGATGTCAAAAATAACTCCTCTCCACACAACAGAACAGGTTAAAAAAAATTTACTGCAGTCAGGAGTAATAAGATATAGGGTATTTTGAAGCAATGATTGAGAATGTTCAATAACCGTTACTTGGCATGTTAAAATGCAAGACCTTTTTATGTTCCAGTCACTTATCCTCTAAAACCTTTACCATCTAAAGACACCATAGAAGGTTATACTTTGCAAGTGTCTAGCTATCAAACATAACAGCAACAGTAACTAATATCACCACAAAGTAAAATATTGCATTTTGTAACTCACATTCAGACATTTCACATGTGCACATAGGCTAATATGCAAATCCATGTGACCATTTCAAAGTACAATCAGAAGCTGAACTGTCCCCGAATCAGAGAGACTTCTAGGAGCTATAAGATATAATAAAATCCTAAATGAATCTCCAAAGAAAAATGTTTTTTTTTTTTTTTTTTTTGGGGGGGGGGGGGAGAGGTGTTAACCCCACAAACAGTTTGCCATTGTTGCCTGAATTACACCGCATTACTGGGAAGAGCATTAATGAATTAGAGTGACTGGTCGACAGAAAGAGCAATAACAAAATTGATCAAGGCTAAAGAATACTGACTGAATGCTCATCCTTCGGCAAGCTAAGGGGTACAACTGGAGTAAGGTTAAAAAAGATGAACTACGACTGTAGAGAATATCCAGCATAGAGCATGATACTCAAAATCAGTACCATAATCCTCTTCTGGGGTCATATTGTAAAATCATAACTCACTACCAAAGAGTTAAAACGGAAAAGCAACCTCACATTCATATAAAACTTAATAATCTCTGAACTTCCCCTACCTCATCATTAATCTTCTTCATTGCATCCATTTCTGATGAAATCTGTTCTGATAAAGTATTCTCGTCATCCTTCAAACTGGAAGGTAATTGTATTCTAAGGGTCAAGGCAGATCTAAAACAACAAGGGGGTAATAGGAGCATAATGAATAAGGAAATGAAAAAATGGATAACCTAGAGAGCAATGACTGGACATTATCAACAGCATATTCAAGTTCCTTAATCTGCTCTTCTATTTCTGATTCTTCAGCCTGCAGAACCAAAAAAGCAAAAATATAAATCCCCCAATCCAATGAAGTACTCCAAAATTAAGCAACCATTGACCTACCACTCTATATTCAGAGACCAAACTAGTTGTAAAACAACTAGATTAGGAATAATCAAAATAAAGACCCAAAGAACAGAAGCATCATGGTAGACAGCCCCATTTTAACTGTTCGAAAAATTAGCACATCAAAAGGCAATGTTTCTCGATCAAACATCTTACATACTTACAATGGTTGAATATAAGAACAAAAGCTTGCAAAGCATTAATCACTACACTTTTTTTATTGCTACCAATAAGAAAGGTTATCATGAAATAGAGGCCAAAGTTAAAAAAACATTGTATGAGCATGTACTTAAAACTCAGAATACATATATCCTTCACAAGATATCAAATTAAAAAAAGTGCATGTATTACATGACTATTATGTAAGAAAAAGCATAAAATTTACCACATTTTATTTCAAAATGAATATAACTCATCAGTAGTAAAAAAAAAACAGCTTAACAAGTCACATGGAAGAAAAAACTATGAAAGACCTGTGTATTTCTAATATGCCTATCCTGAATATCACGGGCTTGTTCTTCAAGCCTTCTAACATCATTCCTCGTCTTGTGAACTTGCTTAGTGCCACGGCGATGCTCTTCTTCAAGCTCAAGCTTTTCTTTCCTTGCCTACGAGAAATAAACAGTGAACAGAACTCTATAAATATTATAGTCAGACCAATGATTACACAGCACACACATGAAAGCTTACGCAGAAATTATAGGATGTGATGACAAGATTAAATGAACAGACAAGAAATAATAAGAGTTCATTACGAAAACTCAAAATTCAGCTTTTTATTCCTATTAAACCATGACTAAACCAATTGAAATAAAAAGTAGTACAGTATTCACTCTCAGTTAAAAGATTAAAAAAAAAAAAAAACTGTTAATAAGTCTAGCAACAACATAAAGGCTAATCAAGTAATCCCCAAAGGATTACAGCACACATAAAATTTTTAACCTGTCTTCCGAAAGAACAAAGATTGAAAACTATTCATGTACCGAGCAAAGAGCATCCCACAATTCATCTTTCTTTCTTTTCACTTCAGATGTTTTCTCCACCAAAGATGCAACGTGAACTTTCTTCTTCGAAAGGCGTTCCAACAACTTCTCCAATTTATCCTGCAAGCAATAAAAAATTCCATTGTCGATGAATGAGAGCTAAACATTTATTACCATGACTAGGGCAGAGAATATCAGACTTGTAACCAACCAACAGATATGCAAAGTTGTTCTTTTGCTTTGCATTTAAAGACTAACAAATGACTTCTAACAATAGGACAACTAGGACAAATTGTTATGACAGGTTTGACACAAGAAATTATTACTCACTAATGTTGAATCAATTTTAGCTTGGCAAGTGGGAATGCGCTTTTTCAGCGTATCAATGTTCTTTGCTTGCTCTTGTAATCGCCTATCTTCATCGTACACCAATGACCAAGCAAGCTTTTTCCTTAACAGCTGCACCTCCTGTGATATCTGTTCTACACGCTTTATGTTTTCAATCTTTTCTTGCAGTTCACTCAATTCAAGCTGTGCAGGTCTTATCAATTCTTCCAACTCATCTACAAGAGCACATGCATCCTTCAATTGTTTAATAATACTTTGTAAAAGCTCATCAACTTGTTGAAGAAGCGTAGCCTTGAAAAAGAACTGAGTGATAAATAGTGTCAGCATGATGCCCAAATGGTTCATTTCAGAATAAAATTAGTAAACATTACCTTGAATTTGTCTTTGTCATTCCCAGAGTGCAAAAACTCCCTGCTTTTGTCTTGACTCATAATAACACATGGATTCTCAACATCAATCTACAGGAGTAGAGTGTAAATTTTCAAATATCTGTGTAATTAGGCTTACAAGAAAGTATAGTTTTCAAACTAAATGTGAAATCAAAGCAAAATGGTTGTAAATAATTGTTAGACATGGAGAATACTGTTAGGAGGAAAAACACGATCATGGTCCAGTGTTCTGCACCATCAAACATTGTCATAAATGCAACCCCATTTGATAATTAAGATTTCATCATGTCACATCTTAGTCGAATAAATTAATGACAGACCATGTACTATCAAGAAAACAACAAAATGATGCAGATAAAGAATTTAAAGCATACTTCTTAGGCGAAACACTCACATTGAAATGTTCAACCAGCTCACGAAGGTCCTCTTTGCGGCTAGCAACTTTTCTACCTGTCCAATGCCTCAGGTGTAAGAGAAGATAGAGCTAATACAATAACCATTTTAGCATCATATTTGCAACAAAAGCACTAAACAAAAGAAACTCAAGAGATAATTAGTACAACACATACAAAACATTGGCTATTAAAGGAACTATTAAGACACCAGACTACTAGGCCACGTTTAGCATTTCTTTCGGCTGTCTAAAAGCACTTTTTAACAGTAAAAGCAATACTAAACAATCAGCTTTTAGCTTTAAACCGGCTTTTCAAATACTCTTTTCAACCCAAACCAAAAGGCTGAAGTTAAGTGCTTTTGGCTTTTGAAAAAGTAGTTTTGATGCGAAATTATAAAATCACCCTCTTCATTTATGTTGAGCATACAATTATTTCAAACATTAAAAAATTCCTCTTTCCAATTGAAACATCGTACATCGTAGTTGACATTTTAGGGGCCAAACTTTTTAAAATATTTTAAACATTTTAGTTAATTAAATTTTACAAAAATTGTATCAAAAAAATACTTCATTGAAATTTTTTATAATATAGCTTTTAAATTTTTATCCCCTCTAAAGAATGAGAAGCCAAAGTTGAAAATTGTTACCGCTAGAAGTTAAAATGTGACACATTCAGGGGAATAAAAAAGTATTTATAATATCTATATTGAATATAGAATTATTTCCTCTTTCAAAATTTAAATTGATAATATCAAATATATAGGATTATATATTTAAATTTGTAATGATTATGTTTGTATATAATTTTAATACTTAAAATATGGTTTAGATATTAAAATTAAATTTTAAAACAATTTACATTAATTGCTCAAAAAATATTTAAGATTTATACTTTATGGATCGTAAATTAGAATTTTTAAATAATATTTAAATTATTTTTTTTTTAAATTCAAGAGTATATCTAAATATACATTTAAATTTCACTTACTTTTCGATAGTAATACTAAACATTTGAAATGAAGAGGCATACTTTTTCAGAAAACATTTCAAAAACACTTCACTGCAACAACAATACAAAACTAGCCCTAAAGCAAATTGATATCACAAGGGAAAATGATCCAAACCTAGTCGATCTTTCAAAACAGTGGAACTCGTAGTGTCAGAAATCCTGCGTTCAATAATTATGTTATCACCGAAAATTTCTGGCTTAAAAGAATCAACTCCTTCGTTTTTTATATCCACTTGAACAGTAGCATAACTGAGAGAATTAAAATATATATAAGATATATCACACAGATTACCCGTCACTAAATTAAGGAAAAATTAAAGGCAAGAAAGGGAACCTGCAACCAGTTTTTATGAATTCCTTCAACTTAGACGCTCTCTGAGTATCTTTAGCGCGGCAGCCAAACGCGATACATAAAGCGGTCAGTATCGCGCTCTTCCCGCCTAAGAACACATAAACCATATAAACCAAACATGTCGCTCATATTACAAAATTTTCACGCAACATAAGACGCAAGATGTAATTATATAGAGAGAGAGACAGAGAGGGAGGGACGAAGAGATATGTACTTCCATTTTGACCGGTGATGAAATTAACCCACTCGCCGAGTTCGATTTCGAGACTACTGTGGCACATGAAGTTTTCTAACCGGATCCTCCTAATGGTACCCGCTCCGGATCGTTGAGCGCCATACACCTGACCGGAAAAAACCCTAGAAATACTCATGGCTGTATCCTGGGGTCTCCCGACCACCAAAACCCTAGAATCACGAGAAACGGAAAAATTAAAGTTCTGAACAAAGACAGTACAAGGAAACTTGCCCTTGACTCTTGAGATGGGGAGGTGTTTAAGGCGGGAAAAAAAAGGGTGTGCGCCAATCGTGTCTATCTGACAATGAAGAAGCCCAGGCCCGATTCCTCCATTAATAGTAGATTTTAAGCCGGTTTAATTAAATGTGGGCCTGCAATTGAACCCTAAACTTTTCACAATATTGGGCTCAGACCCGCTGATCTGCATATGAGCAAATATTTTCACAGCATGTGTTTTGACCAAAAACGATATACGTATATATTTATTGACTATTGTTACTTTGGATGAACATCATCTTGTGATGCATTTAGTCTGCCTTTCAACCCAACGTATCTATAGTGTGTTGGGATTTTGTGAAATTTTTATATTGATGCATTTAGGCTTCCTTCGATCCAATATACCTATGATGTGTTGGAATTTTGTGAAACTTTTACTTTCACATTTTTAAAAACTTGTCGGAATTTGAGGTCTAATGAATTCACTGGACCTTCAATGAAATGAGCAATTTGCCCTTTTTCACTTTTTAAAATATTAGTTCTATTATATCGATTTTTAATATAATTTTAATTATTTTTTTTTAAATATTAGAATCTTAATAAATTTGGTAAATCAGTAAAAAAATATCTTTATTAATAATTTAATATATAAATATAATTTTAATGGTACACTTGTTTTAATCTAATGTCTTTAAATCATTTTTTACTTTCACCTCATTATCCCCTACACGTTATCCAAACACATGTCTCACATTTGTTTTTTAATTTCACTACTATAACAATTAATCTAACCTCAACCCTTATTTTTAATCTCGTTGAGATTAATTTCACCGTTCATCCAAACTAAACATTAAGTAAAAAGTCAGCAATTTTCGATAATCTTTATATTAAAATTAAATATTTTTATTCTTTAAAAGGTATTTTTTTATAATTTTTAATTTTTTTTGAAGTGGCATATAACATAAAATACTACCATATCAAAATCAAGTACACGCAACATCATTAAAGTTTACTAAATCAAGTAATTAATGTGTACATTATCATAGTCATTAGAATTTAATGGTCAATAATGGTTCCTCTTCCTCAAATGGGTTACTTGATATTTTCTCTTAATTTGATATCTTAATTGATTGAAAAAATAAAAAGAAGTTAACCCTTTTCCCTTAATACAATGACTTTTTTAACCTTTTAAGTCAAAACTCCAACCCAATATTGTCACGAGTAGTGCTTACTATAAAGTATGCTTACTCGGAACATAATAAATTGCTTTTTGAAGTTAGCATCATTATATGGTAAAATTTAATGGAAAATATTATTAACTAAACATGTTTAAGAATTGAGTTATCCGATTGAATTTGAAGATTAGTTTGAAATATAAAAAAATTTGGATAAAAATATGAGGGTCAGGAATAAAATTTGAGCCAAATTTAAGGTTTTTTTCTATACGAATCCGAGGATAGATCCAATTTGGTTATATATTTTTCTATTTTAAATTTATTGATTATTTAAACGGTGTTTGAAAGCCACTTAATAATTGAATTTGTGTGTAATTATTTGAGTAGGTTGCATTAGTTTCAAATTCAATTTTAGTTGGTTAAGTTCAATATTGTGTGTTAATATTATTTAATGATTTTAGTTTGATACACTATTAGCAGAGATATGCAATTTTTTATAAAAAATAAAAAAAATAAATATGGGTTGGATTGGGTTTAGATAAAAAATTGAACCCATATTTTAGATTGAATTGAGCCTGGACAAAGGAATGTACATGGCAACATTGTCTAGGTCTTACCAGTAAAAGTACCACGAAAGCTCTTGTATTATAAATTGAGTTGTATTTACTCCCTCCACTAAAAAAATAGACAAATTAGTTTATACATGTTAAACCAAATAGTGATTAATCGATCATTCTGTTGAAATTTCAACCATTTTTATTGTTAAAACTAATCTATGTATGTCAGCACGAGGTACACGTGTAATTTTTTGGTTATTCCGTTAATCACACCAGTTTTTAACAATAAAAATAGATGAAATTTTTAATAGAAAATATTAATTTTCTCTTTGATTTAACGAACAATGACTAATTTATCTATTTTTAAAATAAACATGACAAAATACAGTTTAACTCTTAATATAAAAACATCCATAATACTTTTACCTATCTCACCCTACCTAATCAACATACCGAACAATTAAATTATTATTATTTAAAAAAAAATTAACTTCTCAAATACAAAACTACAACCAAAAGAAGTAGGGTCATATTTTGATCCAATTAATTCATTTGGGATTTTATCATGGAGAACAACCGTAACAATGTGTGTTTTTCTGTTGGCAAGATTTATAGGGGAAATGAATTACCTTGCTTTATAAATTTTACCTTTATTTTTTTCCTTTTAACTTCAAAGTTGACGTCATTTCACATACTAGTCCAAAAACTCGTCTTTTGAATTCATTTTATGGGTCCTTATTTAGTGGTAGACATCATTAGCACTCTTCAAATATAATTAAGCTGCAATATCAATGTCATAACAGTACTGATTCAAAGATAACATCAGAGAAATTAGGGCAATAACACTTGAAAATTCCATTAAAATAAAAAAGGAAAAAAGAAAAAAAGAAAATCACTTCTCCTATACCAATTCCCCACCATTTTTAAAAATAACCCCCCATAAAAAAAGAAAAAAAAAAAACCCTCGTAAAATTAATCATATATTAACATTCGACAGTAGCCTTTTGTGCTAAAGAATCGTCAATCCCATCAGCACCAACAAGAACCACATTGCCTCCATTAACTACACTCTCCAGCATTTTCCTCTTGGGCTTGGCTTCCAGCAGCATCAGCACGACATCCCTCATTGACGGCCGGTCCGCCGGGTTCCGGCTGGTGCATAGCAATGCAATTCTAAGCATCTGCATCATTTCTTCCCTCACCGATGCACATGATGCCCCTGCATTTTTATCCAAAATGTCAATAACTCCGTTTTTGTTCTTGATTGTAGACCTCACCCACTCCACAATGCTGTTCCCGTCGCCAAATTCTGAATCCACCGATTTTTTCCCACTTAAAATCTCCATCAACACCACCCCAAAGCTGTAGATATCACTCTTTTCATCAACTTGGAGAGTATAAGCATATTCTGAAATTGAAAGAAAAAGTTACTGACTTGGCCGAGAAACAAACATGATCATATCACAACCACAAAAATCCAAACGAAAAGTCAAACAAGTAATGCCAAGGGAAACGATACGAATCAAAGGGTTTGACAAATTTCTCTCCGGGGCCCATTCTACAACAAGCATCATTACAAGGATTTTAAAAAGCAATGAAAGTGTCACGCGCAAACGTGCGTCATCGGCGATGCAAACAAGTTACCAAAACCGCGCGGTGCCGAAAGAAGCGAAACCGAAAGGGACTTTGGCTCGTTTAGGGTTGGATAAAAAGTCTATTATTAGTTATAAGGTTACGGTGTTGTATGGTCTGGAATGGAAAGCTAACAATGTATAGGTTCTTCCGGAACAAGGTTGAAGCACTTGTTTTTTTGTTCTTGAATTGCAAAAGCAAAGTATGCACTCAACAACAACAAAGAGAAAGCAAAATCATGGGAAGATACGAGTAAGAAAAAAAGTGAGATTAATGCCTACACTTTTGGACCCAAAAAAGTAATAGTAATAAGTGCACTAACCCCACCCAACAATATGACAAGTGTGTCAATGTCAATTTTTAATTCTAGTATTCTAACTAATGCAATCACTTAACTATATGTTGTCAAATCATAAAAGAGGTCAATCACAAAATCATGTTGTTTTATCAAGATAAACATCATTATTTAAATTCATGACCCAAATATTTAAAAAAAGTTTTTGAATTTTATTTTTCTATATTAGATCGCTGTTAATTATTAGCTACAATATAAAGTTGACTAGTTAATATAATGGTGATATAGCTAGTATGGACCCATTAGTTGTGGTAAATCAACAAAAGGGAAGAATAAGAGAGATTCACCAAACCTGGCTCTAGCTGAAAAAGTTGGCATTATCCTCGAGGCTTAATATTTTTAATGGACATACAAAGCGAAAAAGTCTACCAAACTAACAAACAAAATTCATATTATGTACTAAGTACCCGAAACAATGGATTAATGTTTAATATCTTTTACTAACGTGCACCGAATATCGCGCGCAGGATAGCAAGATTCCATAGTGCTAAACTAAAATGAGCCAAATTAAACAACGCACCTGGAGCGATGTAGCCATAGGACCCAGCAATGACGGACATGGACTCGTCGCTTTGGATCAACTTGGCAACCCCGAAATCTGCCACCCTGGCCTCCATCTCACCGTCCAATAAAATATTACTGGGCTTGAGATCACGGTGGACGATCACCGGATCACAGTCATGGTGAAGATAACAAATACCTTGAGCCACTCCAAGAGCAATTTTGTACCTTGTCACCCAATCCGCCACCAAGTTCTCTCCTTTATTCTTACCATGCAACAAGTCGTCCAAGTTCCCGTTTGGCATGTACTCGTAGAGCAGCATCGTACACTCCCTGTTGCTGCAACACCCTAACAACCTCACTATGTTACGGTGCCTCACGTTCCCCAGCACGTCCACCTCCGCCAACACCCCTTTCCTCCGTCTGATGTTGTCTTTGTGCTTACCCCATAGTTTCTTCACCGCTATGATCTCGCCACCTGGCATCTCTGCTTTGTACACTGTTCCCGTGGAACCCATCCCTATGATCTTATCCGTCATGGACAGGCACTCTAGCACATCATCAGCCGTGAAATTCAACCGCTGGAAAGCAGTCAATCTCCACGGTCCGATTTCGCGATCGTCGCTGAACCTACGGCTGTAATTTGCGTGGAAACAACGGGTCCCAGCTACGAGAACAAACAAACCAATCCCGAAAGCGGCTGCCATAATCCAAACGATAGCTCCAGCCGTTTTCTTTGGCTGCTGCTGCTTGTTACGAACTTCCATGTCACCTGTGGCCATCGCCTCAGCCGGGCACGGCTTCGCTAAAATTCTGCCGCAAAGCCCGTCGTTGCCGGAAAATGAGGAAGGGTGTAAGTTGGAAAATATTGGACCGGACGATGGGATCGGGCCGGTTAGCAAATTATAGGAGACAATGAAATTTTCTAAAGTGCTACAGTTTTCGAAGTTCGAAGGGATAGTTCCAGTGAGCATGTTATGGGAAAGATCAACTGCAGTTATTGAAGGAAGCGTCGATATTTCCCATGGAATTATTCCAGTAAACAAATTGCGGCTTAAATTCAAAGACAAGAGCTTTTCACAATGATCGATGTCCCAGGGGATGCTTCCGTTTAGAGAATTACCTTGGAGCTCGATTTTGTACACGTTTTTACAGCCGATGAAGTCTGGGATTTTGCCTGTTAACTTGGCTGAACTGGCTGAGAAAATCTGCAAGCTCGGTGCACCCCAAATGTTGATCGGCAATGCGACGTTGAAAGAGTTCTCGGAGATGTTGAGGAACTGTAAAGTTGGTGCATAGCCAAGATCATGAGGAATCTCGCCGGTAAAGTTGTTCTTACTCATGTCCATGAACGTAAGGTTTGTTAGGAGTCCGAAACCATATGGGATGGTACCATTGAGAAGGTTGTTTTGGATTCGGAACCTATAGAGTGACGTGCAGTTTACAAGGCTTGCCGGGAGCTCATGCGTGAACATGTTGTTAAAAAGAATGAGCTTGAAAAGCCTGTTTCCATAGCAAAGATTTGGAGGAATTGGACCCGTGAGAGAGTTCGACGAGACATCAAGACTTAGCAGCTTCCCATTTGAACCTAGTTTCTGTGGGAGAATGCCGCTCAGGTTGTTGTTCCAGAGAAGTAAAGTGCTGAGATTTGGTAACTCACCGATGCCTTCTGGGATTGTACCAGAAAGGTTGTTGTTAAGTAAGCTCAACCATGTTAGCTCCGTTAAGGAAGATAACCCTTCTGGAATTGTTCCACTGAGTTGGTTATCGGATAAATCAAGGACCTTGAGAGCTTTCAACTTGGTGTAGCTCTCCGGGATTTCACCTGTGAAGCTGTTCATGAAAAAGTACAAAACTTCTAACTTGGTTAAATTGCCGAGTTCTTTCGGAAGTGGACCTGAAAGAGTACAATTCGAGATGTCCAAGTACTTGAGGTTGGATAACAGTGCAAACTCCACTGGTATGGTGCCTGAGAAAGCATTGTAGCCAATCTCTATGCGCTCAAGCTGAGTCAAGAACCCAAGTTGACGTGGTAAAGTGCCTTGTAGTGCATTCCCTGCCAAGTCCAGCAGCTTTAACCTGGTAAAGCTTCCATAAACAGCTGGTATTTCACCTTCAAAGTAGCTGCCCCCAAGATTGAGCTGTTCCAAGAACCGTAACCGTACAAACTCTTGCGGTAATGGACCCCTGAAATTGTTGCTGTATGCATTGAAGACTTTCAAGAACCTAAGCTTAGAAACCCCGGGCGGGAACGTTGAGTTGAAGGAGTTGTGGCTTATATCAAGAGTTCTAAGTTCACCGAGTTTAAAAATAGCTGGTTGGAGATGCCCATCGAAGTAATTCCCACTCAAATTCAAGTTCACTAAGCCAGTCAAATACCTTATTTCCGGGGGAATAGCACCAGAAAGATTGCGATGGGAGAGATCAAGAGACGTGACCTGAGCTGTTTTAGGATTGCACTTGACACCTGACCATGCACACCAAACCGGGTCTCCAAAACTAGGCTTGGAAAACGTGGGAGTAGGGTCCCAATCTCCAAAGCTTGAAAGAGGGTCTTTGAGGGATGATTTTAACGACAGAAGAGAAACCAAAGGGAGTGGTGGTGGTGATGCAGAAGCTGAGAAGACAAGCAGAGATGATTTCAGTAAATACAAGAAAAATGTGAGCAGAGATGGGAGAGAAGGAGGTTTCTTCATGGTTATGTGAAATAGGGAAGTGAAAGACATATGGGGCTGGTTTAGAGAAGCTCGATGTTTACAGAAGGTAAATTTAAGGGAAAGGAGGGTTTGATGGAGAGAGATTCATGCTCTCTCAGGTTGCTGGGTGCATGGGAGGTTTCATCATTATCATTTACTCATGTTTTTTTTCCTTGATTGGTAACAGCAAAGAAATTGTGAAATAAAGAAAGAGATGAGAGAAACTACAACTTCAACTTCCTTGTATACTATATAATCAATTTCTCTCTGCTTTTTCTACTGCTACATGTTTCTCTTTATTTGCAACGACTTCAGTATCTCTTTCTCTTTATTTCTTTCTTTCTCTCTCTCTCTCCCTCTCTCTCACGTCTCTGTAGTTTTGTTCTGTCAGCTAAATATTATCAGTACTTATATTTGATATATTGAAAATTTTAGATTTATCATAAGAATCTGATAGAAAATAATTGTTTTTTCGTTTAATTATTATAAAACTATCTTTTAGTGCATATTATTAATCCAATCGATTAAATCATTAATTTTCGATTTTAATTCATTAAAATAATTTTGAATGTCAATATCAAATAATATTTGACATATAAATACTATAAATATAATTATTTTTTTTTGTATTTCTTGGGATTTCTTTTTCTTTTTTCCCCTTTTCTTTTGCTACCACTTTTTCATCATTCCTTGTTTCCTTTATCTTTGGCTATACAATTTCATAATTTTCTGTAACAGTAAGCAATGTCTCTCACAGGATCCAAGAAAAGACAATCCTTTCATTTTCCCACCATATCCCCGGTTTGTTGTTTTAAAACAAATCCCTATTTTTTATTGCTTCCTTTTTTATACCTTTAGATATTATATTATATCAAAATAAACACATATACATACCTTCATTCTGTGATCTGTAAATGATTGAAAGGGGTATTATAACAAAAACAAACAAAATCCAGAGTCTCAGGTTTAAAGGCAGAGTGCATATTAATATTTGCAAGAGCAACAACCACTTGATGTTGGATATAATTGGTGTTTACGTTTCAGATTTTTGGTTTATCACTCGTATATTAAGTCCTTTTTTATAGGTAAAATGATATTTGAATGCTAATGAGAAATTAATTTATGGGTAGATTATATTAATCTTCATCCAATTATGTTTTTTGTCATTTAATATGAAAATTTTGTCTTTTTTTTTTATCATCCAACTATATTACATTTTTCGGTGTTTTTATTTTTACGTTAATCGATTAGTGACCAAAAACGACAAAATCAAATAATTGAATGATCATTTTAAAATTTTTCATAGTCAGATGACAAAAAAAAAAAAAAACATAATTAAGTGACATTTACTATAATTTACCCTTAAGTTATTGATCCAAATCATATTGAATGTATTAAAATTATAATTAAATATAAATATAAATATAATATTATGCTTAAAATATCATATATTTGCATTTTTATTACGAGAATATTCTCCAAAAAAATAGACGATTTGCTTTGTTTTTGTAAATGAAAATTAAACCCTCAAATACCACACAATATCTTATAGTTTATAACTTTTGAAAATTTCAAACACTTATTTATACATATTATTAAACGTGTTGGCAAAGATATAATTGTGGTTTTACCAGTAGTAGTAACAAACACTATTAATTATTATAATGATTGCTTATAATTTTGTATACTTTGAATAATTTGCTTTTAAAGCTACGAGGCATGGTAATTATGTCTCTCACCTTTCAAGTTTATTTTTTTTAAAGTTAACTTTAACAATAATTGTTTTATTCAACTTATCAAACTCAGCCAATCAATAATTTTCCAAAAAATAAATTTAATTATTGCATTTAAAATATAATATCCACAGTGGATTCTAAAAATTAACCATTGTGTGGGTTGTGTTTAATATTTATCGGATTTCTTGTAGACACTTAGAAAGATGACTGATAAGCAATTAAAGAAGGTCCAAAATAGGTCTGACGTCATGATGAGAAGCATCGGGACGACACGAAAACGTCGAAACTAAAAAACAGAGACGAGGTAGTGATGTGTTCTCACAAATACCAGGTTTTTTCTTCCCGTTAAATTCTGTTATTTTTTTCAATTAAACTCTAATTAGTCTAAGAATATATTAATCATATTAGGATTTTAGTATTAGCCTATTTAAAGGTCTTTGTAACCCTATTAAAAATGTTAACAGAATATTTCTTAAGTAAGATTTTGATGAATAGTTTTGAGGAGAGTTTTTGAAAGAGCTTTGTATTCGGATTTGGATTTTGCTGTTTGAGATTATTTTCTCCATCTTGTACTCTTTATTGGTTTACCGGATTAGTGAAGTTTTCTTTACCCGTGGTTTTTAACCTGAGTTTTTCACGTAATTTGTATTCGTTCATCTCTGCTTTTCTATTTCGTTTTTTATATGGGTCAATCCCCAACAAATTGGTATCAGAGTTTGGTTCAGCTTCTGTAGATTAACTCGTTCAGAATGGCAACAATGAGATTCGACATATAGAAGTTCTACATGATCACAATTTTCAATTTGTAGCAAGTTTATGGAGACTCTTGTACTATGAGTTGGATGTATTTTGCCCCCTCTACTTATAATATGAGCAAATTAATCATTGTACACTATATCAAAAAGAAAATTGATCATTCTATTAAAAAATTCAGCCATATATATCATTAATTGATGATGTGTCAATGTCTTGTTTCTTTAATTACTCCCTCCACGTAAAAGATTCTATCTATTTCATTGAATGTTAAAAATTCCATTCATTTCTTCTGTTAAAGAATCCACTCATTTTGCTTGAATTAGTCTCTCCACACCAACACTAGATACATGTGGCATGTCATGTATTATTGTCTCGTCAACAACAGCAACACTTAACTGTAGAAATAGATAAGAATAATTTGTTATTTGATTTAACATATAAAAATTACTTTACTAACTTTTTAAATAAAAAAAAAAAACTACGATTTAACTCTTAACACAAAAGTTTAAATAATATTTAAACACTTCAAAAATATATAAAAATAATAATCAATTTAGAGATTTAAGTAATATGCGGAATAAGTGCATATATATAAACGGAACCATTTAAATAAAGACAAAAAAGTCCAAGAAGCAAAATTCTGTGGAATCATAAATTGGGCGGTGGCAGACACGCAGTGTTCATCAGAATCAAGTATAACACTATCAGTTGTTGTCTATCTTACTATGATGTAGAAATGCATTTAGAGCGGGCTATTTGAAATCCAATGTTTGCACATCTTTATCAAAAATTATGGATAATTAAATTATTCCAATTTTGTGGAAAAAATCCGTATATATATTTTAATAAAATCCAATGAGTTTCCTTATAGTACCGAATTTTTATTTTTTAAATTAAATTCAAATATTAAAATCGTAAATAAAATGAAACGTATAAAAATATTGTGAAAACCGGGATGACAAAAATGGCCCCCCGCTAATAGCCATGTCTAAATAAAAACCTCGAAAGTTTAGTTTGGGGCCGGCAGGGAACTATAAAAATCATTGATTAAACCCAAAATTCTCCTCAATAAAGTAAATGTATACGTACGATGAATATTACTGAATACTATATATTTAAAATTTCAAATTGTGAACTAAGTTTGACTTTGATAAAGCTTTTCTCCATCATGCCCATATTTACTTTGTATCATTAATGCTGGTAAAGCATTTATTAAGATTAGGAACACAATCATGATTCATGATTCATGAATCATCCCCACATTCCGTTTCCTTTCCTTTTATTTATTTTCACTTTAATAAATTTGTAATACAATAATTAAAATTATTCATAATTTTTTTCACTTGTAAATAAAAGAATAAATATGTTTCAACACGAACCTAACGAGTGGATCCAATAGAAGAGAGGATGATGTTTGTCTTAGGAAATCCGGATTCGAGCACTTACGTGTGCAAAGTGTGTGCGTGTTGTTTAAAGATTAATAAAGTATTAATAAATACTATCATGTAATCACATCATTTTAAAACTATATGAAAAATTAGGTTTAATCAATAACATTTTAATTTAATGGTAAGATTGATGCCTTGTGATATTTGAGATTTTAAGATTGAGTCTCGTTATAATTTTTTTAATGGTAATATTAAAAATGATGAATAAATTTGTTTATTTTTATATTTAAATGAATCTTTTATTATGAATAATACATGAATTTAACTAAATAAATTACTAGAATTTTGTAAAAGTGCAAATTTGTCGTTTCCATGAAACTCATTTAGTTTGAAGTGAAACGGAATGTGTTAAATTTTATGTAGCGAAACTGGTAATTAGCCAATATATTTGAACAATGAAAAATCAAAATGAAAAGAATAATAATTTAATGCAAAGCAAGTAAAAACAAAAACGAAAGAGGAAAAAAAGTTGGAAGGAAACATTATATATTACATTACATTAGAATTCGCAACACACACACACACACAGGGCAAAACACGAGAACGACAGTTCCACAGTTTCGAGAACTACAAGGCAAGCAAAGCAAAAGCGAAAGCAAAGCTTTCGTCACCCAACAACAAAACCGGCATCCCACCTTCATTCCCTACAGAAATGTTCAGAATAATAAAATATCAATCCAAATATTTTAAATTAAATGAGATAAAAAGAACCCAAAATAAAATGAAATAAAAGTGGACCAAAAGAAATGAAAGTGAGTGGATCTTGGATTCGTTTACTTGCAGTGTATAATGTAGGAAAAAATATATGAATTTTGTACGTAGGAGTGGTCGCATTCTCTATCATTTTTCCTTCTTTGCACCGCGCGCATGCCTTCCTCCTCCCAATTGCTTTGTCTTTTTATGTTCCACGCCTTCTATCACTTTATTGTAATTTTTTAAAATCAAATTCCATCCTTTGTTATAATATTGGGGGACTTAGTCTTAGGGTTTTATTGAATAAAATCAACAACTAATTAGCTAATTAATTAGTTAAAATAAATGCCACTCACGCTTTTACTTAAGATTAGATTTGAAATATAAATTTTAAAATTTTCATTTGAATTTTATTTTGTATAGATATATAAATTAATTAATTTAAATTGAATTAATTATTGAATGAGTTATTCACTTCAGGTTAGGGGCGTAGTCAATGGATTGGCAAGGTTCGTCCTCCCTAAAATAGAAAATTTTTCATTTAAATTATTTAATTTTTAAATTAATAAATATAAAATTGTACTTTATCCATTTAATTTCACCGTCTTAAAATTTTTTTTTACCTTCGCCCTATTCATTCTTGTATAACTTATTTTAATTAAAACTATTGATAATGATAAAGTTTTTGCTTAAAAGAAAATTGCTTTGCTTTAAATTTGGTTGCAATATATGTGTATATATATTGCATTTCGGAATAATAAGTTTACGACTTTATGAGGCTTTGGTAAATGGCACCCGAAGCTGGACAAGCAGGCGCAATAGATATTAGGTCTAATTTCTCTCTCGGTCCCTATATTTTTATTTTTGCATATTTTAAATTTTAAATTGACATCCACTTGATAAGACAGTCAAAAGATTTTTTATTAAATTTATGTCATTTTTAAAATAAAAAATTTACTCATGCAGTCAATTTATAACTGTTTGAAAACCAAGTAAATAAATATATATTGGCATCCACTCTACTTCTTTCAAACTATACTAATGATACTAAAAAGCTTTACCACCCCAGGCTTAGAATCAAAAAGTTTTACTACACCAGAGTCAACATACTATAGTTTTGCACACTAATAAATTTGGCCGGCTGAACATTTTTTTCACTTTTTTTTAGTATTATATAATAATATTTGTTCATATTTTTTTAACCCTTTAACAATTCACACATATTTTGCACGCACAGGTGCTCGAATCAGGATCTCTTAAGATGAACAACATCCTCTTTACCATTAAAGCCACTCGTTGAGTTCCACATTTTTTCACTTAAACATTTTCACATAATTCAATTTAACTAAAGCCTTATTACAGTTTTATCAATTAGCCTCTAATTATTGAATAAAAAAAATAAAGAAACTAAAAGCAAATAACTTAAAATTCAATATCTGAAAAAAAGAAAAAGAGATTGAGAGCAAAATTATACCTGGATTATATTAAGAGATTGACAGCAACATTTAAATATTTGAAACTATGTAAATAAAAATGTTATCTTTTTAAAGCTATTTAATCATCGTAGTTCAAAAAATTTTAAATAGCATTCTCGATGTTGAATTTCGAAAGGGACTTGGTATGATTGTTTGGGTAAATCCTGTACGTTCATAAAGACACGGATTTGTGATGATGGTTTTAAACCAATATAAAAAGAAAAGAAAAAATCATGGATTATTGGAATCCCGACAAAAAAGAAATAGTCAAATGATAAGTCAAAGTACATAAATACCCATTTACATGACTGTGTGGGTATAATATACAAGTGCCGCACAAAAACATTTAGACATTTGAAAAAATGAAAAAAAAAACATTAGTGGAAGAAAACAAAGGTACACAAAAAAATTTAAAAGAAAAAGGCTACATGAGGCTGATGATTGCTGATGGGCACAACACAGCGCCCAATGGGGGTGCCAACAACATTACAGTTCTCAGCTTCTCTCAAAAGAAGGCAGAGCTGAGGCCTGAGACTCAGAGAGAGAGGGGAACAGCAGCAACATTGCAAATGGCGGGCCTGGCTTGGCCAGGGCACGCCAGGGAATGGTGGGTGGGGTCCAAATCCCTTTTCCACTTTGTCCCCCTCATACCATCCATTCGTAAAAGGGAAGGCTATGGCCTATGGATGGATGGCAAATGGCTAGTAATGACATTCCCATTGGGCATTACGTAGTAGAGGGGGTCACGTGCCTCTCGTGTGCAGAGGTGGGCGGGGGAAGGCCGGGGTTTGGCGTGAAGGGCATGAAATGATCCTCCTACCACCAGAGTGCAACCTACTTTGTGGCATGACGATGATGGGGATTATGCATGCCTTGCTTTTGCGCCATATTCATCATCTCAATTATGCCCCAACTTGATTCAAGATTTTCTTTACAATATCATCTCAAAATTTCCAACGTTGAGTTTTTTTCTTACTCGTACAGTTTTCTGCCATTTATTTCGTGCCTTGGCTGTTTAAGTTTAACATGCAGATTGGGCAGCCAACCATATCTATTATCTACTCTAGATTCCCATTAATTGAGGCTGTTTCCCGTAATCATATTTCTATTATCTTCATAATAATCAATAGCCTCTTCACTCATTTGCCTATTGGCACACAGTCTCGTGCTTCTTGGTCTGTTGCTAAAATATGTTGGGAACCATTTATTTAGAGGAAAAACAGTACGTGATTCTCAAAAAATTTACCCATAAATTTCAGGAAGTAATTGGTTAAACAAGTAAATATCGATAAAAATATTTTGGTGGAACATGTAAATGACGGATATTGTGAGGAATGCGGGTTTATTTGTTAAGAAATTAACGGACCGTGAGGGAAGTCTGAGGATCTTTAAAAATCAAAATTTAGTTGTGATTTCATAAATGACGCTATATATTTTTAAACTATTTTTAATTAATATCATAGGCTTACAAATTTAACCTTAATTTTCTTTCACGATATTTTAACTTTAATTTTTCTAATCGTTGCCGGTTAATGCTTGATCTTTATTCAGACGTGTGTTTAAATAAGATTAAAATATGATAAACATAAAACAAACCCATCATCTTCTTATTTTACTTTCTTCACCCTTTGAAACTAAAGAATAGATCTTGAGACGACATTTTTGGAGCTTGAGAATTCGGCCTTGCATTTAAATTTATTTATTTATTTTTGTAAATTTTATATTTTTAAGATAGTTGTAGCTTAATTTTTATTAATCTGAATATTAAATTGTATTCTCATCGAAATTTTATTATAATTAATTTGATTTGAATCTAATTAATTAATTTAAAAATTATAATAATTATTCTAACTACAACCGTTAATATAGTTACATTTAAAAATTT
Source organism: Kokia cookei (assembly GCA_039519145.1). Taxonomy (NCBI): domain Eukaryota; kingdom Viridiplantae; phylum Streptophyta; class Magnoliopsida; order Malvales; family Malvaceae; genus Kokia; species Kokia cookei. The sequence continues at coordinate 5,101,896 of CM076909.1, forward strand.
TGAGTATACGCAAATTGGAAAAAAGAGAGGCAACATTATATTAAAATTTAATAAATTGATTATATAGGAGTAAGGGGAGGTGGATCCCATACAAGTTTCAGGAATTTACTGTTCTCATTCCCCCTTTGCCTGCAAATTGTAGTGCCCAAGTTCCGAGAGCCTTTATGAAAGGCACTTGCCATTTGCATCGTCAAAATAATAATAATAATAATATATTATTTATTTAACACAACATATTAATATATCAAATTTAAAATTTTCAACATTATATCAAATAGAAATTCATAATAGTAAGTCTTCTTCTCATTATTTTTTCAGTTAAAAATATCATTGCTCCCATAATGTAGCATATAACATGACGAGTTTGTCAGATTATATATTGAATAAAATATAAAAATATCTTATTCATGTTTGATAGGTTTTAAAAATTTGACTACAGTGCTTTATGGAATGTAAGAAATACTTTTAGTAATGATATTATCATAATTTAATATAATAATCGGAATTATTTGATTTTAGTAATAATATTATCATAAGGTACCATGATCCTCAAAATAATATATACTTGATAATAAGTTAGGCACTTTATAAAGAGGTAAATAAATCTCGACTCTTGATTAGATGAAGCATGCATGAGAGAAAGATGCAATGTAAGTTTGTAAGTTAGGGGAAGTTCGATTTTCTTTCAAGAATACCGATATAAAATTATAAAATTTGAGGTTAAAGCTAAAAATATTTTATCATGTCGGTTAAAAATGTAATTTATATTAATATATATTTAATAGTTGATTTTTTTTATATAATATAAATAATTAAAAAATTTTAATTTATGTCATACGTGATTTATATAAATAAAAAATGAAATATATCGTTATATTATTAAAATATTAATCATATAAATAATTATAATTAAGGTAAAACTCCATATATAAAAAGTTTCAAATTTAACTTATTTAGAATTTAATATTAATAAAAGATTACAATATATTTTAAAATTTTAGAATAAAATAAAATAAAATAAATATTTTGATGAAGAAAAAGTTAATTATAATATTTTAATCGAGACAAAAAATACATGTTGAATTGATGAACATGAATGGTGTAAAGAGATATATATAATTAGGAAGCAAATTATTGAGATTGTAGATTAAGTAATGAGGGCCTTAGTCGCGAAGCGTAGTGAAGATTGGGGGAGGGGGGGGGGGTTTAAAATGGTAAATTTTAATTCAGATTTTTTATAATTTATAAAATTTTAAATTAGTAATGATAAAATTATATTTTGACTTTTAAAAATGATAAAAATTAATTTAATCTTATAAAAATTATAAAAATAATAAAATTACATTTAAACTGTAGTAAAGTTTATATAATTAATACTGATCGCTAATTTTTTTTTTTTAGCCCCGTCATGGGAGGGCCTTAAAGTAGGTTATATGACGAAGAATGAGGCAGACTGATCCAAAATATCTGGTGCAATGAAAACGGAAGAAAAAAAGGGAGAGAAGTGGGTGAGTGTGCGAAGAGGGTTCCACAAGGGAATGATGAATGAATTGAAATTACACTCTAAATTAAGAGAGTGTGAGGAGGAAAGTAAGGAGCTATATTTCTAAAAAAAGAACACTGGCTTTGGCACCCATGTTTTGCATTTGACTACTTCACAGTAACCTCTTGCTGGGATTGGATAGGGCCCTTTATTTTCCACATCGAACATGATCACAATATATTTCTCGTATCCCAAAGTGGACAACAAAATTATGAATGTTTGAAGCATTGGCATGTGACATCTATCTCACTCGCAACTCATCGATACTTTACTAATAATTACACTTAATCACTCCCTTGATTAAGCTCAAACGTCTCCATTAACACAACTAACGCGTTGCCATCATGTTTGAATTTGATCGCGTTTTGTTGAAGATGTTTTCGACGGATAAACCCATAAATAATGGAATGGAATTGTTAGTGCATGATGTAATTTTAATTCGTAACACTATACCTGTTGTCATGGGTTTAAATCACATATGTGTGAAGCTTTTCAGTGGTTATAAGTTTACCGACAACTCTAAACTTACCGAAAAATGAATAAGGATTGATATTTATACGTATTAGAGCAACGGAAAAAGAAAAGAAAGCATGGGAGTGGGAAATGGAGCATGTGTAAATAGGTTGGTGATGATGAAGCAGAGGGTATAAAACATGAAAAGGTAAATAGGAGAAAGTTGGTTAAAACAGAAAAGAAGAAAATTGAGATGTGATGTGAAAAACAAAAATCAATAATTTAAAAAAACAAAACACAATGGAGAGTGGTGGGGGGTGTTGGCTTTAAGACCCAAGTGAAATTAGCAAAGAGGATATTGAAACGGGACTGGGGCAGCTGTCCCATGTTGTATCATTACATGTCACGTTCTCTCATTTGGTTGGTTTTTTTTCTTTATATAAAATAAATAAAAGGTGCTTTAATTAATATGAAGATATATTTGAGAGAGCACCGCCACTTGTTTTGAGGGACGACGTAAGAGTAGACAGCCTAATGATGCAGACCTTCCAAAGGAACAAGGATGAATATATATATGTACTGAAATTTTCAGAATTTCCCCTAAAATTAATTGCTATGTATGTATGTATGTATCAAAAGAGAATCTTTTAACTATGATATGATAATTGCTATTATCAACTCAAAACTCGAATGGTTTCGGTCAAATTTTATCGAGGTCATGCATTGAGCTTGCAGATCGAGTTCGCATGATAATTGATGTTCATACAATGGATACTTACATTCTCTTATGAAGTCACGTGTGGATCATGTATGGGATCGCATAACTACGTATTAAATCTAGAATAAAATATATATTGACATGTATGAAAATTAGCTATGTCACATCAATAAACCGTATTAATATCATATAAATAAACAAACTCTATTATCCGAGAGAAATAAAGAAAAACATTCAACAAAATATGTACTAAATGGAACGAGTGACTTAATACCATGTTGTTGGATAAACAAACAAATAAAGAGGAATATCGGGATGTCAATGCTGTCCTATTCATCATGTGGCTATTAGGTTAGGTTAGGTTAGGTTATTATTATTGTTTTTGAAGCATGATTTTAGGAACATAAACTTTTGAATTCTGAAGTTGCCCTTGTTTGCAGGTCCTATAGAGATACCAAAACAAAACTTGGTTTAAAAAATGTCCAGATTTTTAGAAACCCATTTGACCAATTAAGGCAGTTCTCTCAACGGAGTTCACTTTTTTCAACTTTCTCTATAATTAAAAGATATTAATGACAGAAAGCTTTTTGACCAAATTAGAAGCTCAGATCTTACAGAAGCTTTTTTTTTTTTTTTTTCTCAAATGAAAATAAATGCAAAAAGAGGTTTGGTGGTCAAATTGGGAATGGGTAATGGGGTTTTCTTCTCCCTACAAAAAAGGATTCAGTCATGAATATTAGCTATATGGTTAATGTGATACTGAAAATGTTTTTGTTAAGGAAATGCAATAACATTGGAGATTGGAGTGAAGTTGGTTTGCACTCACTCAGAACCTGTTCCATATTCTGTTTTTACATGTATTTTGTTTTTTTATATGAATAAGAAGTTTTTTTTTTTTTTTTTGGTGGTTTGAGTCAATCAATTAAGCATTACTGCATGTTGAAGCAAAAGGGAGGTTAAGCATGGAAAATGAATTCCACTAGGAAAGTGGATGGAATCCAACTGCCTCCTATGTATCAAGAACTCAAAGAAAAGCACCATCATTTTGTTTTAGAAGATAATGTGAATGAAATGCCAACTGAACTACTCAAAGCTGATGTTTCTTTCTTTTTTTTTCTGGGTTGTTGGAATTGGATACTTGCACCCCTAAAATCATATTGGTCTACTTCTTCATCATCAATTTCCCATTTGTTTCTCACTTTTTTCTACCTTTTGTTTTTTTTTTCTTTGGTTTGGTTCAAGCTTTTCAAATCTTATCATTGCAAGTTACAAGGTGGTGGTGGCGGATGTGGTAGCCTCCTGTTCATGGAGGAGGACAGCCCATGAACCCCCTCCCACGTGGCTTTTCTGTATGAATCATCACTTCCTTCTTTTTGCCTCCTATATGCCTTAATTCCTTCAATTATATTATTTTAATAATATACAAAGGAAATTGTCCTTTTTCTTTTTAATTATGTGGTTGTAGAAAACGTTTCAAAACACGCTTAGTATTAATATATAATCATATCAAATCTACTTTTGCTTACAATAATGCTTATTATGGTTTTTTCTTAAACGTTTATGAAACCCCCCCCTTTTTTTTTTTTTCTCTATTTTTTTAAAAGCAAAGATAAATGGTTTTTGTATTTCATACATCACCAAAAATATCATATATTATCAGTGTAAAATTTTAATTCAAGTAAATTTCAAATACAATAATATTTTAATTTTTAATACTTATTTTTTTTATTACACCTTAAATAAGATGAGTACCACTTTTTTTTTTGAATCTAAAACCTTTACTCGCAATATATCAAATAATTTTCATAAAATTTAACCGGAAAAATTTCACAATGATTCTTATGAAGAAAATTTTCAAGGATAAAAAACACCAAAAGAATAGTTTTATTAAACCCTTTCTTCAAAAGAGAAAAAAGAAAAGAGAATGGTTGAGATGTAGGTACACACACACACACACATTATATTGTCTTGTCCTCTAGGTCCGTCAGAAATTGAATAATCGCAGTTTTAAAGTAGACCCATTCTACTTATTAGCAGAAAGGAATAAAAGCTTCGGTGATTCCTTGGAAGAGGCACAGATAAAACTGCAAAGAAAAGAGTGAACACACTAGCATTGAATCTGCAGAAATTTCTAATCTATCAGTTTTAACACACTTCCTCACTTGTCTATCAATTTTCATGGCTAATCGAATATTGTCACCTTCGGGGACATCAACAGGAATTGTCAGAAATAATAACTTCAAATGTTTGAACCTTTTGGAAGAGGAATAGATCAATGGACACAATTAAAAATTTTAAAAGAACAAAAAAAAAAAAAAAAAGAAGGTAAGTGTCGTTCAAAAGCACAAAGTCAAGAATATTCTGGCCTGAAAACACTGTAACTGCTGTATATATCTTCAGCTTTATCCTGGTTGAACATTCAGAACAATACAAATTCTTGAAGTTCTCCTTCATTATACCTATAAGGTACAACTTCTGTTTCTGACAACTCTATTCTACTATTTTGTATTGCTAGGAAGAATTTCCTTTAAATTCTATCAATTGAATGAATTTCATAATCACCACCACAAGCCCCGTCACAACTCGTTCAATAGATGATAAATTAGGGAAATATTAGAAATAAGCTAAAGGGAGATTATCCCACCTTCAATTTCAAAATGCAGTTATGGCCCTTCTTGATTTCAGTCCGAATGGTCGCGGAAACGGATAATTTTGTTGATAAAAGGCCTCTCACGCCAATAACTACTCATGGAGATAAAATAAAACATATTATAAATGATAAGCATGCATGCCAGGGTAGTATAAACCAATAGTTTGTAACAGAAAATAGTTTTGAGAAGTTTAGGGAACTTGAAAGCATAGGATAGGATGATACTTACATGACAAAGGCTGAGGTGCAGAAGAAAGCGAACCCAATGCAAAAATGAATCAAAAAGGATGACCAAAAATTTTCACGGTCAAGAAATACTTTTTCTGAAATAAGAGTAGCTACACCCGATAGCAACAGGATTGTCCACCCTGAAGGTAAACAGCTGCAGAAAGAAAATGAGGAAGACTCCTGTGGAAAACAAGGAAATGTGATTCAGTATAAAGTTGAAATTAGTACAACAGCGTGATTAACTTAGACAAGCTTAAGTCATACCTGAAAAAAGTGTTTGATGAAAATTGCTGAGTAGATAATCCTCAAAATCATATCTGTTTAATTGTTAAGTAAACTCAACGCAATGAATTTAATCTAACATGATCCTTGTTGCTAGAAATAGACATATTTGAGAAGGTCTATAAGGATGTCTGTTAAAAGGCCAGCCAGTAACAGGTCTGACACAAAGGACGGGAATCAACTTGTAAAAGCTTATATCAGACATTGCTGAAAAGATAATTGCTCAAGACAAACATTTTTTGCCTCTACAGTAATGTCACTGGTTTAGCAAAAACCGAATATATTCATCTCTTTCTCCATATAGCTCAACAGCAGTACTTCACAAAATTTTAAGATGTTCTATGGCACCTAGTTGATTAAAATTACCGAAAGCAAATGCTCATAGCTAGGAAATTCGCCTTATATGATAAGGATACTCAAAGAATTTGCGAGAATCAAACCAATGGCACCAGCAGATCGTATCAGTAGGACATTCAATGCTACATATATCAATGAAAATACAAGCAATGAGTCGTTTGAGCGTTTGAGTTGGTTCTCAGTTGCAACTGCATGAAGAAATGCTTCAGAGGTCCCTGACACAAAACCAAATATAAGAATAATATCCAGCAATAGCAACTCAATCATCAGCAGTATGTTTATACAATAATGTCACATCACGCATGTAACTTTCATCCAGTAAAGTCATATAGTTTTATGTTAATAACAAGAGGTAAAAAAACCAGAATTGTGCCACTTCAGTGTGATGTCATAGCACCTTTGCAAATATACCAGGTTTTGAGGAAACAAGTAAAAAGGGAAAGAATATGACGAAACCGATCATGTTCAATATGACACTTGAGGATAATGTCAGGCAGCCCCATACATATTAACAAGCAACAAAACCCAAATTTACTAACCATTCATAGCCAAAAAAATGATGTAAAGACAATAGTAACGGAGGGCTGTGGAAGCTTCTCCATCACTCCATTTTTGACCATACAAGAGTCTGATTAGGCAATAGGAGTAGCTTGGGCCAAAAGCCAAAAATACGAGACCTACAAAATAAGTAGCACCTTGAGGAAAACATAAAAAGAGCATTATGTTTTAAAAGAAAAAAGATTTTCAAGAACATAGTGGTATGCCAAGGCATATCAAACTGATAGAAAGGAAGTAGATTGTGCCAATTAGTATAAAAATAAACAAAACAGAAATTATCATTAGAACAAAATTAATTCCTTAGATTGAAATGCACTATTCCATATCATCACTAAAACTAAGAAGCATTCTAGATCAGCCAATAGAAATCATAGTTTCTAATTTTAGAACTATTATGTTACTATTGTAAGTCCCAAAATTATGATATTATTCCTATATTACTTCCAGAACCAATTAAGAATTTCATTATATTAAGATATTGTTGGCAATGCCTAGAAAACTGATCCTAGGAAAGAGGAAAATATCAAGAAGTACAAAAAACTTAAGAACATACCGATTAGTAAAACAAGCTTCAGGGCCTCAGTAAGGCGCCTTCCTAAGTTCTTGCTTTTATTTGGAGACTGCCCTGTCCAGAGATATTTTATGAATATGATACAAGTTAGGAAGCATCATCTTAATTAAGGAGAATGAGCATCTTTGTGTATAAACATTCAAAGGCAACTAATTAACAAAATATCATGTTTAGAAATTTAAGTCTCATGGAAGCAAGAAGCAGGTTGTTTGAAGGAAAAGGAAGCTGAGTTCTAGTGCGTGGATAAACATTTTTCACAATAATACATAAAACAAAGATCACTAATTAGTTTAGGCCTTAGGATGCAACATATGGATATAAAAAAAAAGGGATAGGGGAAGCTAGATTAACAGGCTGAAGATTCACCATAAATTACCACCTTGAAACTAACTCCCAGAAAACAATTGGATTAGTAGCATAAAATGTGATTCAAACATATAATATGGCGTTCATTTCATGCACAACATAGAGAAAAACCACCAAACTCCAGGAAAGAATACATCTGTCTTATATTGTGCCAGCAGCATTAAATTAATCCAAGCTCCCAAACACATGCAATCATATTCACTGTACAAATGCTGAACAAAAAGGAAAATTTCTTGTAATTTATGGACAATGGAGAGTGCTACTTTCTTTTCCACCTCCTAACATCCACCTATCCTTAATCTCTCTCTCTTCAATAAAAAGTGCCTGTTTAATTTAATTAAAGGACATTCTATAGCAATCTGACTTCATCAATACTTAATGTAAAACAAAAATATGGACACAATTCTGAGAGTTGGGTCAGCAAAGGAAAAGAAAAGTAGTCAAAAATTAATGTTAACCGGATATGTGATCCTAAGAAACAAGTTTAAACACCTCACACAATGAACTGAAGAAAAGAACAGTAATAAACCTGATGCAGACCTGGCAAATGTAGAATATGAACTTTCTTCAAAAGGAAGAAACACCAACCTGACCACCAAGCTCCCTAAATTTAAAAAAAAGGATGGTTTAGATTAGCCCTTTAAAAAATAATCGCATTTTCTCAATAGTAGTAGAAAATTATAAGAGGCATTGCATTATATCCAACGTCAGAAACCTACCAACTAAAACTTTATAAAGTATGAAGCAAGTGTGCTGATTACTGACCTAGTTTGTCCACGAGTCCATATACAGCTTGGTTATATGGTGTATCCAACCATACAAGGACAATCTTTTCTCCTTCTTGAAGGATCAACTTTCGAAAGGATTGAAGGGTAAACAACATACACATGTTTGAGAGCTGCTTATCAAAATTCATCATATGTCCTAGTCTGCAAAAGTTGTGCTTTATTTATGGATAATCTGGAGAAAGTAATTAAAAGGCAGAGCAAGTAGCTACCAAACAATTCAGAAAATAAATGTGCGCTTTAGACATAAAAAAATAAAATAAAAGAGATGTATTTAGGAGAATCAATGATATATGTATAGAATCAGACAAACAGGGTTGAAGTCCAACACATGGATAGGATTCTCATGGTACTCGGATAAAGCAGTTATGACAACAGCTCTAAGGTGGTATCAGGATGTTAATTTATATGACGAAACCTAAATTTCCATCAGGGCAATGTCGAGAAAAGTGGAAGGATATAATTATTACCATTAATTCAAGTCTTCTTTTAATTTTATCCACAATGGGCAAGGAGGACTAACAATTCAAGCATACATATTACCCCAAAAGAATGGGGTCAAGCATAAAAGGACCAGTACCTGAAAGGAATAAGATCAGAACTCCTATATCCACGAAAAAGAAGAAAATAGCTCCAATAGCACAGAAATATGCAGGCTCCATATGCTGCTTGAGACAATGCAAAGACAATTCCCTTCTCCTGTAAGAATCAGGTTCAAACATATTCATGAAAAAGTTACAAAGAAGATCTCATAGCAAACCCACATAAATCAAAAGAAAACTGACAAAAATCTATGAAAACAATAAATAAGTATATGCATATAAAGAAAAGCAGATACACAGTAGAGAAGCAGAAAAGGACAATTCATAATATATGTAAACATGAAAGCTCCTCACATTAAGTGCATAAGTTCATACTCAAAGGCCTAATCACCATAAACCTCAGAAGCAGTCAACCTCATGCATCACAAGCAGAAGCAACAACATTTTAGCTGCAAACCATCATTCACAAGAACACTACATGCTTGGTAAAATTAGAACACAAGAGCAGAACAATATATTTCATCTAAGTAAATTAACCCAAGAATCATTAAACTTATATGCAACCATTAAAAACAGACACAAAACACACCTTGCCAATAGGCAGATCCACAACATGTATATACTAGTACTCGCAACATGATTCCCTTAAAACCTTTACCATGTTAGTGAGGTTCACAATTAGAATGTACATTGTTACACAGCGTGAAAATGTAGCTAGAGTTTCGACCACCAAGCGCAGTTTGAGTAGAAACAATGTCTGAGAAAGGATATATAGAGGTTCTGCCAGGAGCTCTAATATACATGCAAAACCTGCCAAAGAAAATTAAGCTAGTGAATGAAATTGTTCTAAAAGGAATGTTTCCAGTAGTGAACAGAATAATCAGCGGATTACAATTAAGTTGATCTCATTCAGACTCCAAACAAAATTCCGTGGTTCATTTAAGATGTAATCCCTGCTTTCAAACAGATTTGGGCAAAAGCAGTGATTCATAGAAGGGAAAATCCTTTTAACTTCTTTTTCAACAAAATACTTGCAATGAGTTTTACATTTTTAAGGTCACTAGAAGTTGCAGCACTGGAATATATTTAAAGAGCCAACATTAGCAAGCACAGAGCTAATTCTATAGTGGCTATATCCAAACAAACCAAAAGCATAAGACTGAAGGTCATCAACAAAAGAAATTTGCTATAAATAGCAATTTCACAAGTAATAAAAAGTGAGAGACAAGTGAAAAGAATTGACATTTTTCACAATGAATAGCACTTAGAAAGCCACAAGAATTAGTAGAAAGTTTGGAAGCAGTTATAAGAAATACCATTAATCAAAATAGCTTGAGCATAAGGGTCAGAATGCTGTAACCCTTGCCACCAGAAGACAAAGACACATCCTGCAATCGTGATAACCACACCAAGTGGGAAACTCATCCAGGCCACTTTCAACAATGCAGCACTGTCTTTTGCTGAAGCACCTTCACTGCAGTAAAAGACATGGATTCTGGGCGTAAACAAACAGCTAGAATACATAAAGCTAAAAGATCACTGAAGTTTGCAGTGTATCAAAAGGATGAGATGAGACCCAAGAGCTAATCTCTTCTGAACCCAATATAGTTTGATATAAAATCCAGCCTATACAGACAATAAAAGATTATCAAATTGCTCTCATATTATCAAATTTAAAAGCATTTGATTAATTTACTTGTATTTCAATTAATTGCATTTTGCTATCACTCTTAATTGATCCCTGTCCTTAATGAGATTATTACAAAGGTTCATACAAATTAGACAAACTAAAATTTGATGTTTAAACAGAAAGGGTAAAAAAATCTTAAATAGAGAACAATGACCTTATTACTGCTTATATAAGATCATGTAAAGCCATAAGACCTAAGTTACTGTCCACTGCCTACATATGAAGCATTATATGAAGAATATAACAAACAAGCAAAAATTACTATAACGAAGCAAATAAAAGAAAGAACATATACTGAAATCAATGAAAAAGGAGAGAGAAATCACAATTTAATATCAGCACGCATGCAGGCTCGCCGGAATCCTTCGCGGCTAAGAAACAAAACACACGTCACAAATAGATGGAACTGAACAGCATACACCTACAAAAGAAGAAGAAATCCATCTATAGTGAAGGGAAGGTGAGTTCTAATGATTGAGAAATGAAGGGAAAAGCATTAGTTGCTGCTACCGCATATTCCTCCTGGGTGAGGTACCTCACTATCCATGAATTGAATATGAAAGGGATTCCTCTTGACAAAAACTGTGTAGCTAAATCACCCAAACGAAATTCAACCAAAAAAATTAGAAAAGGAAAAGCAGACAAAACACAACTAACTGAGCGTTACAATTATAAATAAAAAGGGAGAGAATTAAAAGGAGAAATAACGAACCCAACAAGTACTTGAAAGTACGAGACAGATTTGCACGGTCACCGTCCTTGGGGGTTTCAGAGGGATCCGTCGACGACGCTTTAGACATATTGAATCTGGTCTTACCAGTTTAGATTTGCTTGTTTTGGTTCTTGACAAATTTCAATAGAAAAAGCAAATGATGTCCTTGGATTGTGCTAGGTAAAGATTAAACTAATTAGAAAATTGAATGAATAAAGTAATTGATTGGAGGGATATATTTGAAAAAAAACTGCAGAAAATTTGCGAGAGCGAGGTAAAAGCGAAGCTATTGTAAGAAGAGTCTCATTGTGCATACTAATTGGCGTGGATTGATTATTTAAAAATTACATCAAAAATTACTATTAAAAATTGGTCCTGTGAATATGAGGTGTACATGATAAGTAATGTGCAATTGTTTTGTTATTTTGTTTTCTGGGAAAAATTGGATGAATTTTGAATAAAAATAATTATTTTATTTTTTATTTAATATATATGGATTAATTTGTTATTTAGTAAAGATGATAAAATATAATCTGACTCGGGTACTTTTATCAATTGAAAGACAATGGATTGCATATTATTAAGAGGAGATTGGACTTTCTCTTAAGAGAAGTCTTAGTATTGTTATCCACTTCTAATTCAATAGACTAATTCCTCAACAGAAAGTATTATTCTTGTATCGAGGTTTTACCCTTGACATTCGTAAAAAATCATTATACAATTCACGAAGGGGTGCCACGATTGGTGAAAATAAGTGCCTATAAACTCACGAGAGAGGTATTGGTGTTATGCACGATATTAATTACCAATAATACGCCCATAGAGATTCAAACCACCAATTCTTAGCTCAAGTGGTACAATAGTTTCAAGGTAAAAGCTACATATCATTTGGTTGGTGGTTCAAATTTTTGCATGCGCATTCTTCATAATTAATATTGTGCACAATACTAACATATCTCTCATGAGCTTACTTGTATTTATCTCCACCAATTGAGGAATCTCTTTTTATGAATTGTACAACATCTCTTTGTGTATATTAATTAGAATTTTATTTAAACAATTAAATTAAAAAAGATTAAATATTTATTTAGATGTTCGATTTTACAGAAAACGTAAAAATATTTGTTTTTGATTAGTTTTAAGAGTTTTTATATTTCTTTAAAACTGTAGCATATTAAAAGCAAAAAGAAGGATTTGAGTTTAATAATGTGTGATTAGTTTTATTTTTCAAGTTAGAGATTCATCATTTCTTTTTAGGAACAAATTATTTTTTCCTTTGTTACTCGTGTTTGAATTGTTTTAGGTATTAGTATGGTAAGAATTGTTTGATTATCTATGATAGGAAATCGTTGGATTATCATTATAATTACCAATGTTTTTCGTTTGGTACAAGTATGGTAGGAGTTGTCCGATTATATACGAGTATGGTAGGGAGTGAGTCATTCAATTATCATTGTTGTTACCCATGTTTTAGGTACAAACTTTTAGGTTGTGTTGATGCATGGGATCGATAAGGGAGGAGGTACAAAGGAGGAAGAGATAATGTTGGTGGAAGTTGATTCATCCAATTTGAGCAAAGAATTGGAGAGAAAAGTGAGCAGGGAGATTGAGGTTAGTGAAGAGTATACTAAAAGAAGTAAGAGGGTGAATATTTAAAGATCCATCATTTCTTCAATGTAGCGTGGTATAAATAGAGGAGGTTTTGTGTTAGGAGGAATATATATGACAGATTTGTTATCTGAATCATTGTGAGGCGCATGAGAAAGATGTCTTTAATGGGATACATTTTATCATTCCTTTTGATCCTTGATACAAAGTGGTTAAATTCATGTGGTGATCAGTCACGCTTTGTGATAAAATTAAATGTCGACAATGAAGAAATATCGCAAAGAAAACGTAAAGAAAGAACACACACAAATTTTACGTGGAAACCCTTTTGGGAAAAAACCACGGGAAGAGGAGAAGAAGATTCACTAATGTCAAAAATCGAATTAATTACAAGAGGAGATGACTACGCCTATTTATAGGTTGAAAAACTTTATTTTAATCAACAACTAATAGAAGTAACGTAGTAAGGTTGAAACATCTTATTCTAATTAAAATAAAATAGACGACTTATTCTAATTAAAATAAAATAAAAGAAGTCTGGTTTATTTGGACTGTACTTTTATTTTATTTTACCACTGTATTTTATTTTAACAAGAATTCTAGTCACCCAATTCTAACAATCTCCACCTTGACAAGAATTCTCTACGAATAAGAACTCTCAACGAACAAGTTCGCCACCTCTTCCACAAAACCCCTTGAGGGGTATTCTTCAACAATGAACACAACCAAGTTCAAGCAATACTCAAACTTGGTTATGGGAAGTGACTCAGTCATCATATCTGTAGGATTTTCATTAGTACTAACTTTGCTCACAACAATATCCCCTCGAGCAATAATATCACGCACAAAATGATACCGAACATCAATGTGCTTTGTTCTCTCATGAAACATTTGATCTTTTGTAAGAAAAATGGCACTTTGATTGTCACAAAATATTGTACCAATATCTTCAACCGCGTTTAAAGCATAAGCCACTAGATCAGCCTCGACATACCTTTTCGAAGGTTTAATTTCTCTTCTAGGTCTATTCTTGGCAATAGAATATTGTGGTGAAGAAGTGGCTCTATTATGAACTTCTGTACTAACTTGAGAAGTTAACTCTATTGTAGATATTGGATCAATCTGAAACTCCACCAATTTTTGTTGTTCTTTACTGGAAGAGTCTTTAATAGATAAGTTAGGTAACATTGCAGTTTCATCAAAAATAACATCTCTGCTAATCACAACTTTTCTATTTTCAAGACACCATAACTTATACCCTTTCACACCAGCCTTAAAACCAAGAAAAACACATTTAATGGATCTTGGTTCCAATTTTCCATTATCAACACGAGCATATGCAGGACATTCAAAAATCTTTATATTAGAATAATCAGCAGGCTTACTAGACCATATCTCTTGTGGAGTCTTTTTCTCAATGGCAACGGATGGAGATCGGTTGATCAAAAAACATGTAGTAGAGGCTGCTTCAGCCCAAAATGACTTCGGTAAATTAGCATTCGACAATATACATCGAACCTTCTCCATGATTGTTCTGTTCATTCGTTCTGCAACGCCATTTTGCTGTGGAGTATGACGAACTGTCAAATGTCTCATGATCCCTTCTGATTTGCATAATTCATTAAACTCATCAAAACATAACTTCAAGCCATTATGTGTGCGAAGGTGTTTTATCTGTTTACCTATTTATTTTTCAACCATAATTTTTCAAGACTTGAATGCGGAAAACACATTGCTTTTTTGCTTCAAAAAGAATGCCCAAACTTTTCTGAAAAATCATCAATAAGAGTTAGCATATAATTAGCTCCACCTCTCGAAGGCACTTTAGATGGTCCCCAAAGATCAGAATGAATATAATCTAATATTCCCTTTGTGTTATGGATTCCTCTGGTGAATCGAACTCTTTTTTGCTTCCCAAAAACGCAATGCTCACAAAACTTCAGTTTGCTAATGCCTTGCCCATCAAGAAGTCCTCTTTTACTCAATTCTGCCATGCCATTTTCACTCATATGCCCTAGACGCATATGCCAAAGTCTAGTAATGTCATCATTTGACAAGGAAGAGGAAGCGACTGCAGCATCATCAGTAATAGTTGAACTTTGCAAAACATATAATTTGAAAGTTTTTCTCTACCTTTCATCACAACGAGGGAACCCTTACTAATCTTTAGAACCCCACTTTCAGCTGTGCACCTGTGTCCCTTTGAATCAAGAGTGCTTAACAAAATCAAATTCCTTTTCAATTCGAGTACATGTCGCACGCCACTAAGAGTTCTAACGACCCCATCAAACATCTTTATTTTGATTATGCCAACACTTGCGATTTTACACGAAACATTATTTCCCATCAAAACAACACCTTCAGACACAGTTTCATATGTTGTAAACGAATCCTGATTGGGACTCATATGGAAGGTGCAACTAGAATCGAGGATCCACTCCTCGCTCACTTTAGAATTGTCGACAGAAGCAAGTAAGAGTTCATCATCACTGTAGTCTTCTACTACATCAGCTTCACCGGATTATTCTGGTTGTTTTCCCTTTTGATTCTCTACCTCCCTTTTGATATTGTTTTGTAACTTGTAACACTCTTTCTTAATGTGCCCTTTCTTCTTACAAAAGTTACAAGTTTTACCTCTGTTTGAAGATCTCGATCTACCTTTAGATTTATTGTGGGGATTTTGTTCCCGTGTCCTCCCACAATTGTCATCATTGTTTCAATATTGTCTTCCACGAACAATAAGACCCTCTTCCTGAGAGTCAGATCCATCCACAAGATGCTTCATCTTGTCATACGAGGCTAAGGAAGCATAGACTTCATCAACTGTGAGAGATTCATGACTATACAAAATTGTATCTCTGAAGGTTGAATACGACGGTGGCAACGAACAAAGGAGAATTAACCCTAAATCCTCTTTATCATACTGAACCTCCATGGCTTCCAAATCCGAGACAATTTCTTTAAACACATTTAAGTGTTCGTGCATAGACGCACCTTCTTCCAAACGATGAGAATACAAACGTTGTTTCATATGTAATTTACTGGTTAGGGTTTTCGACATACATAACTACTGTAATTTTGCCCATAATGCAGCAGTAGTCTTCTCCTTTAACACATATTGTAGAATTTCATTCAACAGATGCAGCTGTAATTGCGTCAAAGCCTTCCGATCTTTACGCTTCTTCTCTTCATCTGTCAAATTCGAAAGCATCTTATCTAACCCTAATAAGGCATCCTCCAAATCCATTTGCGCAAAAATTGTTTGCATCTTTACCTGCCACAAAGCGAATCTGGTGTTGCGATCCAACAGCGGAATATCATACTTCAATGTCGCCATTATCGTGATCGAGACTAATAACCCGAAAAAGCTTTGATATCAATTTGATAAAATTAAATGTCGACAATGAAGAAATATCGCAAAGAAAACGTAAAGAAAGAACACACACAGATTTTACGTGGGAACCCTTTCGGGAAAAAACCACGGGCAGAGGAGAAGAAGATTCACTAATGTCGAAAATCGAATTAATTACAAGAGAAGATGACTACGCCTATTTATAGATTGAAAAATCTTATTCCAATCAACAACTAATAGAAGTAACGTAGTAAGGTTGAAACATCTTATTCTAATTAAAATAAAATAGATGACTTATTCTAATTAAAATAAAATAAAAGAAGTCTAGTTTATTTAAACTTTACTTTTATTTTATTTTACCACTGTATTTTATTTTAACAAGAATTCTAGTCACCCAATTCTATCACTTTGAATAGAAGAACAAATGCTTTAAGAAATAGGTGGTGGTGACCTTATTAAGAAGTGGGTGGCTAACTTCTTGTGGTGAGGAGTCAAGAAGTGTCTTGAGTGATGGTCTCTTGGGTTGCCAAAAACTATTCGGCCGATCTCCAAGTGGCGTGTCACACTTTCATGTGTTTCATGAAATTTGATCGGTTTGAATTTTATAAAGAAATTTTGTATAATGAGATTAAAAGAAAAAAAAACCAAGTGTAAATATCCAAAAACCCATTTATCTATTTTAAATTGATTAAAGAAAAACTAATAGACGCTAAGAAAGAAAAGCATGTCTACTAGAGATCCAAAAATGTCAAAATCTCCGAAACAACCGGACCAAATTAAACCTCTCACTGCCATCTCCGCCACATTATTAGCAACAATTTTGAACCCAAAAGGCACCCATCAAGCAGGTCTTTCGGGATTCCTAACAATGAGAGGCACATTCGTACCATGCTTGCGAGGCTCATCCCGCATATAGCACCCATCACGAAACGCCGATAACTGGAAAGGGGGAATATCAGTGGCCAACCACTGACCAACATAGAACATGGTCTGGGCGCAAGGTTGCTGAGGTCCGGTGGACGTGACCTCGATGTAGTCGCAGTACCAGCAGTGGTGCCACCCCGAGCCATCGGAGGTCAAGTTGAGGCGGCAGGGAGAGCCGATGCAGCTGCCTCGCCCACTGAAGACATCAATATTGCCACGCTCGAAGTAGTCGTGGGCGTATGGCATTAAACCCCATGAACGGAGCTCTGGAATCCAAACTGACCGCCCGAACAAATCGCCCAGAACTACACTGATCTTCGAGTCCGTCCCTGCTTTCATCATCCAACCCGTCTTCACGTACAATGTGTAAACACAATCATTCTGCATTTGAAAAAGAAATCATTAAGATCATCGCGTAGATCAGCTTGACAAAAAAAGATATTGTGAAAACAGAGATGGATCATTTTAAGTATACTTACATCGGTGGGTAAAGCAGCTACTGCAAAAAGTAGAACAAAAAAAGATATTGAAATCAACTGACAACCTTTCATTTTCTTTCCTTATGAACTGCAATTTTTTAACTTGGGATGTGTGATTATGGAAATAGGCAGGTATTTTATTTATAGATAGGAAGGAGGAGACAATTAACTATAATTAGAAACATGTTCTCCGTCCAATGCATCGAATTTGGTGGATATTTGTATGTTTAATTTAATTATTCGTGTGTTAATTTTGAACATGATATTTATTTAAATAAATTATAAATATGTCTTAAATTATATAAATATATGTAATATTTCTAATATAATTATAACAAAAAAGACATGAACATGAAAATAAATTACATCTATGTAATACTCTAAGAATGATTATAACACAAAAATTACAATACATAAATTTTTTTCTTGGATACTTCCCTCTTGATTTATTTCTCTTTTTTATTATAATAGTTATACGATATGGATACAAAAATGAAAATCATTTGAATATTTGTCACTTAAATAAAGTAATTTTAGGCTTAATATGTTTATGAGACATAAATATAATATTAAAAAATAATTAAATAAAATCTCATGTGTTAATTTAATGATTAAAATTTTCACCGTTTCAAAATCTGAATTCGATTACTGTAATTTTATCTTAAAAAATTGCGAACGCAAATTAATATAATATTACACCAATCCAAGTTTACATTAACAATGTTATAGATCAATATTTTCTTTGTACTTTTCTTCTGGATTCTTCACGTTCTCACGCCGGTTGACTCTTTTGATCTTCCTTATTGGTACCAAAACCTGCAGCACATGTTTATACATATTGTATTACTTAAATTCACTGTGTTGAACTGTGAAAAGTGAAAACCTCAGAAAAAATACAATGGAAAATAATTCTAAACCTTGCAAGGCAATGTTGCAAGCACTTGTCCAGTAGAAGAAGTAACGTTGATCGATCTTTCACCGCAAAAGGCAACCTTTTCAGTGGAAATAAACAAGAGCCCTGCATTGGAAAGCCTTTAGCAGCTTCTCTTCTTCTTTCACAATAAATGTTTGTCTGAAAACATTGTCACTTCCTCCTCCTAGAATAATTCTTGCCCCAAAATTCAACTTTCCCTTCACTGTATAATCTCAAACATGTACAGCACAGTCCTTAATATTTGTAGCAGTAAAGTTAAATTTCAATCATATAAATGAAAGATCTGGGTTACCATGGTTAATGATCCTGGAGGCAAAACTGCTGTTTTTATTCTTCAACTTTGCGGTATCTTCCCCTGTTTATTATCAGTTAAACCTTCAGGATTAAAGTATAAACAGAAACAAGGGTAAAGAAAAGATTTAGTAATGATATGAGTTGTACGAGCTTACTGGATTTGAAGGAAGAAGAAGAGCTTTGGGTTAAGCTGAGAGGTTAATGTTTCAATGGAGTTTTCCAATTTGATGATCTTTTAGATGAAATTTCCATAGAACTTAATGTGGAGTAGTGCTCAAAAGGAAAGAAATCCCGACTCCTAATTCCCCCCAAAATTCTGGCATAGACTTTAATGCCTTAAAATTCGACACTATCCTAAAATATGGTGAAGTTTAGAGTTTGTTCAAATGATAATATTTTTTTCTGGGTACCCACAACTTCTAATATATTATATGAGTTATTGGTCGGGACCTAAGCACAGTATGTGTTGGTCTGTTATTCTCTTGAGTCATGACCCACTTACAATTCTTTGGTGGAAAGTTTAGTTTTAGCTCATTCACTCCATGTGGGTACGAATTAGGCTTACATTTACAATCTCTCGTTTTCATTGCAAAAGTTTGGACGTCAGAAGTTGCCATCATTTGAAAAGGAGATAAATTATATACAAAAACAAAAAACATTATGAAACTAAAAGCATGTGATTAGTTCCTGATTGGTTTCGATCATTTCAAAGAGTAATTTAGCATAGCATGCCATATGAATCATCCCATAATTAAGGGACTCTGTCCAGACAGATTCTATTTGTTTTGTCCATAAACCAAGCAAGTTAGATTAAGCTCATTAGTTTATACATCAATGGATAATATATATTTAACATGCGCCGACGTTTTAAGTTCATATTATTCCAAAGGTCCAAGCTTCTTGTTGATTATTCAAACCCCACATGCTCTTACAAGATATTAGGTGATGGATGGTAATGTTTTGTTTTGTTTTGTTGTCTTCCTTTGAAACCCAATAATTCATTGAGACCTTCCAAGTCAAACAACACTGCAGTGACCCTATCTCCTCCCAAATTATCAGCAACTTGAGTAAGGTTTCCCCTTTTCCAAAAGCTCAGCTGTGTTCAGAAATGGCGGTTGCTTTGGCAGTAACAGGTGGAGGTGGGCAATACAATGGTAGGATGACCTGGTTCGTTGTTCTGTCATGTATGATGGCTGCCATGGGAGGTGTCATCTTTGGCTATGATATTGGGATTTCAGGTTTGCCTCTGCAAAATTTGTTTGTATAATATATTTATTTCCTTCTTTGCTTTGACGATTTATGGCTAAATTTACTAATCTTAGACGCTTAAAAGAGAAAATAACCAGAAGTGAAAAGGGTTCTTGAAGTGAACTGAACTGATATAGCATCAATTTGTGCATGCAAGAAGCCAAACTACACGCCATAACCTTTCATGTCTTCTTGTTAGTATGTCTTAAGATAGTTCCAATGATTGTCTGTGTGAAGGTGGAGTGACATCTATGGAGCCATTTCTCAAGAAGTTCTTCCCAGATGTATATAGAAAGATGAAGGTTGACACCAAAATCAGTAACTACTGCAAATTTGATAGCCAACTGTTAACCTCATTTACATCTTCACTGTACATAGCTGGGCTAGTCGCTACGTTCTTTGCCTCATCGGTTACAAAAGTTTTTGGTCGTAAGCCATCGATCTTGACAGGAGGTGCTGCATTCCTTGCTGGTTCAGCCCTTGGTGGTGCAGCTTTTAATGTCTACATGCTGATATTTGGTCGTATCTTGCTTGGAATTGGGGTTGGATTTGCAAACCAGGTACATTATTTAACATTTCCATTATTGGTCCAATTCTTACTGCACAATCTTAATTGTTTTTTTCTTCCTGCAGTCAGTCCCTTTGTATCTCTCAGAAATGGCACCACCTAGATACAGGGGAGCAATCAACAATGGCTTCCAGTTCAGTATTGGCATAGGTGCACTGGTAGCTAACCTTATTAATTTCGGCTCCGAAAAGATTGAAGGCGGTTGGGGTTGGCGGATTTCCCTAGCCATGGCAGGAGTTCCAGCCTCAATCCTAACACTAGGTGCACTTTTCCTCCCAGAAACACCCAGCAGCCTAATCCAAAGTAGTAGTGATCATGACAAGGCTAAACGGTTGCTGCAACGTGTCCGAGGCACCACTGATGTCGAAGCAGAACTCGAGGATCTCATCAAAGCAAGTTCAATATCAAAAACCATCAAGCACCCATTCAAGAAAATCATACAAAGAAAGTATAGGCCTCAACTAATAATGGCAATAGCCATACCATTTTTCCAACAAGTGACAGGCATCAATGTCATTGCATTTTATGCCACACTCCTATTCAGAACAATTGGAATAGGTGAAAGTGCTTCCCTACTCTCCTCTGTGGTAACCGGTGTTATCGGAGCCGGATCAACATTCATATCAATGCTTATCGTTGATAAATTAGGGCGAAGAGCCTTATTCATGGTTGGGGGAATCCAAATGCTTATCTCGCAAATACTTATAGGAGGAATCATGGCAACTCAGCTAGGGGATCATGGTACAGTAAGCCAAGGTTATGCATATTTAATTATAATCTTGATATGCATATATGTAGCGGGTTTTGGATGGTCTTGGGGTCCATTGGGATGGTTGGTTCCGAGTGAGATATATCAGCTAGAGATTCGATCGGCCGGACAAAGTATTACGGTGGCGGTCAGCTTTATATTCACGTTCATTGTTGCACAAACATTTCTAAGCATGCTTTGCCATTTGAAGGCAGGGATTTTCTTCTTCTTTGGGGGATGGGTCATAGTGATGACTGCATTTGTGTACTATTTGTTGCCAGAGACTAAGAATATTCCCATTGAACAAATGGAAAATGTGTGGAAAGAGCATTGGTTTTGGGCAAGGATTGTTGGGGAAGAAGATGAGAAGATTAAGGTTCAAGGTGTTTGAGATTAGAATTTACCAGAGATTTTTCCATGTAAATTATTTGTATTGCAAGGAGAACAATGGGGAAACAAGTTTGATTAGAAAGCGTTGGAGAAAACATGAGATTTGAAATTCTATGTATAAATTTAAACCCACGAACCTTGATCGTTACACAATTGAATTATAACTAGTGCATTCGGTTTAATTATGATTTTAGTCTCTTTACTATAATGAAATTTAAGATTTAATCCCCTTATTTTTAATTTGATATACATTTGAACCTTTTATTATTATTTTTTTTTTTATAAAAAACTTCAGATTGAGCTTTATTAATAACATCAATACTGAAACAAAGTCCACAAACCAAAACTTAAAGAAAGTCCAACAGGCATCTAAAAATCGGGCTAAGAGATAAACATCAAAGTATAAAGATTAACTGAAATAGTTAGCAACATAAATGCCAGATGTAATGCACCTTCTATTTTTACAATTTAGGATTTAAGGTTTAGTTTATATGTAAATTTATTATTAATTGAACTTAGTTAACATAAATTTTGTCGTGGTTGAAGCCAGAAAATTTTTATAAGGTGGATTGAAATTAAATTATAATTTTTACGATAGTAAAAATATAATTTTAAAGGATTCAATGAAAATTTTAACATTTTTAAAGGGGTCAAAATACAATTTTACCTTTATTAATTTAAAATTTTAAAAAAATTTAAGGGCTTAAATGAAATTTTTTTCATTTTTGGCTTAGATTCGCCCCTGGATCCTAATTGTATGATCGAACAATAACTAAAAAGTTTCACGTGATCACTTTACAAGTGACAATAATTTAGACCTATCGATAACAATATTGTTGGATATCTACCAACTTTGAGACACGTGACAGCATGATAAATTACTTGAGAAGTGCCCTCCACTTGCTACAGATTGAGTGGTCATCAAAGCTTTGCCCCTTGATTTGACCATTTGACTAGATAGAATGTAATCGCTCAAAAAAACTAACCACCTACTTTTTTGAAAGATACCACCATTCGCTCCCCCAAGCATTTGATCTCTTGTTAATAATATGATTCTTTAGGCCACCGAATTTCTCGTGAGCTCATTTATTCCATCCCATAATTTAGAAGGAATGACAATGCGTTATATCACAAACATCCTCGTCCAATCACGGACATCCTTTCCACGCATCCCACAATAATGGCCTGATAACGAATCCGGCATGATAATATCACATAACATGGGATCTTACCTATAAATAACCTCTAAGACGATAAAGAATGGTTGCTCTCCAACAACATAGCCTACATCCTACCATTTTACTCTCAGCCTATCTCCATCACCACTACCTCTACTCTATGTATTCTTCAATTCTCAGCTCAGATAGGGTGAATCAACTTCCATCAGCTCTACTTCTTTCTCCTTGTATCTCTTTTTGTTGGTCATATACATCTATAATTATAAAAGTAATAGAATCAAAATATAAACTTTTAAATAAGAAAAAAATGTATTTAAAAAATTAAATTTATATCTTTTTATTATTATAATAACAACAGTACCAAATAAATTAAGTTATTTGGCATAAAAAAATTTGGTTTGTGAATAAAACAACCAAATCTTATCCTAAACTTTGGTGTTCTACAAACCAATTTGGACCATACAAAGTCAAATGATAATAATTGGACTGGAAAAAGCTATTGTAGCTTATAAAAAGACAAAAAATTTGTCATCAAGTGCCACATCATATTAAAAAGTCAAATTCTCATCATATTTCAATGAGAAAACTTTGTAATGAAAGATAAATAGGTATTTGGTCAGAAAAAAAAATACGTACTTGCAAAATACAGACTCCTGAATATATGTATTTTATTATTATTTAATAAAAATAATTTTTTGGTAACAATTTAATAAAAATATTTTATATCATTAATATCAATAATTGTTATTAGAGGTAAATATTATAGGCTTGAGGTTGTAAAAAATCTTCAAACTTTTTCAAACAAATAATTAAACTTTTGTTTTTATTTTGCACTTATTTAAATATTTGAACTTTTAAAATGTATAAAAAAAAACCTTCAAACTTTAAAAAAAAAAAAGCAATTAAGTTTCTACTTTTTTTTTCTACTCAATTGGGTACTTGAACTTTTAAAATACATTAAAAAGACCATCAAGTTTTTTTTGCACTCAATTGGGTACTTGATATTTAATAAATATGTTAATTTTATAAAATATTTAAAGTTTTAGATCGATTATTTGGATATTTAAAGAAATACGTTAATTTTGGAAAGAGAAACAGAACGATACGTTTTTGTTTTTTTCACTAGATTTTTTTTTGTGCTGAGTGTTGGAAATTTAGGGAGAAAATTTTTATTTGTGTTTGTGTTTAAGGTAGACATTGTGATAGTTTTAAAGTATATTTGAGTTCATGGTGATACGATAACGCTTGGAGACCCACACTTTTCATCTATCATGTCAAGATGAAACTATCACCTTAGAAGCCCATCACATTGCAACTCAGGCTCCCCAGATCACGGTGCTTATACGGTCACGAGTTGAAGTATAACTAATGCTCCTAGTTGATGGTGGTTATGCGATTACGGGTTGGAGTATAACTCTGGAGCTCAGTTGATAATGGTTATGCGATCACGGGTTCAAGTTTCATGATAACAAAAAGGATGTTCTATAAACCTATGATAGTTGGGTACATGAGGACTTTTAAGAGGGAGACATTGTAGAGATAAAGAGAAGCTAAAACTCGAGTCGGGATAGTAACGATTGTAATTATAAATGAGTTCTTTATTCACATCAATCGCTGTCGACCCGAAAGGACTTTTAGCTTTTTTTCCACTGTCACAATTACTCCTCCCTCTAAAAGTCCTCTTACCCCTAACTTTGCCACAAGTTTCAAACAATGAGGTTAAACATATTGCTTTGGTGGAGATGAAGAAAAAAATATGATTGTACCAGAAAGCCTCTTAATTACTCTTTATGGTTATGGTCTTAAATTTATGTATAGGGTTTATAAAGCATCCTCTTCGGATGACATGAAACTTGAACTTGTGACAGCATAATCACCGTCAACAGGGAGCCATAGTTATACTTCAACTGGTAACCGTATAACCATCGTGAACTGGAGCACAAGTTGCAATGCGATGGACTTTTAAGGTGATGGTTCAATCCCTATACTATAGATGAAATGTGGGGGTCTCCGAGCGACACTGCATCACCGTGAACTCAAACGCACCTTAAAACTATCACGTTGTCCCCTTCAAACACAAACACAAACACAAACACAAATACATCTTACCATCCAAAAATTTCAACACTCGACAAAAAAAATTAGGATAAATTTTTTTATTTTATAAGGGATGGTGGCCAAGAGATGTGATGGAGTAGGGAGAGCAAAACCTCTTTTATATAAGCAACCGAGGGGAAAATTGAAAAAAAATGTGGGAGCTCAATTTGAAAATTATCCTAAGATTCTCATGATGTCTGAAAATTATCTCGAGATTCTTGAGTTTTGGAATTTTTTCACGGGTTAGGGTTAGGATTAAAAATGGGAGAAAAGAAAGCGTACCTTATTGGATGCATTTTCAGTTGCGGTAGCATACTGTTCTCTAAAAGTGTGCCCTGTAAGACCCACTTTCAGCTTGCATGACAGCTAGCTCAACTTAAAACGTGTCCTACAGGACGTGCTTTCAGAAAACATTTTGCCATCTCCGTTGAAAATGCGTCTTGTAGAGCGCGTTTTCTTCCATCCCATTTTCAATCGTAACCCATAAAAAAAAATTAGAATTGTATCCCTAACCTTAAACTAGATATTCTCAAACCAAAAAATCTCGAATAAAATTTAGACATCACATTCGAAAATGGCTTAGGTTTCTATAGCAAATAAATTAGTTGTTTTTAGCCGTGGGAAAAAAGACCATTGGAAAGGTACCATTGGTTGAAAACGCGTCCAACAATATACGTTTTTTACTTCTCTCTAAAAAATCAATCTATTTCTCTAAATATATAAAAAATCAACTAAAAACCGTAATTTTTTTTAAAAAAAATGACATATACTTCAAATTTATCCATTAAATTTTTTGAACTTTGTATACAAATATAATTATAAATGCACATATAAATAATTACAAATTAAATTTAAATGTAATGAATTAAAACGATGCAAAATGAACATTAAAAAATTCGACAGGAGTAGACACCCGCAAATATTCCATTACTATTTATAATAATATTTTATTAAATATAATCATTAATAATATAACTCAATTATTTTAAAAAAAAATATTAGCTCAATTTCACTAGAAGGATAAAATTTCCCAGTCGTACTTATTAAAAATATTTTTATAAAAATAAAATAAAAATAATAATAATATTTGGTGGTGCTCCTGAGGAAAGCCGTCATAATAGTTGGAAGCTTCCAGAAACCCGGGAATTCTCTGAGTAACTTCCAAGTAGTTTTAATTTTCTAAACTGTAAACTTAAAAATCACTGACCTAATTTTTAAAATTTAAGCTTCTAAAAAAAAAAATCAATTTTAAATTGACTTAATATTAAAATTGAACTGTTACAGCTATAAAAAGAAAGGTAGCACTTTGGACTTTCGCTATCACCTACCGATTCAACTCGCCAAAAAGAAAAGTTCGTCTTTGATCGTTGCTTCATTTAAGCTATACATCAAAAGGTAAATATTTTTATTTCAGTTTTCCGGCAAAAATTAGGGTTCTGTATCGATCATTTATTTATTTTGATCACTAAAAACGATTATGTATAAATTCAATTTCGCTTATTTTCTCTCAAGTTTCAAATCTTTGCTTTTTTGGTAGTTCCTTTTTTCCGGTTTGCGTTAATCGGAAGCGATGCCTTCAGCCGTATCGCAGCAGTGGCAAGAGAAGGCGACTGGTTTTATTTCTTCCTCAGGTAATTTTTACGATCAATTCTTCGGCATATTATCGTATTTTTTTTTTTTCATATGTTGTTGCAACGTCAGCGGGCTTTTTTTTTTATTGCAGGGGTGAAGCTGAAGGAAGCTAGCCAAACCGCCGGTACGTTTGTTGGAGAAGTTGCAAAGGATGCGAAAGGCAACGTCACTGACGTGGCGGAACGAGTTGGTTCCATGGTCAAAAATCGATGGGCGTTTCTCCGGCAGCCAGCGACAAGACATGCTGTGCAAGAGAGTCTTATATCGGCTGCTGCAACGACCGGAACCTTTTTGAGGAAAGGCATCACTGGGACTAAAGACAAGGTTGTTGTTGGGAAAACAAAAGTTGAAGAGGTAAAAAGAAAAGAATCTCTAAGAGTAATTTTAATTGATCCTTTTTTAATAAAAAGGATCTTACGTACTATTATATATATTGTTCATCGTATTAATAATCAATTACATCATGAGAGAGGATGGGCTACCATTTAAATTTTGATGTTTCCTGTATCATTTGATATATCTGCCTATAGTGTTATGCTATTGGAATCTTATTCCGTGCTTGACCAATTATTCTTATTTGTGATTGCTTGTTTTTAAGACTGTTCTTTTTCTGTCTAATTTCCTGCTTTGTAGATTGCCGTTCATTCGGTTCTTTACTCTGATAGGTTAAGCTTGTGCTGTTATAAGAAAATTTTGTACCCTACGGAAAGGGTTTTAGTTGCTTGTTTGATTTCCATTGGGTATCACTTGATTCACTTCTGTTATTGCAGAACTTTCAAGGTTTCAAGTAACTAGTGAATTTCGGACCTCTCTATCCATTCATGTTATTATGGTATTTATTGATGTTACAGTTGACCTTGTGTAATTAAGAATGCAATATATTGATGTTTAAAACAAGGCATTGATGTAAATATTTTTTGTCTTACAGACTAGGCTAACCTAGGCCTCTACAGAAATCATTGTAAAAGATGACTTATATGTAATGGTGAATTTGTTTACAGGTGGCAAAAAAGACTGCACAGAAAAGTAAGACAATTTTGACAGATATAGAACGATGGCAGAAGGTATAGAATTTGTGCGCTTTACTTCTCTTTTTGATGTTTGTTTTTCAGTCTTTTGACTTCTTACATGCACTTTCAAGCTTCTAAGATGTTATCATGTGTATTCCATTTGCAGGGTGTTGCCAGCACTGATGGTAAGTTTCTCTATCCCGGACACAATGCACTCTCCAAATGTTGACTTCTTTGGGGATCCTTGTCACTTCCCTTCTCTCTTTGTGGATATTTCCAGCAATGCATAATGTTTGCCCCTTACTTTTTTTTTTTCTTGTCCTCAGTATTTGGAGTTCCTATTGAGGTTACTGTGCAGCGGCAGCAAGCCATCAAGCCCATCCCTCTTATATTGGTGAAATGTGCAGATTATCTCATATTATCAGGTGATTCAGACCGGTACTTATTTAGCAAATGTTGCTGCAATATAAATTTCTTTTTACAGAAAGTAACATATTCGTTTTGACATTTTCTAGGTCTAAATTCTCAAGACTTGTTTAAAGCTGAAGGAGATAAGAAGGTCATTGAGCAATTGGTTTCTGCATACAACCAAGGTATCTTGCATGTTGTCTGCTATAATTTAACCAGAAATTATTCTATTTGGATTTGTCATAATTTGTCGTCATATGTATTTCACAGATTTTAATGCCTCCATACCAGAGGGTGTGAATCCAATTGATGTAGCAGCTCTAGCCAAGTATTATATTGCTAGTCTTCCTGAGCCATTGACCACCTTTGAGCTTTATGACGAGATAAAAAGTGCCCGTTCTAGCATACATGCTATGAGGAATGTACTAAAAATGCTTCCTAGTGTAAATTACATGACTCTTGAGTTCATCACTGCATTGCTGCTTCGTGTTAGCCAGAAATCAGTCCTTAACAAGGTAGGGGTTATCTCTCTCTTTCTCTCTCTCTCTATCTGTCTGTTTATCTCTTTGCATTCATGCACTTCCTTTAAAGGTGGTTTCGAGTAAGGTTGGATATAATTGTAAAAGCTTAAATTTCTCCACATATGTGAGTTGCCATTCAGACCTGATGAATTTCTATATTACCTTACACTGATGGGCTAAAGCTAACTTGATGATCAAAATGATCTCTGTTTCGTAGAAAATTTTTTTCTTTGAGGTCATTCTTAGCATCCTTTTATTAGTCTTGTGAACAAAATGCCTATATAAATAAAGCAGTTTCCTGGTTTCTTCACTTCCCCGTCCCTCCAAACATTTGGCTTTCAGTTATGTGCTTATTGTTATCTAACAGACAAGTTGTACCTATTAACAACGTTTTACAACGTTTTATTGTTGTTTATCTTCCAATAGATGGATGCACGAAGCCTTGCCATGGAAATGGCCCCTGTTATTATGTGGCAGAAGGATCGAAAACCAGAATCTTATAGGAAATACTGGAGTCATCTACCCAAAAGTCCTTCCATGGGTAGCATGGATTCAACCCCAACTTATAGTGCATGGGACATGCTTGAAGGTAAATTCTCCTGTCAGCTAAAGTCTGCTCTTATGTCTCTCTATTGTGTATGAGAAAGCATACTTTCATGCTAATACTAACAAAATATTTAATAGAATATTGTCTCTAGTCTCTACTTGGGGAAAGCTAGTTCTTAATCACAGGATTGGAAATAATGGGAAAAATTAAGTGACTTGATAGTTATATACCGCTGCATTGACTTACACTTGTTCTGAAGAAATGATGACTGAAAATGTATTTGTGAACCTAGAAGGTTCTGGTTTTCCTTCATGATTTACTTCTTCTATGTTATGGCTACAGATGATGGGGAAGATATGGATGCTTCCTCCCACATTCCTTTGGATGATGGTATCCCGGTTGATTTTGGTGCCATTGAGGTCATTCAATGCCTCATAGAACAACACAATCCCATATTCACAGACGCTAATGAGACAGTCTGGAGATGATCGAGACTAGATGATTCGATACCTTGCGGGCAGCCAAATCAATCATATCCGGGCATGAAACTCGAAATTTGAGCTAGATGATTGGTTTGCAGTAGTGGATATTCTTTGTGGGCCGAAGCACTTGAATGTACATTTTATTCATTAGTAGATACTTGTTTGTATCTGGAGATGAAAATGAAATTACCTTAAAGCTACTGCTTGTGAAAGGAAAACGCTGGTTTGTCTTTCAGGAAAAAAACAAGAACAGAGAGTAAATATATTAAATTCTTTGAAGGTCTATTTGCCACCTGGTTTGTAACTTTTAACAGAGATAAAGGCAAATTGGCAACAGTGAATATTTTTACATGAAGGAGTTGACAATTACAAGAATACCCTGCAAATGCGTTTCACATGAAGTTTTTAATTGCATCACTCTCGCTTATTCTCATATTCGGCTTTAACATAGTGTAATGGCAAGTAATGCTATACGACTTGTATATGTGTAATTATAAATTTTAATTAATTAAAAGAATTGTAAGTCGTCAGGATTAATTATCTTGATTTTTTTAAATATCAAGTATTTTAAGAACTGAAATAAGTAATTAAAATTAACAGAATGGTTTTTCAAAACATGAAGCAAAAATTGTTTCCTTTAGTATTTAAATAATTTGAGTATGATAATAAAATTTAATGGTAAATTTAGTTATAAGTGTTTTTTTTTTGTCATTTTGCTTTCAATTACTACTTTGACCTATTCTTTTAAATTTAGTTTTTGAGCTGTTTAAAATTTAATGACACTAATATGATATTTTATGTGGTAATTTATATGTATTTCAATGGATAAAAAACTGTTCATGTGTACTTTAATATTGTAAAATTTTAAAACTTCTTTAAGAATTTAATTAAAATTTTTAATAATTTTGTTTATTTATTTGAATATTTTATGTAGTACATGTGAATATTTACCTAAACTTGTGAGCAATACCTTTAAGATTTTATCGGTCTAACCGATTTTTATTAAAAATAATAATAATTTGACTAAATGTGTGTGATAAACTATTGAATAAGATAATGAGGCAGCAACTTAAAATTAAAAAAAAAATATTTTAAAATATTTTTATCAAATAACATAATTATATTCAGTATTTATATTTATTAATTTATCATGTAAATTTTTAATATAAATTCAGCACTTATAAAATTTAACAGTTGACAATGTGAATGATTAAAATCCAAATCATAAAAGATCCACTTGGTTTTTAATTTTAGGATAAATTACATTATTAATCACTAAAATACGAATAAATTTTTGTTTTAGCCATTTAACAAAAAAGATTATAATTTGGCCATGAACTGTTAAAAAATTTTCATTTAAATCACTAAAATATTCCAAAGTTTTTATTTAAACCACTTGATTGTTAATTTTAAAAAAAAAAATAGTTCCACCAATGAGCGAAGCCATGATTCGATGATCTATGCAGTAGATCAGTACCCATCGATGAGTAGAAAAATATAACTTAGATCCAAATTAATTTGATAGTCACTATAAAAGATTAGAGAAAAAAAAGCAATTTAAATTTTGATAAAATAACAACTATAAAAAAATAAATATAATTTTTGATTGGTACAAATAATGCAAAAAGAAAAAATCATATAATATTAATTTTAACGATCCAACGACTTAATAAAAGCTTATTTATTAATTTTTTAATTAAATAATTAAAAAAAAATACCTATAATTTAGTAACTAATTAAATAATTTTCCGTTAATTTTGTCCTCAAAACTACAGTAACCAAATGGGCTCCACTACAACATACTTTGATTGGTTTGTTACTTACCCGCTCGTCATCAAGGTGACTACAGTGACTCTACCAGTCTACCCTTTGCAACATTCACTTGAAAAGTCCACTATATGTTCGTTGGAACCTGCGATCGAAAACAACATCTTCAACTCTTCTGATGGCTCCTACAAACCTCATTATCGCACCTCTCTTCCTCTTCACCTTGTTTTCTTTGGTAATTTTCTTCGACTTTGGTGACATGGTTTTGGGCCTTTTCGTTCCTCTCCTTCAATTAATGATATATACATTTGTTTGTTATCTCATACATATGGTATTGGTTATCAGGTGAGAGTACAAGAAGGGGTTGAGGATTCAGGAAAGTACCCAATAGTGGTGAGCACATGGCCTTTCCTGGAGGCTGTGAGAGCTGCGTGGGAAGCGGTTGATAAAGGGTTCAATGCTGTTGATGCGGTGGTGGAGGGTTGTTCCGCTTGCGAGGAATTGAGGTGTGATGGTACAGGTTGGTAGCATAAATTCTGGGTTCTTTTTATTTTTTTGGTTTAATTTGTCAGAAATCAGGATGCTTCTTGTTTGGTTTGAGTTGGGTTTTTAGCCTTTGTCTGGTTAAATCCTTAGGTTATCCATGACTTGCATCTATTAGTTAACCAGACAGATAATTGGTCCATCATTTTTCTTTTTTAAGAATATCTGTTGCTATCAGTTGAAGGTGTACTTGTAGAAAATTTTATCACTAGTTGAAATCGTACTTTGAATTCCATTAAGCAGTTTCCGGTTGTCCCAAAGGTATGATTATGTACTTCTTTAATGTATTCCTTGAGAATGTTCTCTAAGGTATGTATGGGACCAAAAGTATTTTAGAAGTAAAAGCTCAATATATGTTGCCTCCACTTTAATGGGATTCACTAAAAACAATGGAACATGTGCATTTTAGAAGTAAAAGCTCAATATATGTTGCTTCCTCTTTAATGGTATTCACTAAAAACAATGGAGCATTTACATTTTTGTGATTTTGTTTAGCATTTAATGCCCTGATTGGCATGAATTTGGCTGTAACAGTGGGTCCTGGTGGAAGTCCGGACGAGAATGGAGAAACTACAATTGATGCATTGCTTATGAATGGGGTATTCAACATTGTGTCAAGTTTGTCTTTTGTGTTATTTTTATCCTTATTTGTTTGCTCTTGTTAAGAGAAACAACTTAATCTTTTGTGTTCACCAAGGACATGCAATAGGCCACAATGGAGGTTGGAGCTGTTGCTTCTATGAGGTATGTGAAGGATGGCATTAAAGCTGCAAGATTAGTCATACAACATACTAAACACACAATGCTTGTTGGTGAGCGAGCATCCATCTTTGCTATTTCAATGGGTCTTCCAGGACCCACAAACCTCAGTTCATCAGAGTCTATGGAAAAATGGACAAGATGGAAAGAAAACAACTGTCAACCTAATTTTCGGAAAAATGTTGTACATGTCGATAGCTGTGGCCCTTATCAGCCTAAGGATAACCTGGGGCATAATAAGGGGATTTTTTCTGAAGCCAATTCAATGGGAACTATTGAATCCAGGACATGTCTTGTTGGTCCTCATAGCCATGACACGATATCAATGGCTGTTATCGATAAAGTAAGTTGTAACTGATGATTCATTTCCATTTAGGTCCATATATTCTGAGATTCACATTTGTTTTCAATGAGATTTTCTTTTTCTTGCATAGATGGGACATGTGGCTGTTGGTACATCAACAAATGGTGCAACCTTTAAGATCCCTGGCAGGTACTAATCTTATATTTTCTTGAAATCTATTCAGCATTTGGTAAATCATTATCTCATAAACCTTTGGAAGAGATTGAATGTATCCAAATAAAATTAGTTAGATAACAAGATCACTCTTGGCTCCACTTATTTGTAGCTGGTGGACAGAGATACATCTAAAGTAGGTGTAGGTAGAATGGATATCTCATTGTGAAATAAAAACGTTGAGCAGCACCGATGATGCTTTCCACTTTTTAGTATCAAGGGTTCTGGATGCCTTGAAAAAAAAAGACACATATAAAATTTGTTTCAAAAACATGGATAAGTTTTTTTAATGAAGTTTTGTCTTGGTTTTTCATAAGCATCTTTCCCTTTTTATTGGAGGGAGGGAAATGGTTGGGGGGGGGGGGAGGATTACATTGTGTCACCGGAGTTTTTATTCACCTAACATTATCTTCCCTGATTGCAGGGTGGGTGATGGACCTATTGCTGGTTCTGCTGCATACGCTGATGACGAGGTTGGTGCTTGTGGTGCAACTGGAGATGGTGACATCATGATGCGCTTCCTTCCATGGTATCTAATAAACTCAAAACTTAACTTCCACCATTTGGATCAGGTTAATACTAATAAAATATCAGAAAAAGGAAGTGGGGTTTTTTCTTCTTTTCCAGACAAGGCCCCATCAATTGAAATATTTGAGAACAATGTTCTTAGAGTTTAGAAATCTTTTCAAGGGCGGCAAAGTACTACGATCGAGACTTTGGTTAGCATTGCTTAGTTAGCATGTTATTTCTTATGGCTTACTTTTCATTTACTCGGTTGTTTCCTTTCTCAAATTCACCCTTTGCAACTGTTCTGCTTAGATTAATCTGTTGTAGTATGTGCGAACCTCATTGTATCTGTTTTCAGCTATCAAGTTGTAGAGAGCATGAGACAAGGAATGGAACCAAAGCTTGCAGCCAAGGATGCAATATCACGAATTGCAAGAAAATTTCCTGATTTTTTGGGAGCCGTTGTTGCTATCAATAAGGATGGTGTACACGCCGGCGCTTGTCACGGGTGGACATTTCAATACTCCGTCAGAAGCCCAGATATGGACAACATAAAGGTTTTCACAGTGCTGCCTTGAAATTGCTGGTGTAACATGCCTTGTTTCAGTATTATCACCATAAGTGTTCAACAAATCATCCAAGGACATCATCTATTGTTGTATTTTACCAATGAATATTCATCCAAAAGCATCTGTATAACAGACATTTATGAGGCTAAGAAATGAAGAAATTTAAGTAAAAATTCATTGGAAATTGTTTGTTTTAATGTCAAAACTTTCCCCACCCTTTGTTTCATTCCTTGAAACAAGGAATTTTACATGAATGTTGATTGAAAAGTCGAAAAAAAACGGTACATGAAAAACACAAAGCGCCAATTTTCAACGGCTCCAAGGCCTCGTCCCTCGAATAGTAAGTGAATGCCTTTCGTGTTGAGGGTGGACCAAACCCGAATGCAATTGACCCGATCTCTCTATTCGGACCTTATAAAAGTAAACGCCAACACAAAATAAAAACCTTGGCTCTTTCTTCTTCTTCTTCTTCTTTCTTTATTTGGTGTATGAAGCATGGTTTAGGGCTTTTAATTCCAACTCAATTTTTTTAAAGAATCTAGTGATTTCTTATCTCTTTTTTTATTTTTCCATAGAAAATTTGTATACTAGTTAATCTAATTAATGGAAATAAATGGAAGTGTTTATAATTCTGGGAATATATCCCAACGAGATGTCGACGTTGAAGGTCAAACATCCGTTTTGAGTTCGAATTTGTTCTTGGATCACGTTGGAGAGGTTACTCTTACTCTTAATTCAGATGAATTGTCTTGGAAATCGGTTTATTCCTTGGATAATGTAAGTTCTTTTTTCTTTTTATCTTGTATATTGATTCTTTCTCCTTAATTATCATACCTCTTCATGTTTAGTTTTTTTTTTTATTACTGTTATATAATTTTGTTTTTCTGTTCATTTGATCGTAACCCATCATTTTGTGTGTATTTGTGTGTTTTCTTAAGCTTATCCCTTTTGTGCTTTTTCTTGGATGATATTGAAATTGGCTTTTGTCTATTTGCCCTTTACCTTCTTGAAGTGTATGAGCTGAGTTACCCTTTGATTATTGAGAAATTAATCTAATTTTGGTTTAGGTTGTAAGATAGGTTACTCCTTAATTATCGTAGGTTACAATACACTATGGTTTAAGGTAGGTTGTTTCAATACCTTTAGATCAATCTAAGGATCCTCCATTGTTTTCCGCTTCTTTCAGCTGTGTTTTTACACGAATATAGTGTCATATTTAGCTTCTGATGGCTTCTTTATATTTACTGGAACAGGATGGATCAACATGTTTGGGAATTAAATTTCTTCCTAGAATGACAACTAAAATGGCAACGAAGCTAAAATTCTCTGATATCTATGCTGTAGAGCTAATCGACAGTGATGTGATTCAAGAATCAGATCTCACAATTGTTGCAGAGTGTTTCGTGAGGAATGAGTCTCATGATTCTGGGGTTTGTTTCTTTTTTTTTCTTTGTCTCATTTTATATAATGATAATATTTTTCAGTGATTCATCATACTTACTTCTGCAGATGAACCACTTTATGGTGCGTACTTTTCAAAAGTCTAAGTCACAGCCTTGCCTTTGGAGCTTGGCAGTTTACACATTTGGTCACAAGGACTTGCAGACATGTCAAATGTGGGTGAATAAAATTAATGATTCTCTTAGTAAGGAAGTTGGGAGACCAAAGAATCTTCTGGTATACATCTATTATAGTATGTAAAAAGTTTTTCGTTTCAAGATATAATGCTAATGACAGATTGAAGAGATTTTAAGAGATTTTTTCCCCTTTAATAAGGTATTTGTTCATCCAATGAGTGGGAAAGGGAATGGACGGAGGATCTGGGAAACCGTTGCTCCTATATTCTCACATGCTAAAATACACACAAAGGTAAGCTTCCATAACAAATGCAGATAGATGTTATTGCATTGTTTTCCTAACATTATCAACTGTTGCATTTTCCCATTAATTGTCATGTTTTCTTATCACGGAAATTTAAACATATTAATCCTAGTTATAAAGGTTCAATTAATACCTATTACTAAGTCAAGCATGCCTGGCTAGTTATAATAACTGTTGT
Source organism: Kokia cookei (assembly GCA_039519145.1). Lineage (NCBI taxonomy): Eukaryota > Viridiplantae > Streptophyta > Magnoliopsida > Malvales > Malvaceae > Kokia > Kokia cookei. Next base: position 5,138,492 of record CM076909.1, read on the forward strand.
TTCAATTTCAGGTGATAGTAACACAGAGGGCAGGGCATGCATTTGATATGATGACATCTGCCACAAATGAAGAGCTGAATTCATATGATGGTGTTCTAGCTGTTGTAAGTGACTTGATACCTGCATGTTACGGTACCATATGCATCTTTCCTCTGTCTAGAATAATTATACCAAATATACCAAATAATAGGTAAGTGGTACACATTTAGTTCAAAGCTTTTTGTAGGCTGTAAGAGTGCCGAATGACCTAACTCCTCGAATTCCTAATTTTTGGCGGGCTTGGTTCTGTTTTCTCTTCTTTAAGCTTTAACCTATTAGTACACTATATTACGATTATAGTACCATACATAAACAAATGTGATTTTTTTTTCATGTCAATTTGCAGGGTGGTGATGGTTTCTTCAATGAAATCCTTAACGGGTTTCTTTCTTCAAGGCATAAAGCTCCTTTACCTCCTATCCCTTCAGATTTTCTTGATGCTCTGGGGAATAATAGCAATCCCTTAGTTAATGATCCAAATGGAGCAGATTCTGAGAGTCATAACAACAAAGAGAGTGATCCTCTTCTCTCAAGTTCAGCTCATAATGAATCAGGATTCTCTCATTTGAGTGTGTTTCATGATAACCATATTTCTATAACAATCAACTTTGTGGTTGTTCTGTTTATCCTGTATAACCATGTTTGCTTCTATTTACAGGAACTAATGATGGTTCTCACATCGAAGGTTGGTTTTTACTGTGTTCTTACAAATTACCATGATAATGGAACTCTGTTTGCAACTCTCTATATAGTGGCGGAAATGGTCTCTTTATATTTTTTACATATTATCAATGCTTGAAACCTAAATAATTTTTTTGATATGCAGATCAACAAATTGAGAATCCACTCCCTAATCAGAGGCTTAGATTTGGAATAATTCCTGCAGGTTCAACAGATGCTATTGTTATATGGTATATTCTTCCATCCTTATGAATATTCCTTCTTTATGTTTTCTGCTATTTTAAGACTCAACATAGTAAGGTTAGGTCTGTAGCTTGCATGTGCATGCATGCAGCAGGCATTTTGGGCGACTAATTGTAATGTCACAATACAGTCCACATGCCTAACTTTAAAATGTCCTTCTAATATGGATACTGCCCTAAGCTTTTACATTTTTGCACCAAGTGGCTGCTCATTGTGGCAAGTGGTTATAAATTGGGAGGGAAAAACATTAAAGAAAGAAGTGATTTTTATAACTGAGTGCCTTCAAGTTATATTGATTTCTATCAAAAGGCCTCTTCTTGTCAAATATTCGTATATAACTAAATGTGATCTATAAGTCTCTTTTCCTTTTTCTCGTTTTAGATGTGATGTTTTACATGATGTTAGATGGAATATAGGATTTTATAGCATTTGAAAAAGTTCTTTGCTGTCCCGGTTTCTTTTTGCCTCCGGTATTCTATGCCTCACATGTTAAGAAAAACATTAAAGAAAGAAGTGATTTTTATAACTGGGTGCCTTCAAGTTATATTGATTTCTATCAAAAGGCCTCTTCTTGTCAAATATTCGTATATAACTAAATGTGATCTATAAGTCTCTTTTCCTTTTTCTCGTTTTAGATGTGATGTTTTACATGATGTTAGATGGAATATAGGATTTTATAGCATTTGAAAAAGTTCTTTGCTGTCCCGGTTTCTTTTTGCCTCCGGTATTCTATGCCTCACATGTTAAGCTCACCTAGTGTACAAGTGTAGGGCCCATGGTCCCATGGGTGGTTTATGGCTTGGGCTGGCAAATAGACTTAAGGGTCCAATTGCTGCCACTTATGCCAAGGATTTAAGTCTTAGGAACTGTCTGTTATGCTAAGTACTAAATGTTAGGATTTTTATCCTGATTATCTGCCCCACAACCTTGCTTTGATGTAATTATAATAGCTAAGGTAATAACAACTTTCATTAGATATCACATCTCTCTGAGGAAATGACATGTGATTTGTAGTGTCGACATGCTTAAAACATATATCTAACTGAAAATTGTTGGAGCTAATCATAGATGTCATTTGTTTTCTACTTATATTGTTTTGTTGATTTCTTTATTGCAGCACCACTGGTGCTCGAGATCCTATAACGTCTGCACTGCACATTATCCTGGGTAAAAAGCTGTGCCTCGATGTTGCTCAAGTTGTAAGATGGAAAACTACATCTACCTCAAAGATTGAACCTCGTGTACGCTATGCGGCTTCTTTTGCTGGGTAGTTTCTTGTTATAACTAGTGTTTTGGTTTTGTGAGAGTATTGGCATATAAATGTCTTAAATGTTGCTGAATGCATGCATGTTTGCTGGTTAATAACCTTTCAAGCACAGTCATGATAATTGAAAGGCATTTTAGTGTGCTTGTGTTCTTTTGTTGCTCAAACAATTACCCTCATTGTCACTTTGCAACTCATCAGTGAAATTTATCAGGTATGGATTTTATGGAGATGTCATTTCAGAGAGTGAAAAATACCGCTGGATGGGCCCCAAACGTTATGATTATGCGGGAACTAAAATGTTTTTGAAACACAGGTATTTCTCGTCATCTAGACTTAATGAGTTCGTAGATTAATGATATTAGGTTTTTGTGGCTATAGCATTCAATAAGATAATCAGCTTCAAGCATTTCTTCCAATTTAGTTATAGAAGAATTGCAGTTAAGTCTGAAATTTACAGTAAGTTCCCCTTCAGTTATGTGAGGCCTTTGAAGCTGGTTCTTTTTGTTTGTATATAATGCATCGTGGAAGAATTTTCCCTTCACCTCCTTGCTTTGCTTTAGGACAAGAGATTTTTGTCCCCTTTTTAGTAAGAAATTTGAGCTGGATTTGGTTGCTATTATTTGACTTGAAGTCTTCAAACTTCTTCAGCTTTCTGGAGATCTCGTTTTCATTTTACCTTGTTAATGTCTGTCATTAATTTTCAGCTTGAGATTTCCCTTTCCCAGGGCATGTCTGAGCAATATTATTATTGTAAATGCCACCTTTTAATATTCGATATTTAGCTTACTATGCAAAGTCATGATAACCTCTTTTCTTCATAAAGGTCATATGAAGCAGAAGTAGGATACCTGGAAGTTGAATCAGAAAAAGATAGTTCAATTTTAGATGGAAGTAGGATGTTTAGTAGGGTGCGGAGCTTGAAACGAAAAAAATCTGAAAGAATTATTTGCCGAGCAAATTGCAACGTGTGTAATACAAAGCCAGTTTATTCTTCAAGAAGAAGCCCGCCTGCAGTAAGTTCGCCAGAAGCAAGATGGTTGAAATCTAAAGGGCGTTTTCTTAGTGTTGGGGCTGCCATAATGTCTAACCGAAATGAAAGGGCACCTGACGGTTTAGTGGCTGATGCACACCTTTCAGATGGTTTCCTACATCTTTTATTAATTAGAGACTGCCCTCATGCATTATATCTTTGGTAATTTGACGCATTTGCTTTTCTCAATAAGGATTCTGGGGATCTCTATTTGGTCCTTTCATTTCCTTTTACATCAGTGCATTTGCAAATTTTTTATTGTTTCTGCATAGTTCTTCGTTGTCTAGAAAACCATTTTTTATTGCAGGCACCTTACGCAGCTGGCAAGGAAAGGCGGAAACCCCCTGAATTTTGACTTTGTGGAACATCATAAGGTATTTGTTCTTCCCATGTTTTTGTCTTCTGGTGTTCCCTCAAATTCTTTCTGAACCCATTATTGATGTTATTTCTAGACCCCAGCATTTACATTCACTTCAATCGGCAACGAGAGTATCTGGAATCTGGATGGCGAGCTTTTTCAAGCACATAAACTTTCAGCGCAAGTATTTCGAGGCCTTATTTGCTTATTCGCATCTGGTCCTGAAGTTTAGGATACAAAGGGAACATGCTCTCATCAAAGCATGCAGTAGTTGAGCAATTTACATTCTACCCACACCGTTTTGTATTAACAAAATTTAGTCTAGTTATTGCTGATATTCATCAACAGAGCTTTTAAGGTATCATAGGACAAGATTTTGGTATAGTTATGAATGAATATGGAGGTGTGATCTTACGCTGTATATTATCTTGGAAGTTTGTTTCATAATAAATTCTCGATTTTCCGTGATGTCTACCTTTAATTCTCTTCAATCCACCAATTAGGTTATTGGCTCAATAGTAAATTTGTGTGGGTTTTAAGTTAATTGACACGAAGGTCAAGTTTCGATCAGTAAATCCCTTCTCCATTAGTATAAAAAAAAATCTCTTTGAACTTGATTGTCAATTTTAAAATTTATATCGATGGTCTAAAGAAAATGGACCCAAAAAACGAATTGCATCAATAAATCTCGACCATAAATGGTCATTTATGCGGGCTTCGTCAGACCAAGAAATTTTCAAACACTGAACCAACCAGGTTCACTTCACATTCAATTGCAATAGAACGGTTGGTCCAGTGAGCTGAGACCATTAAAAGAGAAGACTTGGAATATTATGGTTTTTCTCTTGACTTGATCATTGCCAAACTCAAAAGTCACGCCATTGGTATTTCCACCACAACTACTACACGTCCTAAAATGAAAGTCCATGATCATGTTCATATGATCTTTCATTCTTGCACAACCCAAGGCATTGTTAGTTGTTCCTGCAATGTCTACACCGGCACAGTAACCTTTCTTCCTTTCTCTGATTTAGATACTTTTCTTTTAATATTTTGGTTCTAATTGTGTGTTAGCTTCAAATATAATCAGATATTATCAATCGTTGCCGCCTGTGAGCAAGTTCTATGGAGTGGCCTGTTTGATGACCACCTCCTCCCTCTATCTTGACCTTTATGATCCCTGGAACATAGCTCTCTCTTACCAAGATGTATTTAAACGTTTCCAGGTAAACTTGTAAGCTTTTATTTTTAATCAAATTTACAACTTGGAGAGCTCTATTTTTTGTGGTTCATCATTGGTATTCTTTTGTTGCAGGTTTGGAGGCTCATCACCAACTTCTTCTTCCTTGGGCCATTTTCACCCTTTTTCGCCATCCGTCTTATAATGATGTCAGTACCTAAATCTTTTGGCTCTTCTCTTCTATATGTCTAATACGAGTATGCTTAACCTTTTCCATATTTAAAGAATCATACCTCTTTATCCATATATGGACAAATAATCCAGACACATGATCAAGATACAAACCTTGCAGTATCATATTTAGCTTAGAGAAGAAAATAGTGTAAAACATTTAAAGTTTAATTTGACAGAGCAAGATATGGTGTGTCACTAGAGAGAGGGCCTTTCGACAAGAGAACAGCAGACTATGTCTGGATGCTGATGTTTGGAGCACTGTCACTTTTGGTGAGTAATAAGTGAATTTAGCATACCAATCGACCTTTTCCTACATATATATATAAACTGAAAATAATTCCATACTACTGATTGATTCTTTAGGTGATGGCTGCTGTTCCATTTCTGTGGAGACCTTTCATGGCCGGTTCACTGGTTTTCATGATCGTCTATGTTTGGAGCCGTGAGTTCCCAAATGCACAAATTAGCATCTATGGTGTAGTAACATTGAAGGTACGTTGATAAGAGCCGCAACTGCAAAATAACAACTGTAGTATGGAGTTGGAGTTGCTATTTTTAGAAACTGGTTCTAACTGTTGGATATTGGCAAAGCAGGGATTTTATCTACCATATGCATTGCTAGCTTTGGATCTAATATTTGGAGCTCCTTTAATGGAAGATATAATTGGGATGGTTGCAGGGCATCTTTATTACTTTCTAACAGTACTTCATCCTCTTGCTGGTGGCAAATACGTTCTCAAGACCCCTCTTTGGGTGTATCCTTACTTTCCATTGTTCATTTCTCAGCTTACGATATAAATTTCAATGAATATAATCTAAACAAACTCACTCGTGATGGAACTTGTATGTTCATGGATTAACCAAATTTTAGTGGGATGTTGAACTGTGTGGTGTAGTCCTTAATGAGCGTTTGCAGACACAAACTAGTAGCGTACTGGGGGGAGGGAATCCAAGTTACTTCTCCAGTGCAGCGTGACCCTTCTGCAGGAGTTGCTTTCCGAGGAAGAAGCTACCGACTCAATGGTAATCGTGCACAAACAACCACGGCACCGTCAGAGCAGAACCAGACTGATAATTCAGCAAGGCAGCCTAGTTCAGGCGAGGGCGTTGCATTTCGGGGGAAAAGTTACCGTCTTAGTGGTCATTAACTGAGGACTGTATCTTACATACTACCAAGTTTTTATGGTTTTAGTTTGTCTACCATGTTATATTTTGAAATTTAATCCATGCATTAACTTTGATCAAATAAGTATTCTTATATATAAACTTTGATTTTATACGGTTTTGTAAATGAAATATTAATTTGGTTCAGTTTTCACAAATGATTAAAAATATTATTGAATTAGCATAATTTATTTTGTACACAAATAATTATATTAATTCAATATGAATATACTTGTATGTATACATTTCTTTAAATATGTACGATTAAATTAAAATCAAATTTGTATGTGCACTTATAAATCACAATTTAAATTTAATGTATATAATTGCACCAAATTAAAATTCATGCATCGAATTACACATTAAAACAAAGTTTACATATAAATTTAATATTTATCCTTTTAATCTATTGCACACTAATATAATTTAGATATTTTGTTTTTATAATACCATTAAAATGCTGATTTAAATTTATTTTTAAGTATTTAATTGACATGCAAATTTTATATTGAATTTAAATCATTTGACTAATTGCAAATAGTTTTAAATTTTTTGAATAATGTGAGAATTAAATTATATCGAATTGAAATATAAAGATTAAATTTTAAATTTTAATACAATAAAGGGACCAAATCATAAATAAACTAAAAAATAGAGAAGATTGAGAAAGAATAAAACAACGATTTTTAATTAATTTTACAATGTAAAAAAGATTTATGATTAAATTAATAATATAAATTTATTATATAAAAATATTTTGTAATTTAAAAAAATTGAATTCACCGGACTATTTACTTATTTTAATGTAAAAACAAAGACGACAATAAAATTAAATATTGAAACAATAAAAAAATAAAAAAAATTAAACGCATTACAGCACCCCTACCCATTCAAACTCACTCTCACCAAATAGGTCCAGTTAACATGGTGCGGTCAGTCCTTCATAGAATCATCCTCTAACCGGACTTTCCCTCCACTGTCTGCACTGCATGCTCTTAAATTCGTGGCCAAAAGTGTTTCCTTTCTTTCTTCCTCTTCACACCAAAATCTTATGTTACAAAAGCATTTTCTTTTCCTTCTCTTTCCCCTCTATTTCATTTCCATTCAATTCCCAGATTTTATTTTTCCTGTGTGTTAAAGATGGCATGATGGGTCGAGGTTATAAGGTGGATCTCGAAAGGATTTCGACTGAGGCTGGGTTTAGGGTTTTTGCAATGAGCCTGCAGCTGAGCGGAGATGGGGAAGCACGTTTGAGTTTTTGACATTGATGAAACTTTGTTCTCGACTACGTTGAGCATGGTTATGGATAAGGTTTTTTCATTTTTCATATTTTTGTTTGGTTGCTAAGAAAACGCGGGAAAGTAGAAGAAATATTGAATTTGGGTATCTTTTATGAGATGCTAGGATTTAGAATTTTGAGACATATACATTGCCTTAGGAATCTTACTAATAAATTTATAAAAAAAGAGAATCAAGCACCATTCTCATTTCACACGAAACAAATGGTTGATTTCAGCAAAGAAATTTGCTTGAAATTTATGTATCCCTTTGTCTGTAATCTTGAGCTGCTTGGGAATATGAGAAATATAGACAGACATGCACCGGATTTGATAGTTTGATGCAAAAGGTTAGGCAGAAACAAATTTTTGTGCTTTGTTATAATTCTATCATTTTTCTGACCATTCTTGCAGAAGAACAACCTTCATATTAATAGGGCTTTGGGAGGCTTACAAACTTTTTCTTTTTAATTGTTGCTCTCTTGTGGGACTGAAATTGCTTAATTTCTAATGCGGGCGGGTTTCATTGTGAATTTGCAGGTTGGAGATTTTGGATCCTGTTGAGTTCATTAAGTGGGTATAGAGGAGATGGCACCAGCAATAGCCTGAAACTTTTTGAAGAAGGTTTTAAACTTGGGCTCTAAAGTTTTCTTGCTGACTGGGAGAAGTGAAAAGCAAAGATCTATTACTATTGAAAATTTGACAAGAGCAGGGTTACGGAGCTGGAACAAAAGCTTATTTAAGGTGAGCATCATTACGCATTAGTGTAGACTTTACTTATGTTGTGCTGATTGTGTGTTGTCATGCTATCTGTTTATGCCTCCTGTATGGAGTGAAATCAAGGAAGAATAAAGGAGAATAATGAAATTGTTCTCTTGTATGGGAGAATACATTCGTTTTATCTGTCACTATCTTCTTTGCCAACTTATGAATGTATAAATTTTCTAGTTTCTCCAGGTGTATATAAGCGAAGCTTGTGGATCAACTTTGGTCAAGCTTATAGCATGCCTTGAAACAGTGGGATTTTTCTCTAACATGAATGATGGTTTCCTAAATCGCGCCGTTGATAGGAAAGGAAACCGTGTTGTAGAGCAGGGAGTAGTATTGTTCATTGAGGAAAACAGTTTTCCATAGAACGCATACATGTGCACCACAATAACTTTCAAAATGGAACTTAAAATCAAATTGATCTTCCATACCTCTGCTTTGGTGCTTGAAAACATTGTTCTTTCCAGGTTCACCTGCTTGGTAGGGACATCATCACTCGTTTTTTTAGCAAGGATATGAACGGTTCTTTGACTTGTTTGAAACATTGTCTGAACTCTGCTTGCTACTCTTCCATTTAATTGCATAAACTATGTTATAATGCTGTTATTAACTGAATTATTTAACTTTAAATCCCATCCTGGATTCTTTTGTTACCTCCAGACCTCACTTCATTCTGTTCTTTGGTTTTCTGCCATCTATATCTGCTCATAGAAATATTTAATGCAGTCTTCACGCTTTAAATTACGGATGCTTCAATTGCCAACTAATTCCCATATTTCCATTCCATACAGAGACTCTGAAGTCAATGGCAAGCCAGAAACAGTGTTTAAATAGAAGAGGACTAAAATGGTAGAAGAGGGATATATTATTGTTGATGTGTGGGATCAACGAGGAGACATGGAGTAGGATGTAGTGGTGTCGATGGAGGTCGGTTCACCTTGTCTGGGTGGAGAGCTGGAGAATATTGAAAGTGAAGGTGGTGGAGGGGAACGCTGAGAGCAGATTAGCAGAGTGCAGGTTAGAATTGTGAAGAGTCAATCCTTTCCTCCTCGTTCTGGGGGTTATTTACAGGAGAGGTCCTGTGTTAGATGGCATTAATGTGTCAGATCCGCTATCAGCCTCAGGTCACCATTGTGGGATGCATGGAAAGGATGTCCATGATGGGACACGCTATCATTCCCTTTGAATTGCGGTATGGAATAGTTGAGCTCACGTAGTGTTTGGTGACCTCAAGAGTCATATTCTTAATAGGAGATCGGGTGCCTAGAGGAAGAACTGGTGGCATCCTTGTAGGGAATGGGTGGCTAGCTTCTTTGAGCAGCTTCATCCCACTTGGTTGGATAGTTGAAACGGAAGGCAAAGCTTCTAATAACTACCCAATCTGTAGCGGGTGGAGGTCACTACTCGGGTGGTCGTTGTGTTGCCACGTGTCTTAAATTGGTAAAGGTAAAACAAGTATTTAAATCATAAGTAATAAACTACAAAATAAAAATCAATGTTGTGCCAGATTATTGGTATATTTTCTGTTAACACAAGGCCAACTATACCAATGACCCACTTTCGTTTCAAAAACTCGTTAACAGCAAAACACCGAAACTGACAATTAATTAACAAGAAGAAGTGATGGATTGAAAACCATTAACTTCGCTCAATTAGTTTTGCCATGGAATGGAATGTATTGTCGTCTTCATTCTATCAATTCATAGGAAGACAGTGACCTGAATCCGAAGTTACTGTTTTCTTACCTTTCTCCCGTGAAAATGATTTGATTTTGGGCATTACCCTCACAAGTGTCTGCAGATGATTATGTATACATAGTGTTCCATTATTTTATGAGGACCACATCGGCATCGCCAAAGCCACCCTTCGGCTTCATTGGTCCCTGCCTTACGAATATAATACAACTAGCCCCCATCAAACTGCGAGGAATCTCTCTTTCTCTCTCTCTCCCCCCCACCCCCCTCCCCCCTTAATAATTCAAAACAAACACTTGTTTCAGGATAAAAATATTGAACTTTAAATTCGTAGCAGGAATTTCCACTTCCACTGTTGCCTTAACACAAAGGCACCATATGTTTAGTCTAACAACTCAAAGTAACGTTCCCAATAATCCAAATCCTTAAAATCTAAAGATATTTTTTATAGTATAAAATTTGAGCATAAAGTTAGATTTGCATGTGCAATGTGCTTCATTTTCAGTTGCCAAAAGTTCCAAATTCCCATTCTTCTTCTTTTTTTTTTTTAATTAAAGCGATAGAGTTCATGTGATGTTGTGCTGTTGATCAGACAAATAAGAACCAAAAAATGAGTTGTAATTCACTGGATGGTTCTCTTAATTTTCATTCAGGCATATTGTTGAAACATAGAATTATAATGTCCCATTATCACATGTTATGTGCTTCTTTTTTATTTTTAATCATACACTTTTCACTATTTTTAATCATATTCACTTGACCAAAAAGTTCAGTCGAATGTCTTTCTTTCTTTCGTTTGTTTAAATTTATCATCGTATTCTACGTTTAATTCACATCCGTTCGTCTGAATTGTCTTTGTGCTATATTAATTATTCTTTCTTAACAAAAACAGATCAAGATTTAAGAAAAATTGAAACAACATTCACAATATTCGTCAACTTTTGGAAATATTAAAATAAAGAAAATGAAAATAGATATTATAGCTTAATTAATGTAGCTGAGAGAAAAAAAATAATCTGAAAATAAGTTACATGGGCCTCCAAATATATTCATTTCATTTTGAATTATTTGTTTTATTCTTTAATAAATATATTAATATTTATATAAATTTGTAATTAAATTTAAATAAAATAATATCATTTTGTTGAGGTTAATTGAGTGGAAGAGAAGATGAATAAATCTAGTGAACAAATATTTTGAAAACTTTTTCATAAAAGAATTGTCCACCATTTTGTTGCAACATTTTTAAAATATTTATAATGTAGCTTAATTGAAAAGTTACTAGTGATCCAAAAATTATGTCACTCGGTTATTAACCAAGAATCGTTACTATTTATAGTGATGAGTTATGTCAATTATTAAATATTCATTGAATGATTATGTTTATTGTTTAAAGATGTGACTATCCATTGGATAATTATGTATCTACAAAGAGATATATAATAACTCCTATAAATAGGAGTGGAATTTCATTTATATAGTACACCGAAAAAATATAGAAACAAAGTTTCTTTCTATTCTCCCTCAATCTTTTATATTCTTAAATTGTTCTATAAAGAATTACTATAAAATTTTTTTATATAAATTGATATCCTTACTATGTTTTGCTCAGTGTTTATAGAATTGCTTTCATCAGTGCAAAATGTAGACAATCATTGAACTTCATTATATTGTTGAGGTTCATTTTTCAATAACTCGTTTGTATAAGTGGGATCAAGTAAAACCTTAAAGAAAATGATATTAATATACACCTTAAAATCTTCGTTAATTTTGTATCAGTTCATTTTATCTCTCACATATCACCTCTCTTAACAAATTTTATGATTAAATAATAATTTGAGCTAAGATAATTAATCGAAATTATAAATAAAAGTAAATGGCTCAACTTGTGCTAGTTAAAATTATTCAATTGAAGCAAGGATGATTAAGTCAAATAGAAAGGAATTTGATGGTTTTAAGTAAAATTTCGAAGTTAAAATGTTTTGGATAAAGAATAAAATGGTGAGATAGCTTGACTAACCACTGTGGAAAGATTTACATAACATATATATATTATTCAAGGGAAGGATAAGTCTGCCGATGGTTAGAAAGTCAATTCCCAAATCATCCCAATCCCTCCCATCCCAGAAAGTAATAACCCTTCACCAGGGATCGAGACAGTTGGAGCTTGAATTGATATAAAATTTTAGGTTTAAAGATCGACTCCATCCAAAAAATAATCTAAAATTCTACCAAAATTTAATGAATATTAATTTTTTAGATTTTTCACATAAAAATAAATTTAAATAATATATGATATCAAATACATTAAAAATAATAAATTAAATGTTTTTCAATAAATTGAAAAAAATATCTTTATATTTAAATAAAATTAAGATAGTTGTAATTTAACAAACAAATACCTCTAAAATAATAATAAAATTAACAATAAAACAAGAGTTATATAATATCCAAATAATAACAACAAAATAATCGTAATATAACAACGAAATAACAATAAAACAATTAATTTGAATCGAAATGAACTCAAACTAAAAAATTTTATTCGAGACCTGATCCGTTTAAAAAATAATCATATTTTTATCCAAATTTATTTCTATTCAATCACTCTCACTTCTCGAGTTTTTGGCCCAAACAAGTCACTCGGTCCGTGTAAACATCATTGATTTGGTTTGCAGTGCGTGGGTCCCTACACAACTCATCAATCTACGCCGTTAATTTGCAATATGATTCGTCCTTTTTTATTGTGTAATCAGCATCAAGCTTTGTGACATCATCACTCTTTACCAATCCGTCGCTTTTACTCACACGTGTTACTTTTCAGTTTACATATATTATAATCCACAACCACTTTTCCGTGCTATTTTTATTTCTTTCTTTGTACGTAATTATTCATTAAATTTTAGTTTTATCTTTCTAAAATCGTAATCCTTAATTCTTCTTTTAGATTAATGGCATGATGATTTCAGATTTATTGCTTCCTTCATCATTGATATGCTGGTGGTGGATGGCTTGCAAATTTTGAATTAGGTGACTTATAAAATAATAATAAATTATTCTTTGGAAATTCAAATAATTAAATTAAATTAATATTTATTAGTTATAAGTAATAATTTACACGACACACTAAGTAATTTACAACAGCTTTATCATCGGGTCCACAAATAAAAGGGATAACCATATTTGTATTCCCATGATATCAAATGGGCCACCAATGGAATAAAAATCATTATACGATTGAATTTCTGGAGAAATGAAATAAGGACCTGGAAATTAAATAAAATAATAAAATATATACAAATTTGACAACACATTTATTCTGTTTATTGCTACTTTTGTTTAAATATATATGTAAAAAAGAATAAATATCTGAAAAAAAAACAGAGTCTTTGTTATTATTTTTTTTTTCATGTTTTATGTTATATATGAAAAAAGAAAAACATCTGTAAAAAATGGAGAACATTGAATTTTTTTTTGTTTGTTTACATTTAAAAAAAAATTGTAGACAAAACAAAATTTAGGAAACCTTTACATTCCAACATTTTGAACATATCAACCAAGCCAATGTTTCAAAATTTTTTATTTTAAGTCTTAATTATTAAATCTAGAGTTAGAATGAGCAATTCAATTTTAAGGACAAAAAAAAAAACATGTTTAGCATATAAATGGTACTAGTTATGTAAGATGTGGAGCGTAAAAATAAAATCTTAAACTTTGGACAAGACACGTACAATTATTTAAATACAAATATTTTAGATATCATTTCTTTTTATACTAAAGTTATTTGTTAGGTTCGGCAATTATAGTCACTTTAATTTTGATTAATCTAGTAATCATATATTTTTAGAAAAATAAAAATGTTAGAAATCAAAATTATATCGGTAAATTTATACTCGAATTAGTCCTCAATTGTAAAAAATGTCCAAAAATATTTGAAGGAAACAGTAAAATTGGGAGCAGCTACAAAGGCAAATGGGGTATAGTTGAGCCAGTTTAGTTAAGAAAAAGGGTCAAACAAGATTATAAACCTTTCACATTACAGATCCAAAATAATGTGTTTTTGAGTTAAAAAAAAATTTTGGTCCTAAAAATCAGTAGCTCGCTAGAATCTTGGGTTCCTCAGCCCCCCTCCCAACAAAAAAAAAAAAAACCCAAACTTGCTATTTTCACTGCGTCACCTTGATCTTCATTCTGTAACAAGCTGCAATTTTTCTTTGCTAAAAGAATCAAAATTTCGGTGAAATGATGTTAAAGCTCCTCCTTTCATTATCTTCAATAGCTTTCTTCTTCATCCTCGCATTTGTCTTCTTCTTTTACCGGAAGAGGGCAGCGACAAATGATCAGCTGGATGACATTGAAAGCAAAGGGCAGAAGCATGATGAGGAAGAAGAAGATGGGTCAGAAATGGAGGACGTGGTCACTTTCGGCGGTGGAGAAGACCTCACCATATGTGACATTCTCGGTGCTCCTGGTGAAGTGATTGGCAAATCCAACTATGGAACCGTGTATAAGGCCTTGTTGCAGAGGAGTAACGTGGTGAGATTGCTTCGGTTCTTGAGGCCTGTGTGTGCCTTGAGAGGTGAAGAGTTTGGTGATGTGGTTCAGATGTTGGGGTGCATTAGACATCCCAGTTTGGTGCCTCTTTTGGGATTTTATGCTGGGCCTAGAGGAGAAAAGCTTCTTGTTCATCCTTTTTATTGGCATGGCAATTTGGCTCAGTTAATCAGAGGTAATCTCTTTCTTTTTTCTTTTTGATCGTCTTATTTTGTGTTTGGTTTGGAAGAAAATGCTGAAAATGTAAATAATAATAATAATTAACATTGATTGAATGTTAAATTCTGTTTATTGGCTTAGTTGAACTGAGCTTCATATCTTTTGAAGCTCAAGATTCTCTCTCTTTTTTATTGTCAAATTTACTCATTTTCTAGGAAGAAAGAAAGACAAAGGAAGATAGATTCTCCTTTCGATTACCCCAAACAGAAGACCATGAAGGAAAAATTGAAAAAAGTAGCTAACCAGTCATGGTGGCTTAATTAAATTGATATTTAAGCTTTTCTTGTACGATTTTAACATTTTCCAAATCTCAAAATGATACTAAAAGAATGAAAATTGTTAAAATTTGTCCTTAAGTTCTTGTCATTCAGCTTTATTTCCAATTGTTAGATATGGGGGGTTTTCTTTTCTGTAAAGAAATTGTGGGTTAACTTTGTTTTGTGTGTAGATATATTTTATGTCGAAATTACGCTGTTAGCTGCATACTTTGATTGTCGGCACCTACCTCTGTCCTTTTCCCTTCACTTTTCCATAACTACATTTCAATGAGAAATACTGGTTTGAGTTTTATGGCTATGTTTTTCTCTTGCAAGTCGTATCTGATAATGTTTAACAGACAAATTAGGATAATGTTTATGTTGGATGAGTTTGAATGTTTTAAGATTTTGAATGGACTGTTTATTTGGGCAGATGGGAACGTGGAATCTCATAGATGGGCAGTGATTTACAAGATTTCCATTGGTATGGCTAGAGGGTTAGATCATCTACATACAGGATTGCAAAAGCCAATAGTCCATGGAAACCTTAAGTCTAAGAACGTACTTTTGGATCGAAACTATCTGCCGTATCTCTCAGATTTCGGCATACACCTACTCTTGAATCCTACCTCTGGTCAAGAAATACTTGAAGCTTCAGCAGCTGAGGGCTATAAAGCTCCTGAGCTCATCAAAATGAGGGATGCAAGTCCGGAGTCTGATATATACAGTCTTGGGATGATCTTTCTTGAACTACTTTCGGGGAAAGAACCGATAAATGAAAAGCCAACACCTGATGCGGATTTTTATCTGCCAAACTTCATGCGGAATGCAGTTCTTGATCATAGAATCAGCGATCTGTATCATCCAGACCTACTTCTGAGGAACAACAACGATAAGGGAAATCCGGTTACTGAAGAATCCATTCTTAAATTCTTTCAGCTTGCCATGACTTGTTGTTCTCCTTCTCCTACTCTTAGACCGAATAGCAGACGAGTACTCATGATGCTCGAAGAAATCGGGAAGTAGGAACTGGTAGTAGTTCATTCTTCATTGGTCTTGGTAGGAGTTTCTAAATTTACATTTTGTTAACCGCCTTTGACGGTCATGGTAATAATGTTAACAACGAAGACAATGATTTATACCGGAATAGCAAGAGTAGGGTGATCTTTTGAAGCTAAGAAGATAGAACGTTGTGTTGACACTTGTGGAGAAAGTGTCTTCTCTCAGGGTGCTCCCTGGAACCTAGAGTGGTGATCTTTCAATCATCCAACTGAAGGTCATAGAATTCGTGATTGGTATCTGATCTAATTCAGTTGCGAGACACGAAGGCACGTGATAGGAAAGATGTTTCATCTTGTTGAAGTGACCAACTGAATACCAGAATGCTTATGAGCTACTACCATAGGTGATTTCTGGTCATTCATTTTGGGTTAGTTTCCATCCATTTCCAAGAATTCGTGATTGTTTGGTGGGTTGTTGTTCATTCTGTACTTTCTTGAACAGCAACACCATTGTCATTGTTATAGTTGACTAAATTTCTCCTCTTTTTTTTAAGATAAAGAATCTTGCTCTGAATGAACTCAAATATTATCAAATGTTCTAATTGTATATTCAAGTAGCTACATAGGTCAAAATCAAAATCTTTGTTGCATAATTGTGTGTGTGTGTTGTAGTGTTGCCATCGTTTTAGCTGGCACAGTAGTTAATGGCAATTGACAATAGGTGGTTGGTAGGTGAGAATTCTATATATATTATTTATGTAGATATAGTTGAGCTGTGATGGAGATTCATTCGTTCGACTTGGAGGGGGGGATTGTTGTCACCTTTGGTCAACCCTTGATCTCTGCACTAAATTGTTATCTGGGTCGATATGAAATTTCGTGGACCCCTTCTTTTTCCTTTTTTCATTTTTCCCCTTTTCTTGCCAAACAATCAGACAATTATAGCCTTACGGGCCTGTGGTTAATCCATAGTTGGTGCCGCAAACAACGGTAATGAACATTTATATTATTCGATAGTTGAAACTGACATTAAACTTGATACTATTTGCACAAAACAACATCCAGGCTCACACCCTTGGGGTTATCTGGTAACGAAAAAGCTTGCTAAATCCTGAAACTTTCAAACAATGGCTAAAGTTGTAATATAGGGATAAGCATCGTCATATTCGAAGGTTGTACAACCTTCAATATCTGTGCAATCAGGAGCAAAATCACGGAGCAATGTGGAAGTTTTGTCTTTGAAACTGTAGGTAATGACCTTTCCGGGTACATGCAACACCATGAACGGCGATGGCAACCCTTGTCCGCTTCCTTCACCAACAACAATGGCTAGTACTCTAAATGCATGATAATCCCAATGATCTGATGCATGACAGTTGCTTTGGGTCATCTTCGGATTTGTTGAAATCAGCTCATTAAGGTCGACTCGATACTTCACAAACCATCCGGAGAAGTCATTTTTCATCTCGTAAACATCAAACTGCCTGGTACTATGCTTGCAACTTGTTAAGATAAGATGCAGGTGACCTCCGCATTCCCCGAAGTATCTGCACTTGGTCTGTTGGTCCCAATCATCTGGAATTTTAGGCATTGGGATCTCTCGAAATCTCTCTTGATGAACATCAAAGCGTAGGAAAGACCCAGGGTTGTTCCTCCAATGAATACCACCACAACAATAGATCCCTTGACTGAAATTATTGACCTTGGAAATTTCACTGGAGAAACTCCATTGATGAGTTTCAGATGAGTATATCTCCAGCTGATAAAGATGAGGAGATGTCTCTGAACTTCGAACAAAAATGACTTTGTAATGTGCCGATTTCAAGGGGTCAAAAGCTAAAATGGCACCGAAAATAGTGTTTGGACTTTGAGTTCTGTTACCTGGCTTGGGAAGGGTAGTGTATTGATTTGTGGTAGGATTGTAGATGTAATAGTTCCGGTTGTATTCTCCTATCCGGTTGTTGCTACAGCACAATAACAAGCCATTGCAGGATTGCAGAATCCTAATGCCTGCAGGGTCATCAACAAAAGTGAAAGATCGAACTGATGGCTCCCGAGCTGGATTTCTATCTAGTGAAAGGAAGTGGTACTTGGGCTTGTTTAAAGATGGTTGCATCCGCAAGAAGATGGCAGAGGGAAATATCGGGATTTGATTAAGACGAGAGAAGTAGGGGCTAGAAATCAGAGAAAGCCAGAGTTTCGATACGTTTCTGAATCTCACAAGAGATTTTCCTGGGAGACGAATGAGAACGTTAATGAGAATATCATCGTTGTGGCCTATCAACTCGGCTGATTCGGTGTATGAGTTCGAAAATTCTAGTTTTTCCATGGAGATGATTTTTGTACACAGAATATTGTGATAGACCCTGAAATTCTCATAAGCCTATTACATACTTTCCCTTTATATGAGGTGGATTCTGGTTGAATTATCTAAAAGGTTAGTACAAGAAAAGTCATTGGAAGCTGTTCTGCAATTGCCAAGCAATTCTTGGAAGATTACATCGCAGCTTGGTATGGGTTTTTTTTAGAAAGGAAAACTCAGCATTCATACATCAGCATCTTTGATCCTTTGACCATGAGATTCTTACATGAAAAACAGGCCAGACATTGTATATGTAAAAATGTTGGACTCAGAATTATCTATTATATTTTACAGGAAAATCATTGACCTCAAGGTCTGCAAGGAGCCTGATTAAATTAGATATGAAATTGTGGAGAACTTTCATGTCCAGCAGCAACTCAGAAGGTTCAACAGAGTGTGAAAAATCATATTTTTACTAATCAAACCCAAATCACTGGTTTCATTTTTCCTATATGTGGACCCACACCTTACATTGAGAAAAAACATGTAGCATCAAGCAACATTCTGAATTTTCATACAGATAGTCGCTTTCATAGTATTAAAAGCTAAATTATATTTTGTTTCTATTACTAAAAAAATGAATAAATTAATTTTTATATGTTAAATCAAATAATAAATCGATTATTTTTATACCGTTGAAAATTTATCTTTGTACATCCAATGAGACACACTCGGTCTAATTATTCTGTTAACTACGCTTAATTTTAACAGAATAAATCAGTTTATCTAACCTAGATTAATTTATTCATTTTTTTTAGTAAAAAAAAAAAAAAACAAATCTTTTACCTTACTCCCACACACAAGCAAAGCTCTCAATGAATTGATAAGCATGAAAATATTCAAACTGTAATGAATGATCTCCCCCAACCCCAACTCTAGAACGAAGTGGAGCAAAATCATGCAACTTTCTGAAACTGTTGTCCTTGAAATTATACCTTATGGCTTTGTTAGGTAAATGCAGCACCATGAATGAGCCCTCATCGGTTTCTTCATGAATAACACAGAGTATTGAAAACGCGTAAGAAGGTAAGTCTACTGGATCGACATAGCCCCTAACCGTCTCAGGAAATGCTGCTGCAACTGGATTTAGATCAACTCGGTACTTCACAAACCACCCAGAGTGGTCTCTTTCCATCTCATACACATCAAACTGTAAATTTTCCGAACCATAAACTTCAACGAGATGCAAATGGTGTCCGGATTCTCCGAAATACCGGTACAACCTTACGTCATCATTGCCGGAGGGCATTGGGATATCCCTCATTTGCTCTTCTTCAACGTCGAAACATAGTGAATCTCCCCAATCACTGAGCCAGTGAATAGCACCGTTCCAGAAAACACCGTTTTTGAATTGCACATTACTTGGTGCTACGAATGGACGACCTGAAAGCCTCCAGGGACCGGTTTTCGACGAGTAAATCTCTACCTGGAAATGATCTAGCAACTCGGGGTCGTAATTCCTAATGCTAATGACTTTGTAATGAGGTGACTTTGAAGGATCAAAGGCTAACTGACACCAGAAGTGTAGTACCTGGAAGAAATGTGGCGTGGTGGTGGGAGCAGTGTGTAATGCTTTGTAGTGGGATTGTAAATGGGAGTAGTGTGTAATGCTTTGTATTGGGATTGTAAATGTAATAAGTTGTGTCGAGACGATTAGGACAAAAGCTACAACAGAGCAACAAGACATTACAAGATTGCAAGATTTTGATCCCGGATGGGTCGTCAATAAGGGTGAGGGACTTAAAGGGGGCACGGGAGGGATGGGCACTTAGATTGAGGAAGTCGTATTTTGGATTGGTAATATCTGAAAGACGGCACACAAAAAGGCCGGAAATGGCTCTGGAATTGTGGTGAGGACGAAAGGTGGGATGGGTGATGAGACATAGCCAGTGTTTAGACACTGTCTTGAATTTGAGGAGGGATTTTAGGGGCAGGCGATGAAGGATTAGAGTTAAGATGTCATCGTTGCTGGCTATCATATCAGCTGATGACGATGATACAAGCTGGGTAGGACTTGAAGGGGATGTCTTGATTTTCTTGGTGGAAAGCATCTTGGGTTGAGAAATCTGTAGCTCTGGTGTCTGGGTTTTATTGTTTGTAGGAAGATTACAGTGTAAGACAGCTGAAGATGATTCCCGAGCACGCTTGAGAGTTGACATTCCGACGAAAATATTACTTGAAAAAGATGGCTTAGTTTTCCTTTTCCGCCGAATTAAACACTTCTCTATTACTCGTTACTTAACCACCTAACCTATGGTGGGATTCCGGGATTAGGCTTCATTGGATGCTCATTTACTTCCACTGCACTGTGTGATTAACCTTTTCACTTCAAGATAGTATTGTTTAGATTCAAAACCTCAACTTAATATCAACACAAACTTTACATCAACCGTTATAACTACACTACTGCAGGCTGGAAAAATGAATTTTTAAAAAAATTAAATCGATTTAAAATATAAACAAGTTCGGACCCAAGCATTTAAAGTTCAAGTCTAGCTCGATTTTTCTAAAAATTTGTATTATATTATATTATTTTATATATTAAATAATTTTTAACACATCAAAAATAATTCTATAATAATAAATAATACTATAATGTAAGCATACTAAAAAATATTAAATTATTTATGTATAAAAATTTTAATAAATAAAAATTATCTAAAATTATTAAATATTAAATTTAAAATAATATAAATATATTTTTAAAAAATTAAAATAACATGAATAAGCTTAAAATGGACTTGAGTTACAAATATAGATAAATTTGAGTAAAATATGATTCGAGCTGAATCTAACTTAAACAAACATAAAGTATCTTAATGTTATATTTAAACTCAACTCAACTTGACCCAAGAAAATAGATTAAACTCTAACTCAATTGAACAGGCCTTAAGTCAATTTCATCTTTTGTAAATATACGATGGTCCTCTCAAAAAATATAAATAGGCTTTCAAGGTTTAAGATTTTTGTAATTTTACCTTTTGTATATATATTATAGTCCCCTTAAAATGGTAAAGTTTTAATTTAGATCCTTTATAATTTATAAAATTTTAAATTAATAATAGTAAAAATTACACTGTGACCTCCTAAAAAATGATAAAATTTTGATTTAACCCTTAAAAATTTATAAAGATGTAAACTATTAAAATGATGAAATTATATTTTTACTATCATAAAAATATACAATTAAATTCTAACCCGCCAAAAAAATTTTCAGACTCCATCACCACTCTTAACAGTCATGAATGAAAGATTCAAATGGATTACTCTCATCCGGCGTTGGTGTTAGAAAAGCAACCACCAACAAAGCATCATAAATATTAGTGAAATATTGCAATGCCGATGCCCACTTTCTTGTTCCATTAGCAACTCTAAAGCGTATTGATGATGGTGGTGTGGAATTTTTTTTATATTACGATAACCCTTAAAGAACCCATTTACTAGGTGTTTGTTTCGGACCTATGCTCCTCCGGCATAACCAATTCCCTCCTGCATTGTTGAATTGCAGACAAAGAACTTTGGATCTCACCTAATTCCTTTCCAAATCAAAAGCATGTTTTTTGTGATATTCAAGTTCGTCATTAAAGCAAACTCCGGAAATTTGTAGCTCCAATGCCTATTTGATGTCATTACATTGCGGATGTAAATCTCCTATGTACACAATGTATAAAGTACCATATAGCTATGCAGGGGCGAAATTAGGGGTGATAGGGGTTCAGCCTTTAAAATGAATTTTTTTTTCATTTAATCATTCTAAAATTATTAAAATTTTAAATTAAAAAAAGAAAAAGAAAAGGATTTCCAAAAAAAAATAAAAAAATTGGTTCGGATCGGGTTGACCCAATCCAGAAAACCCGAATCATGGTCCATTGATCAGCGGATTTAGTGATTTGTGAATATATTCCTTCATGCGGAAATAAATGGGTCTGACCCGAAGTTTATCTGAAACTCTGGGCTATTTCCTGAATAAAAACGTAAAAAGCCCATTGTACTACAGTCAAAGCGGTTTTTGTCGTGCTTGTTTTGTTGAAAGAAAAAGTGAAAAGGGAATCGTATCTACTTCAAATTTTAAACCACTCTCCCCTCTCCCAAATGAATTTTCCTCTCTTTTTGTTTTATTTCGTCTTCATTGAATTTCATTCATTTTAAATCTGGAAAAATTCTAGATTCTTTTGGTAGAAATGGAGTTCACTGAAGCTTATAAACAAACGGGTCCTTGCTGTTTTTCACCGAATGCTCGTTACATTGCGGTTGCTGTCGATTACCGTCTTATGATTCGGGATACACTCTCCTTCAAGGTATAGTATCTTCAATTTTTCCTTCTTTTTCTTCTAATTCCCAATTCATTTGCTTTCTTTTTTTGCTGATGAATGTGAGGAAGGAGACGACTGATATGATAACATGCTTTTCTCTTTTTCTTTTGGGTGCGTTTTGATTTGGTTTTTTGAATGAATTGTATGCTTGATTCAAATTTTAGGTATGTAGATTCACCTCATTGTAGTTTCTGATTAGATCTTCTCTTGCTGATTTAGACAACATTCGATTACTAATGCTTCCTATTTGCTTTGTATTGCTTCACTCTTTAGACCAAGCTAATAGATTTGATGTTTGTTCTGTTTCTTTGGGCATTGTATCTGTTGAGAAATCACAAACTATTTGACCGATAATTATCTTTTAGCATTGAAACACTCCTCTCAATGAAAAAAAATTTGCAAATTAATCTTCTATGTTTTAGCTCGTTTCTTTGATTTACGAATTTGCCTAAGCATTTATTGTCACGCAAAGGTCATTTTTGAGTTCACAGCTTACATTTCCTGTATTTCTAAATGGTAAATTTATTCAAATTGCTGCAGGTTGTGCAGTTGTTTTCTTGCTTGGACAAGATAAGCTATATTGAATGGGCACTTGATTCTGAGTACATTCTTTGTGGTCTCTATAAAAGACCCATGATACAGGCATGGTCACTCACCCAACCTGAATGGACATGCAAAATAGATGAAGGTCCTGCTGGTATTGCTTATGCAAGATGGAGCCCAGATAGTCGCCACATACTGACCACCTCGGAGTTTCAGCTGCGATTAACAGTTTGGTCCTTAGTGAACACGGCCTGTGTTCATGTACAATGGCCAAAGCATGGTTCCAAAGGAGTTTCATTTAGTAAAGATGGAAAGTTCGCTGCCATCTGCACAAGGCGTGATTGTAAGGACTATATAAATTTGTTGTCCTGTCTCTCTTGGGAGATAATGGGTGTTTTTGCCGTTGACACATTGGATATGACTGATATTCAGTGGTCACCGGATGACAGTGCAATAGTGATCTGGGATTCACCTCTTGAATACAAAGTATGTGAACTTTGTTTTCCTTTCAGTTGCCAAATTGCCCCTTTTTGGTTCCTAGATGATATATCATGTGTATATTGGGAAGAACCATTTCTTCTCTTCTTTATTTATTTAGAAAAAGAAAAGAACAAGAAATTAGTGGTGAAAATGGTATCTTATGTAAGATATCACCAAATGAGAATTTACATGGCCCTGACGGTTTCATTTCTACTTAACCATCTATTAGCACATAGTTATGTTTATGGTTTTACTGATGTATAAGCATGCATTTCTTTTTGTGTGCCAATACTTTCTCTTGGAGCTGATATAGTTGGAAATATTAAAGTGTTCATGGTTCCTTATTTAATTTGATACAGGTTCTAATATATTCTCCAGATGGAAGGTGTCTCTTTAAGTATCAAGCATATGAAAGTGGACTGGGAGTAAAAAGTGTTTCATGGTCTCCCTGTGGCCAGTTTCTTGCTGTGGGTAGTTATGATCAGATGCTACGAGTTCTAAACCACCTTACTTGGAAAACTTTTGCTGAGTTTATGCACCTATCAACTGTTCGTGCTCCTTGTTGTGCTGCCGTTTTCAAGGTAATTTGTTCTCATTGTTATGATGATTCATTCTGTGAGAAGCATCTATTAACTTTGTATTTGATATTGGCAGGAGGTGGATGAGCCGTTGCAACTTGATATGTCTGAATTATGTTTGGACGATGACTTTATGGGAGGCCCTGGTAAGGATAATGAGATTCTATTTCTCTTATTATTGACTTTTCAATAATTTGATGTACTGCTTGATACATGACCTTGATGTGAAATTGTGCTTGACTTTTAGGACCTGAGTGCTCTGTTCTTTTGTATACAGTTTATTAAGCTTAAATACTTTTGCATGCATGCCTTTCCAGTTATTTTCAATACGTGAATTGCAGCCTTTCAGTTATTTAATATGGTTCATATGCCCCCCACTAGGAGATGCCCGAGGCGGACACTTTAAAGTTAGATATGAGGTTATGGAAGTACCCATTACTTTTCCTTTCCAAAAGCCTCTTGCAGACAAACCTAACCCTAAACAAGGAATTGGTAAGTTTTACCGAATTGATGTAGATTTACTGAACGTTTTATGTTTTTTATACCGTATATTAAGTGACACAAAATATGAGTACAAAGAATTTAGTATGCCCTATTTCTAATATTAACATAATGATCTTGCAGTACATTTTATTTTATTTGAGAAATATTTTTTAATTTGGAAATAAACACGAGTCAATTGGGGTTGTGACAACTTAACACTTCCCCTTGTGTACTTAGCAAGGGTCCACATGTAGACGACCTCACATGCAGTTAGGCAAGAAAACTCAACACTCCTGGACTCTGATATCATGTTAAGCATCTAACCTAAAACCAATTGGCATTATGTTGAGAGGTCAAACTTTTTGTATTTAATTGTTTTTTGAAGAGGATGAGAACCAATGCTTAATAAATGTAGGATACCACCACTTAAAAATGACAATTACCAACTAGCATGGCCAGTGCCATAATAGGATTTCAGAAAATGTAATCTTATTGGATATGTTGATTTGGTTTCAAAATATTTTTCTAGGGATTAATCATGCTAAGCACACTCAAGTTTAAGGCTGCATTAAGCTACTCTATAAACTAATCAGAATTGGTTGACCAAATTAACTTTGATTTTCCTCCCTTCAATGCTGTTACCAACAAAATTTAATTTTATTCTAGGTCTTCTTTCATGGAGCAATGATAGCCAATATATTTGTACTCGCAACGATAGCATGCCATCTGCACTTTGGATTTGGGACATTCGCCATTTGGAGTTAGCTTCCATCTTGGTGCAAAAGGATCCTATTCGTGCAGCAGCTTGGGATCCGATAAGCACTCGTCTTGTTCTTTGCACTGGCAGCTCTCATTTGTATATGTGGACCCCTTCTGGTGCATACTGTGTAAGTAATCCGCTACCACAGTTTTCTATAACTGATTTGAAATGGAATTCAGATGGGAGTTGTCTTCTTCTCAAAGACAAGGAGTCATTCTGCTGTGCGGCTGTGCCTTTACTGCCAGAATCCAGTGACTATAGCTCAGATGAGTGAAACAAATTTCTCTTGTAATTTGTCTTGCTGTTATCTAGAGAAACAGAAATATAAATAGGCATCTCTAGTTTTTTTATGGATCCCTCTCTCTCACTCACTCACTCACTCACTGTTGTAATATGCTTTTGTGTGTTTGAGACTTCAATGCAGAGTTATCAAGCTACCAAAATTTTCTGTATTATGCCATTCTTTTCCTATTTTGTTCATAGTTCTAGGAAAAGAACAAAAGCTTCTAGAAGGATACCAGATTAAGTACAATTTGCTAGGTTTTCTGCAGGAAATTGTACCCAACCCTTAAGATGGCAATATCTTCAGTTGTGTGCTTGTTTTACTTATGATTCTTGTGATATTATCGCTTCTTTTTGTCAACTGTTTTTTGGCATGTTAGTTCAGATCATTACACTGAAGATAATGAAGTATAGCAGAGTCTTGATACACAGGAAGGTCATTTTCCTTTCCCTCTTAACACCTCCGTTTCTATTTGTTCCTGGAAAAGCAAAAAATGGAAAAAGGGTAGGGGAACTAACGAATAATGCTGTAGAAGAGATAAATCTCATATATACACATATAGTTTGTAGTGTTTTTTCATTATTGGGATTTATATACATATATTTTTTAGTTAAGTATTTGATAGATTTCGCTCAATTTTTTCAGTTTATGTTTTGCGTCAGTTTGGTAATGTACGTATATATATGTGCCTGTGTACTGCTAATAGCAAACAGCTTTCTCAAATCTGCAGAATAATCTAGCTCAAAGTTTTCCATTTTATCTCAGTTATTTTCTGTTCACTATATCTTTCCTTTAAAACTCCTCAGGCTGGCCTGGATGGCTCCTTTCCATTCATTTTAGTTTTTGAGACGTGTGATGTTTGTAACTTAGAACATTAAGAAATCCAAAAACAGAGGTTGCTGAGGTTGGAAGCGTGCTTAGGATGTTTAGCGTGCAAGCCTTATTCAAGGCATTTCTGTTTTATGAGGTTAGATGATTACATGAGCTGAAGCAAGCCTGCTCCAATTAGGTACATGCGTGCTTGCCCTAATGTAACTTTGTTTTCACTATCTTTCTTTAAGCGGATACCAACTTGCATGGAAATCCCAGGATTAATGAAATGTAAAGACTAAAGGTATAGTTACATTTGCCCTCTTCCAGGATTCATCATCATCATCATTAGTCACGGAACAAAAGCAATGTAATAAATGGAAAAAGAAAAGGTTAAAATTTGATTAAAATACTATGTTTACACGTATTATTTATTTATATTTACACTTGACAAAAAAGAAAGAATTGTTTTGTTGTTGTTGTGGAAGTGGCTCTAAGTGGAAGAAAAAGATGGTTTAAGAAGGGGTATGATTGAATGGGAAATGGCATTCAAGGCACCAAATTTATTGGTGGTCTCACTTTGCGTGCAGTGCAATCCCAGCACAAGGTTGGTGGAGTTGATTGGAATATATCAAAGGCAACACATTACAGTCGAGGACCCGGACGACCAATCTTTTTAGTAAACCCATACATGCCTTTGCACAGTGTGGAAGAGGGTGACTTTGCACTAAGTTATAAGTAGTGGGCTTCCTTTCTTGGTTCCAAACTCGCAGTTCTCCGCAGAGATCAGTGTAGTGGAGCACCACTTACTGTTTTTGGTGGTTTCTATATTACCATCACTAGCCATTGAGGATAAGCTAAGCTCCAATGGAGTAGGAGATTAAGAGTTTCTATTATATTATTATAATTAGATTAAAATGACTAGTTAAATTCGTGGGTTTCTAGTTTAAATTAATTTTTCAATTTAGATTCAGTATTTGTATGGATTTGTTCTGATAGAAACTGCTACTGTAATTGTCATTTCAAAAATATATTTATGTGTCCTATTTGTATTTAAAATTGTGGTATACATACTAAATTGTAGAAAAGTACGAATATGATAATCATTTGCCGGTTTCTATCTTATCCATTTTATTGAAAAACAAAAGACTAGAAATAAAATAAATAAAAAAAAAAAAGGTAGGAGCCAAGACATGCAAACAACAGAGATGAATGTTTATTTGTAGGGACTTTTTATCAAAAGATAAAAAATAAAAAATAAAAAAAAATAAAACACTTGTAGGGACTATAGATTTTTTTGTTAACAGAAAAAAAGAAAAAAGGACAATAAAAATAGGTCAAATGACGTTCATCTTAATGTTTTTGTAAATGTCTTTTCCTTTGTTGTTTTTGGCTAATAAATAGATACTCACACTCATCTATGGGTCCAAATATCACGTGGAATGTAATTCTAAAAAGAATTTAAATAATTTCCAACAAAAAAAATAACTCAAGTGTTTTCCAAAAGAATCATTAAAAAATATTATGACATAGGGTATAAAATTAAAAATATGATTTGTGATTAGAATTTCGGTTTTAAAAATTTATTCAAACGAATTCAAAAATAAAATCTTTTATAAAAAGCAATGTAGCAATCGGAGATGGGTGAAGAGGGCGGACATGCCTTGAACTTGATTATAATTGCTTCAAAAGCATGTATATGTGCTATTGGAGTTTCATCCCAAATGATTAAACTCGATTTGGACAATGAATATTGAATCTTTAATCTGGAATGAGCAATTCTAGCATAATATATTTGACTATATAAATATTATTATTTAAAAAAAAAGTAAATAATAAAAATATTATAAATATAATAGGAATGAAGCAATGGTTGGAATATATATTTTTAAAGTAATATATTCAAAATAATATTGGCATATGTCATTAATTTACCACTTGACTGCCTTAGAAGTATCCTACATCACCAAGTTTTCCTAATTTGGAGAGAAGTTTGCTTTAATATATATACACAAACTTTAATTGATATTAAATATATTTTTATATATATAGCATTAATTAATTGTAAAATCATAAATTTGATTACTTAAGTTTGAAAATTCTCCTATTGGCAGAGTTCGTCGCTACGTTTTCCTTGCTTCGCTTTCCTTCGCGTTAAGGTTTTTCCTCCTTTCTTTTACACTAATAAAATTTCTTTTATTTTTAATTTCATAGTTCACAACTAACTCTCACATCTCTCATCTGTTTTGTTCTAGCGCTTTCTCTCTCTTTCTCAATTTTTTTTCTCGAGAATCTTCAAATGCTTGATTTTTGTTGTTAGTATAATTACTTATTATTAGCCGACGTTGAACGGGGCTGAGAATTTGAAGTAATTAAAGATGCAAAACGGCGTCGCCCCCGACGGAGTTTGCTCCTCGGAGTCTGCGAATGGGAGCCGAGATGTTTGGAGTTGTAAAGGTTCTGATTCTTCATCAGCTGATCATCTTGTTATCATGGTCCACGGGATCCTCGGCAGGTGCCTTTCTTTTCTTCTTAAACTTTTTTTTTTTTTTTTTGTTAAGAATTTTGAGATATTTAATTTAATTTACCTTCGTTCTTTTGAGTTGGATTTTGGAGGCTTGAATTAGTTTAGTGGGTGCTTAACTTTGTATTATGCACATGTTTTGTGCTTGGTTTGATTGTGATCGGTCTGATTTGAAGTGATTAAATTAAAATTTCGTGATTTTGAGATTAACTCAACAAATGTTGGATTTGAATTGAAAATTTGGCAGTGTTTGATTTTTGCTTATAGCACCAATATCTTTGTTTTCAATTCTGTGATGATAAATTGTGTTTAAGTTCTATTAGTGATTTTTATAGGATTAATAGTGTTAAAAATTCTCCTGAAATGGTTTTGGCCCTGGTTTTATGGTTGCTTGTGCAGTTCTTCAGATTGGAAATTCGGAGCTGAGCAATTTGTTAAAAGGCTACCGGATAAAGTATTTATCCATTGTAAGTAGCATTCTTTTAGGCACCTTTTTTCAACTGAGAAAAAAAAGGCTTTCCCCTTTCCTTCCAATTGTTCATATGTTGATTAATGTGTTCTGCAGGCAGTGAACGGAATATGTCTAAGCTGACTTTAGATGGTGTGGATGTAATGGGTGAACGACTGGCAAAGGAGGTTAGCCATATTTGATAATGTCTTATTTAGGTCATCGAAACTGGTGAAATTTATTATATTATAGGACTATCAGTTTCATATTCCAATAAGTTATCAAGAAAAAATGTTTGAATTCTAGGTCCTTGAGGTAATTCAAGAAAAACCAAATTTGTGCAAGATCTCTTTTGTTGCACATTCTGTTGGAGGACTGGTGGCAAGATATGCAATTGGGAGGCTCTATAGACCACCTAAGGAAGAAGTTAACGAGGACAAATCAGGTGATGGATGCAAGGAGGAACAGAGGGGTACAATTGGTGGCTTGGAGGCTATGAACTTTATAACAGTTGCATCTCCTCATCTTGGTTCAAGGGGTAATAAGCAGGTATGTTTTTTGTATTAACAAATGTTTATGTGTGTAATAGCCAAAATAAATTATTCTTCTCTCTTGCTGTGTATCATGTGCAAGTTCTTGCACTCACTCAAAGATTGCTATGTCGCAGGAGTTTATTCCAACATTACAGGCTTTTGTATATGCCTATATGGTGATTTCGGAGTGTAACTTATTTGTTGCTTCTGAATGAATTTTAGTTTTGTAGATAAGTTTTTCTTTACTGCAGTAGTTTATTTGTTGTAAGATAAGATGCTTTTATTTGTTGATTTGCGTTGCTTGCTATGCAACACACTGTCTCTCATCCATGTCAGTATGTCAAGGATAGTAGCTGTTGTTGGATTGTCTTTGCTTATTGGTCTACTAAAATATTTGTTTCCAGGTACCATTTCTGTTTGGAGTACCTGCTTTTGAGAAAGCTGCTAGTTGTGTTATTCATTGGATATTTAGGAGAACAGGTCGACACCTTTTTCTTACTGATGATGATGAAGGAAACCCACCGCTGCTTAAGCGGATGCTGGATGATTATGATGAGTTCTATTTCATGTATGCAACTTTCCCTGATGTCTAGATTTCTTTCTACATAAAGTTACTAGAAATGTCTTACTTTTTTTTCTGAATCTGTAAAATGACTGAAATAGTAGTGAATTTGTCCATGCAGGTCTGCATTGCGTACATTCAAACGCCGCGTTCTGTATTCCAATGTGGCCTATGACCGTATCCAATTTACATTTTCTGTGTGACTTTAATAACTTTTCCAGATTTTTGTTAATTTGATTTTATTTGTTTCCATTAATGAAATATGGTAAAGATATTGTGGGCTGGAGAACCTCATCAATAAGACGAGACAGTGAACTGCCAAAGGTATTATTATCATCTTTGTGAAGCTTTTCATTTGACTTCACGTTTGCTACTTTTTGGGGTTGAAGCTGATGAGCAAAAACCTGTATTGTTATTAGTGGGAGGAGTCTCTAAATGAAACATATCCACATATTGTGTACGAAGAACACTGCAAGGCCTGTGATGCTGATCAGCATGAAACCATTTTAATAGAGGATGATGGCTCATCCGACAAGCTAGAAGGTATATGTACATAACTTTTGATTGTGAAGAAAATAGAAACTATACTTTTGCTGAATTTACTTTCTTTTAGTGGTTTTCATAATTCTGTTAATTGGATAATGTTGTGCAGAGGAACTTGTGAGAGGCCTATCCCGAGTTTCATGGGAAAAAATAGATGTTAGTTTTCAGAGCAGTAGACAGAGATTTGCTGCTCATAGTGTTATACAGGTTCTCTCTCTTTCTGGAGTTGATAAAATTATATATATCATGCTGATGATCATATATGCAGTCGGAAGTTCTTACTAAGTGGACTTTTGCAGGTTAAAGATGAAGTTATGCATATAGAAGGTGCAGATGTCATCCAACATATGATCGACCATTTTCTTACATGAAACCTTTTGGTCTTTGAGATACACATCATATGCGCGGCGGCAATATTCTCTAAGGTAAGCAAAGAAGATTAATTCGCTACCTCACTGTATCTGTCGACGGTTAAGTTATTGCTCGATTTCCCCTTGGTTGCAGTTGAATGGATCAGTGCTCACATTGGTTGCTGAAGATGGCTATGACAATGGCAATTAAGTCAGCGGTCTTTAAGAAACTTCGGTCATTCATTATTTATCTCTAGTTTGCTTCCTAAGAAGGATGAATATGTGGATAAAAATGAAAAACCCGTTGATTTAATGGTTAAGATTTGTAACTATTTTCCCACTTTATAGCTTAGCCGTTAGATTAGTGAGTTTTCCCTTGTTGTCCTTCTCATTCCTTGCATTATTACTAAGCAATCATGTTGTTTACACGAGGAAATTCAATGATATAAGCGGACAGTGCGTACAAATTAATACTGTTACATTCTTTTTTCCAAGTTATGTAAATTAAGAAATTACTGTTTCTTGGACCAAATTCGTCAATAATTAAAATTTTTCATGGAACTTTGAAGCTTCTGGATAGTATTTTCTAGATGTACTAATTGATAAGCGTTGATAGTTTCTCGACTTATGGGCTTTTGAATGAATGATAAGATTGGTGAATGGTGGTGAGATTAATTATCATAGAATTGAGATTAAAATTAATGGTTAAATATCTCACAAAAAAAAATTCAATGATTAAGTATTTGGATTTAAACACAATTTTGATAGGTGATAGTACAAAATTACAATTAAAAATATTAGAATAAAATTTGTAAATAAATGCATATTTGAATTATTTGATATTTTTTAATATAAAAAATACTATATTTATTGTAAATTATATTTTACTAATAAAATAATAATATATTACAGCATTTTCATCTTTATCTTATTTATTCATTACTTTCAAATAGTAACTTACATTAATACAAGTATATATAGTATACAACAAGGTCTTTAGACAAATAAGGAAAATAGCTTAGGTGTCATAGCACATTTTTCGACAATTGGCTTTGTATTATAATGAAAAGTGTAGAATCAATATTTTAAAAAGAAGTCGAGATAACAAGGCAAGCAATATAGTTGGCAATAATTTATAACGTAAACTTGGTGGCTTATTATGTTTCCACTTATAATGGTTTTGATGATATATATACAATTGAAGCAGATTACAGGTGTTTTATTCCAAAGTAATTCTATAGCCATTAATAGTTAAGTATATAATTTATGCAAAAATCATTTAGATTATTAATGCAAAATCATATTTTCATAAACTATGCAAGCTAATGGAAATATTTTCAAACCAATAGTACATGAATGATTATTCCTTATTTTACTTGCGCATTGCTATTTCCTTTTGTTTTTTCTTTTTGTAAATAAAATAAAGTACTCCTACAACCTAGGAGTGAATAGCAATATTGACGCCTTCAACTAGAGACCGTGATCATCTTCGTAAGACATATTTCAGTGGCTCATCTAATACTTTCAACTTGTTCAAGTTTTCTACAATTGTCTTTGCTAAACAATCCGTTACTTTGTTATTCTCTCGCAGAACATGACGAAACTTTACCTTCCATTTTTTATTACACCAATAATGTATTATCACAATTAATCTCAACCTGGTTATATCCATTTCGCCAAGCCAGTTTCATTCCTTCCAATTGAAATATCTCAGCCATCCTTGTTGCCGTGGAGAAGCCTATCAACCACTTCCCATTACTAACCCGTACAACTCCTCCAATGCCTGCCTTATTATTACCTTCCGACACTGAACCATCAACATTAAGCTTGACCCATCCTGGCTTAGGATGCTGCCAATATTTTTTAGCCTGAGAAGCGCAGACCAATGAACTCGGTAGGTCCCTACTCCCACAAGCTTTCGTCCAAGCTATAGCCGAGGCAACTATCTCATGACTGCTGCGGCTAGTCTTTTTGAAGAGGAAATTATTTTGTTGTTTCTAAAGAAACCAGCCACTATAGAGAAAAGGGACGACCACTCACCACCATCAAACTGTATCGTCCCTGCATTCAGAACATTCCCGTGCATCCAACCTTCCAACTGTAAGCTATAAAAGACATTCCAAAGATGCCAAGGTAGCAAGGAATTCCAGACGGATCGAGCAACACCGCAATCTCGCACTACACGTATAGCTGATTCAAGAAAATTACCACATTGTTCGCTACAAGAGTAGGAAGACATACCTCGTTGCACACGCTCTGCATTTGTCAAGATCTTCTCCCGAATGAGTAGCCATAAGAAAGTCCGGACTCGTTGCGGAGATCTCAATTTCCAAATTAATTTATCAGCTCTAAACAGTGGAGGGGAAACAGTACAACACGGTGATAAGTCTTGCGCATTGAAATCCCACACATTATTACGTATTCCACACCGTCACAAATCTCATCCCACACAAAATTCAAGGTCTCTTTTTGTATTTTACTCCTCCATTTTATCAGACATTTTAAGACCAATCTGTCTTCTTTTTACCTACATAAATTTATATGCTCCCATTCTTTATAGATTCAATCCAAGTAATTTAATACGGTAAACAATAAACATCCTTCCCATTTGCCTCCGTTATTTTCCAAAGTAGATTTTGACATCCTCCAATGCTAATACATTTCCCCCCCCCCTTTCCACAAAAAGTGTTATTTTAGTGGACCTCACCATGGATGTAAAATTTAAGTTCGACTTCAGTCTAGCCCAAGTAATAGACCTAAAATTCTATTGAAATCCGATTCAAATTAAACATATTAAACTTGAACCCGACTCAATCCATTCATATTCATTTTTTCTTAAACCCAATTTCGTTTCTACCTCTATCTTTCATGTTGTACATATTTAACCAACCTTATTCCTTATTAAAAAATTTTAATTTGTAATTTCATTCCAATAAATCTATTGTTAACTTCATGTCACACGATCAACTTGTTCTCACTTTTACTTAAGTTTTATGTTATACATCTATTTTAGAATGATATTTAACGTATAAATTGTAATCATGTTAGTTTTATATAAACTAATATTATAAAAAAATAATAATAATGTTGTTTTGAATAAACGATTTAGCTGTAACCAAAGTGTCGTTCTGCACATGATCAAAAAAGGACAAAATCGTAAAATGGGTGGTCCAGTCAACAAACTGGACCTTATAGCAGCATTTGAAAAATTACGGCACTCAGTTGTTCAAACACACTACACTAGTGTCATCCACACCCTAACACTGTGAAACACACTGCATTGGGGGACTCTGTGAAGAAGAAGAAAAGGTACAAAAATGGAGGAGAAGACAAAATCTTTAATGTTAAAGCAAGAATGTATACTTATAGGAGAAGACAATTTTATTTATTAAGTAAACAGAAGAAAGAACAAATGCAATTTGATCTGAAAATGCTTAGGCTTTAGGCATCCGTACTCATTACTAAACACTTAAGTAAACACAGCCACATTCCTTGCTAAGCTTTTACATAACCTCAAGCCTGGAATACCCGAACCACGGGAACGATGATAAGGGTGATAAGAGTGGCCCGCTGAATATTTCATTTATATCTTCGTTATCCCCAATCCCCGTCTGATTCGACGGCGTTCCACATTCCGCCACCGTTACCTCCTCCTCCTCTCTTCTCCCTGCTTTGGACTCCAGCAGGCTCGGTCTCTTTTCTCCTTCTCCTTCCTCTTCACTTCTTCTCCTTTTCCCTGACTCTGAGAAATTTGATTTTCCAGCTTCATGAGGAAAATTCAGTATAGCTTTGCTACCGCGTAGCTTGAAGGCAGCTCTATCATATGCTTTTGCAGCTTCTATGGCGGTGTCAAATGTTCCAAGCCAAACCCTTGCCCCTTTCTTGTTAGGGTCTCTAATTTCAGCCGCAAACTTCCCCCACGGTCGTCTTCTAACACCTCTGTAATGACTTTTCGCGTATGATTCAACCGCCACCGCAGCTGAATCTGGAACTGGGTTTTGGTTTATGTTGAAATTTGTGGGTGGGATCATAACGTTAATACAAGGACGACGTTGGCTGAGGCTCGATTGTTTTAACCGGGTCGAGCTATAAACATGAGATGACACGGAATTTGAGAGTTGATACAAGGGTGGTGGAGTTTCCATGGAAGCAAAGTCAGTAAAGAGATGTTGCCTGATAAGTTCTAACTGGGCTGATGTTTCATCAGAACATGCCATTTTGGTATTCATAAAATCAACCCCGGTAAGAGAAATGGAAGTTGGAGACTAAAACAAGGGGAAACTGATGGATTTGAGTGGAAAATGGGGAGCGTGGTGGATTAGTATTTATAAGGGAAGCAGAAGCTCAGCTTCCAGGATACACACTATAAGCTTCCAAAGCGGATTGTCTAACAAATTGTCATTTGGCCCCTAACCTTTTAATATATTTTCATTGTAGCCATAATTTTTGGGCCAAAATGAAAAGAAAAAAGAAGTAGAGGTTAGAAGCATTATGGCTTCATATTTTAGTGGAGGAGGGCCACTTAGATTTTATAAACATTCCAGGGTGTTTCCTACACCCCCACCCCCACCCCCATCCCATCCCAATAATTAAACAGCCAATCAACACATAATCCATTGGATTAGAGTCTCTGCTCCCAAATCATTGGCAATGTTGATAGTTTTAGACTCCCTCTGGATGAATACAAATCTTCTGCCTCATCCCATGCCGCCCTCTGTGCCCCGTACATCACATTATGCCTCGTAGTTTTCTTCTTTTTTACTCGGTTTTAATTTCACTAAAATTGATAAAAATACATTAAGAATAAAAAACTGTAATAATAAATAAGAAATTAAATCATTTCATTATTTTTTAATTTATAAAATATAAAAACAAAAATAGTTGATTGTTTATTTAATAAATTGAATTTCAACATTAAATTACAGCTAATTATTTGACAAGTGTCTTATTTATTATTTTTCATTCTTTTATTATATACCTTATAAAACACATGTCGCATCTTCAACTTGTTTTTAAAGTCTAAAAAATTTCATAAACTATGAATAAAATTATTTTTCTTAAACTAAATAGTTAATTATCTTAAATTAAATTTTCACGCATAATTACGATACATGAGCATTTAATCTCAATGTATGCATTTGCAAAGGTTAAATTTTTTCCATTATGTTTTGTATATTTATATTTGTACTAAATATTAAATAGTAAAAAATATATATTGTAAAGAATCATATCAGTCACATAAAATAAAAAAATAAAAAAAAGGGAAGGCACGCAGAGGAGGCAGGGGATTTGCTTTCCGTTTCAAAGACACGAGTCCCAATTTTTTATGCTAAAATTTAACCTTTAGATGACAGGAGTGCGGTGTGTTTGAGCAATCGCCATCTCAATTGATCAGTGGTGACAGTTACAGTTTATCCAGTGGACCACACCTATTTTACAACTTTGTCCTTTCTTTTGGTTTTTTTACGTGCAGGATTAGTGAAATGCAAATGCCTAAATCATTTATTCAATAAAAATATTCTTTAACATAATAAATAATTATAAAACAATTTGTTTATTGATTAAAATGTTTAAATAAATATATAAATTAACATTATTGCTTTTTATGAGTTAAATATAATTCTAAAATAGTTATTAATGTACTTATATTAATGTTTATAAAAAAAAGACATATGACAACTTTTTAAGTTTATTTGTCAAATAAAAAATATATACCAAATACTAATCTTTAAAGTATGAGAAAAATATTTGTTATATTGGCAGTGAAATTTTTAGATTCCACAAGTGTTCTATAAAAATATTAGTAAAATATTAAAAAAAAAATATTTAAAAAAAAATTATATGTGATAAATTTTTAAAGTTGTTTATGAAATAAAAAAATACATTATCAGTCTACCAAATACAAGATTTTAGTTTTACTAAATTATATCAGTTAATTTTAATTTTATTAAGTAATATTAGTAATTAGGTTATAATGCATATACAACTCATATCAAAATTCCAAAGTTGAAATGAGTGGCAGAGATGCGAAGTCAAATTTTTACGTTAAAATCATTAGATAAAAGAAGAAAAATATAAATTAAAATTAAAAAAATGTTTTTGTTCAGTTTTCTTAGAAAAACTATTGACGTTTTAGCTTTTGTTTCGATTCCTACGTGTGTGTGTGTGTGTCATTTTGTTGTGTTTAAAATGATTTATTCTACTTTCACGTTTAAGATTAAGAGATTGATTCGTGAATAAATTGATAGAGGGATATTATAACATAATGTTAAAATTTTAAATAATTAATTAGAACATTGTTCAATATTTTATATGACATGAGTTTAAATTTTATTTTATTTTATATTTTCACTAATATTGCAGCTATAAAAAAAATTAAATAATTAGAAATAGAAAGGACTGTGGTGTGTAACAGTACATGACATGGACTTCCGAATATAAAGATAGTTCTGTGTACTTTAATTGCACAACAATGTTGAAAGTCCATTGCCTGTTTGACTGTAATCATACTTAACTACAAATAGATAGTATTATAGCTTTACATTTATGAATATTTTAGCAATCCGACAAGTCAGACTATTAGTTTTATTAGTTGGTTGGTGTGATTTAATTAAATAATTTATTTAAAATTTTATTAAAAATAAAGAATTTAATTTAATTCATTCCTGCTTATTCTCAATTAAATTGATTCATTCATTTCCTTTGATCAATTTGACGCAATGGTGGAGCCAAACGACTAGAGGTCCCAATCCTTTTAAAATAAAAAATATTTTATTTAATTTTTTTTATAATTTATAAAATTTTAAATTAATAATAATAAAATAATACTTTAATCTCTTAAAATTTAATAAAAATTTAAATAAATTATTAAAATAATAAAATTACTAAAAATATTCAATTTAATTATGACATTTAAATTTTTTTCCAGATTTCAACAACTTTTAAATATCACGTTGCTTTAAAAGGTAAGTAAAAGTCAATAAACAACTTGTAAGAGTGTCGGGGATTTGTAACAGTATATACCATTTTAGCTTAATCAGCTAATTATTCATTTCTTCTTCCTTTTTAATAATAATTATTCATTTCTTCCTTGAGGTCACATAAATTTTCATTTAATTTTGTTTCCATTCGTTTTATATGTGTATATAATTAAAATTTGAATTATTGCACCAAACCTTCATTTTAAATTATTTTGATTATATCTTTAAATTATTCTAATTATATTCAGATTCTTTCATTATTAAAATAATTAATTTAATTATTAATGACACATCAAATTTTATGTAACATAATTTTTTGGTAATAAAAAAACAATACTAAGCGATTACAAAAGATCAATACAAAATTTAACCATATAGAGACATGTGACAATCTTTTAGTAAAAAAGATCTAATCGAACTCGATGAATATGCAAATAAACGAAGAAGAACGTCCCCTGTATCCACATTCTTAACCAAATGATTAACAACACCGTTTTATGTTGGTGAAATATTTTAAAATGTTGAATATTGTAATATATATATATATATTGATAAAAAGGTTTTCGAACCTTTTACAAATGTTTTATCATTCTTTTTTTAATTTTAATTTATTTTTAGTTTTTTTTTTTTAAAGTTATGTGACAAACTGACAATGTTTTATTTCTTTAAAAATTTCATTTTATTTTAAGCTACATAAAATTTTGACATGTCATTTTAACTGTTAATTAATTATTTTAATAATGAAAAGACCTTATCGATATAATTGATAGTATAAAAGCATAATTATAATATTTTTAAAGTTTGAGAACTAATTTAAAATTAAAGTCATAGTTTGAGAATATCTCATGCAATTAACTCTTTGTTTTTTATACCAGGTTTGCTATGTTTTTCTTAAACTATTCAAACTAATTTAAAAATTGCATAATGATAAATTTACTTTTTTTTTTTAAATAAATTCGGTCTTCCGTATTTTAAAAAGAGTTGAATTTGATCAACAATCTTTTAAAAAGAGTTGGATTTTTTTTTAACGAAACTACCGACTAAAATATTAAGTTTTTATACATAGTAACTCACATGATAATTTATGTGTACTTCATGCTAATTTTTTTAATATTAACATGAAGTACTCATATATTGTCACGCTAATATTGTTAAAAATGAATATATTCATTAAAAACAAATGATTTAATTATTTTTAAAAATTAATAATTAAATTTAACTAAAAAATAAAAGTAAATTTCACAGATTAAGAGATTAGGTTTAGACATGTATTTTCAAAAAAATAATTTAAATGTTAATGGGGAAATTCATGATTTGGTCTATTGATGAAATGTAATTAGTAAATTAACTTTTTCCTTGCTTAATTTAATTTTGAGTTTTATCACATAAATTTAAATATTATATCACAGTTTAAGATATTATTTAAAGGTATTTTCACTTCACACAATTAAACTTAAAAATAAAATTATAAATTGTTAGAACCCAACGTTTGTTTTCTAATTGTAAAGCAAAAAATTAAACGATGAAGAAAATACATGTCTAAACCTAATCTCCAAAACTTTATTCTAACGTATGAATTGTGGAAGAATTTCAGCTTTCTTTTTTTAGAAAATATTTAATGGACCGCGATTGAAATTTTTAGATATAATTAGAATAAAAGGACTGACAATTCTCTTGTAAAAATATAATAAAATATTAAAAAATAAATATTTTTAAAAAATATACATAACAATTTTTTAAAATTACTTATGAAATAAAAACAATACACTAACAATATACTGAATATTAACTTTTTTTTAGTCCATGAAGTGACATTCACTCAAAATATCGCTCGTTTCAACAAATTTTGCATACAAACTTATTTAAAAATTCAAGTACTTGAAGAAGCAATTTAAAAATATAATGAGAGTGTTTTATCAAATATTTGAATAGACAACTCAGCGACGAAGTCACGTTAAAGCCCAAAGGGGCAATGATCCCTCCAAATTTTAAATTTTTTTCAATTCAGTTATTTGTAAATTTACACTATAGCCTTTCTAAAAATATAAGTAGACCTCTCAAAATTTAAAATTTTTGTAATTTTCTCATTTGTATATGTATTATAGCCCCTTAAAATAATAAATTTTCAATTTAAGTTCTTTATAATTTATATTTAAATTAGTAATGGTAAAATTGCACTTTGACCCCCTCAAAAATATAAAAATTTAATTTAATTATTTAAATATAATAAAGATATAAACTATTAAAATAATTAAATTACATTTATACTATCGTAAAAATATACAATTTAATTCCGACCCTCTCAAAATCCACCACTGAAACAACCCATACATGTTGTATATAGTCCAAAGTCTAAAACTTGTACTAATGTAGAGCGCTGGACTCTAAAGAGACAACATTTCATAAATTTCTTTTAAAAAAGTTAAAAATTCATATAAATTAAATGATTAGGGGATTAATTGATTTGCAAATAAAAGGGTTTAGTTTAGGGGTTGCACAGAATTCAACCTCGAGGAGGATTTAATATGATATGTCTTTGACCGATGAAACAGCTTGAATTCAAATCCATGTGGTTTGAATTGTTGACTAAGAAAAGAGCAGCCATAGTTTTTCAATCCTCAAAATAATAATATTTTACACAGACCAAACCAATCAACCTCACCCAAATCAACTTTTCTTTCAAATTCAATTCCAACGAGTTTAAATTTTTGAATTTTCGATTTGTTTTTATTTAAATTTCAACATTGTTCCAGTTTTTTTTATTTAAATATAAGTTTCATTTTCATATTTAATTTTAAAGTTAATTATTTGTTGTCATTTTTAAATAATTAAAAAGAATGAAAGATTTTCCATTTGTATTTACAATCCATTCATGTATCAAAATATTCGAGTTCAGTTTAATAACTCGAACCAAACATGTTTCATGATGTAATTCATGGTTTTTCAATTGGACCGTTATCTCTTTCTCTTTGTCTTTTAAGATGTATAAAACTGGTTTTCTTCATGCGTGATGCATAAGTTTATTGTATGTGTTATTTAATCTTTTTAAAATTTTTTACTAATATTGTAATAAACATGGAGATAATAAAATATCAATCGATTGGCTAAATAATATCCAAGTAAGAATCTATTTAGAATTCATCTAAATTTCTCACTCCAATTTAAGCAGTTTATTTCCTTAGTTTCGTTGATCCGTAAAAATTTTTAACTTATGTTAATATCTCTTTCAAGCATAAAAGCAACTAATCCTGAGTTGATTAATTGAAATTTATTTTTAATTAAAACTTATATTATCACATTAATTCGTTCTATGAATTTTCCTATTAGATTTGACTCTAATTCGATAAATTTATGTCTTCCTATTTTTAAGATTGCATGCAACTCCATTTGATTATGTAAGATCTAATCATAAGATGAGTCTATTCAACCTCAAACTCATGCACGTCAAACATGAGTTAAAATCTTACAAATAATAACCCAGGAACAATTCAGAATTCATAGCTGCAAACAAAAAAAGCTAAAGTTTTATTGCATAAAACTAAAAATTAAATAATATTAGGGTTCCTCTCCCTTAAGTATTTAAGAAATTAGTTCATACCCATAAGAGGAAACACAAAAAAATAGTGTAACAAATAAAATAAAAGAAACTCATGATAACTTCCTTTGAAATCAACTTCTAATATTCAATCTTAATGGAGAATTGGTTCAAAATAAGCTTCAAGGGTGTTCTTTTGGGTAAATTTCGTGCAAAAACAAGACGCCTATTGTTCTCTCTTTTTATTTCCTTATATATGACTTTTCAATGTGTCGAAAACCTAAAAATTGGAAATCCCCACTGGTGTTGTACGCGGGTCCAACGAGTTACATGCCCTGACACATGCCTATGTGAAACATTGTTGATCGTGTGTAGCTTCCAAACTGCTCCAGTGTTCTGATTTTCACTCATTTTTCACTCTTATGGCTCTCAAGTGCTCCATAAAACTTCAAAATATGAATTTAAAGGATTAGGAGTACATAATTCACAATTAATACCACTTAATCACCCAGAAATGCACTAAGAATGAAGCTAAAATATGTTATTTTTTACACTTATCAATTTGGATATTGTATAACTCTTGTTTTTGTTGATTTTGCTACTATTTTAGAAGCATTTGATTGCTAAGTTGCAACTATATTAATGTTATTAAGTACAAAGACATTTTTAATGTATTTTCAATTTGTTTGGAAACATATATTTTAATGTTTTTAGTGTATTTGATATATTATATTTTTAATTTTTTTTTTATATAAAAATTTTAATATAGGCGGACCGAATCAGGTTGAGAAAAATTTTAAGCTCATTTTTAGGTTGGGCTTAAAAAACGGGCCTAAAATTTAGCATCAGCCCGACCTGACCCATGATTAGGTCTAATCTACATTACTATATATAAATGAAGGCTTAGGGTCTTCTTTACTTGACACTTATCCATTTTCCATTTATTTATTTTTCATTGTTTTGACATAATAATATAATGGCTAAATTTCAATTCTAATCCCTTTGTTTTTTTAGATTATAAAAAAATTAGTTAATTTTCAATTTTGATCCTTACTGCGCTCGAATTTAAAATTTAATCTCTATGCTTAAATTTTGAAATCATTTGGTACCTTAACACTGTTAAAATTTTCTATTAAATTCAGGTCCATTACAATGTCATTTGTTACAGAAATATTAGGTGAGTATTTTTTTTTAATTTCAAAATGTTACGTCAATAAATTTAACAAAAGAATATTAACAATGTTAACTGTTGCCAAATTTGAAGGCAAGGAAAAATTTTGCGGTTGCCTCTGTGGTTGATTAGTGGGCACAACTTGACGCACGGTTTGATTGTCTGACTTGCCTAATTTCAAAGTTGGCAAATTTCAGAACTAAAGTATTGGGATATTTGGTGTGGTGATATTTAAAAGAGTTAGAGCCCAAAACATGAATATCAATTGAATTAAAATTGAAGACTTGAAGAATGATTACTCGTGGTTCAAGTAAAGTCACTTTCCATATTTAAATG
The DNA here is from genome assembly GCA_039519145.1 of Kokia cookei. Classification (NCBI taxonomy): domain Eukaryota; kingdom Viridiplantae; phylum Streptophyta; class Magnoliopsida; order Malvales; family Malvaceae; genus Kokia; species Kokia cookei. The sequence goes on from CM076909.1 coordinate 5,182,052, forward strand.
CCTTAGGCTACATCGAGACTCTTATGGAATTATGTCAAGATTATCCTATGTTTATTTTTAGTTTTACTTTATAAAAAAAGTGATTAGACTATGACTATTGTGTAAGCAAAACTTAAGAAGTATATAAACTTAAGTTTTGTCTAGGTTAAAGAGATTGAGAGATAGAGAGAGCATAAATTTGTTCAAGTTAGGAACATTTTATGTGTGCGTTATTTTTGTAAGCTTTCAAGAGAGTATCTTATATTGCAAGACTAATCTTTCAAGGGAGAAGGTAGTGGGAGAGTAATTTAGTCTTTATACAACAGTGAGGCTACTAAATTGGTGAGAGTTAGGCCGATGTTAAGACTTAAATCATTGGTTGTATTGTGAGAAAGACAATGGATCATTGCTCTAGGCAAGACCTCGCAGACACAAGCTAAGGTTGAACCACGTAAATAATCACGATATTCATCTTTACGTTTATGCACTCTAGGTTTTGTGGCCGAAACAATGGCCACAACACTGTTTCAGGCACAGTTTCGCATTGTTAAGCAAGTACCTCTTATTTCCACATTAATAAATAAAGTTACAATTTTAATCAGATTAAATTTCTAAAAATCAATGTATGAAAATTAAATTTCAAATATGAATGGTACAACAACTTACAACATAAACGTAAATAAAAATCATCCAAATATAAAATTAAGAATTATGACTTCATTATACATATATTTTTTGTTTTACTTTCATTGAAGATGATGATTATTTAATGAAACAAAAAGGGTAAGAGGGATAGCGTTCAACATTAGTGGTAAGATTTCTCCCGACTAATTGGATATTAAATAAGGTTAAAATTATAAAGCAATAAGTAAAAGGGTAAACTATAAAAATAGTCACTTTTGTTTGTCTCAGGTTACGTTTTAGTCATTTATGTTTGAAATATTGTTACGTTTTAGTCACTTATGTTAATATTTTGTTACGAAGTGATAACTATGCCGTTAAGTTTCGTTATCTCCGCAACGGTAATCCTACGTGGTAGTCCAACTAGATTTTAATTGCCAACTTGGATTTCCAAATGGAATGAGAATGATTAATTAATTAAAATTTTTAAACCTTAAACCTTAATTAAAAAACCATAAACTCATTTCCACAAACCTCTCTTCTTCATCTTCTTCCTTTTTGATTCCAATATTTTTACTTACAAATTTGTCTCAAAGCTTAAATCTTTGAAACTCAATAACCCAAAAAAACTTAACGGGAAGAAGATATTAAAATCAAAGATATTGAATCTTCTACAAACCTCTCTTCTTCATCTTCATCTTCTTCCCTTTTGATTCTAACATCTTTTGTTACAAATCTTTCTCAAAGCTTGAATCTTTGAAACCCATTAACCCAAAAAAAAATTAACGGGAAGAAGATATTGAATATTTGGGTTAATGGATTTTAAAGATTCAAGTTTTGAGACAGATTTGGAATTAAAGATATGAAAATCAAAAGGGAAGAAGATGAAGATGAAGATGAAGAATAAGACGAGAGGTGTGTGGAAATGGGTTTAGGGTTGTTTCAGTTAAGGATTAGGGTTTAAAAATTTTAATTAATTAATTATTTTCATTCCATTCGAAAATCCAAGTTGACATTTAAAATCTAGTTGAACTGTCACGTAGGATTACCATTAAGGAGATAACGAAACTTAACGGCACAGTAATCACTTTGTAACAAAATACTAACATAAGCGACTAAAATATAAAATTTTAAATATAAATGACTAAAATGTAATCTGAAAAAAATAAAAATGACTATTTTTATAGTTTCCTCTAAATAAAGATAAAAAAACATGTTGAGAAAGAAATAAATGAATTATAATGGAGGCTTGACTGGAGAAAAAACAAAAGTGGTGGGCGCGCAGTAATTTGGGTGGGTCATGGAAAGTTACGCTGTCGACGCTATTCATTTGAACCAATTAAACAAATAAAAAAAGAATCTTAGTGCAAATAAAATGACAGAAAACGAGAAAAGACAAAAATATACATTGTTTCAGTGTCAAGTTTTCAAAGGTTGAATGTTGACGAAGATGAAACTCTTCAAGTATGCTTTCCATGGAATTCAATGTCGCTAATGACTTGGCCTTATTTCAATTTGTCCGCATTTTTACTCTTCTTTTTTAACTACTTTTTCTTTTTTACACTAAAAAAATTTAACATCATTAATCAAATTTATCATTAAAATATATCTTATGATTTAATTTTATATATTTCTTTTGAAAAACTTAAATATCATTAATTATATTCAAACTTATAATAATTGAAGCAAGTTATAAAAACATAAAATATATTCAAAAGTGTCAAAAATCCATAAAACTTGTAAGAAATTCAAAGCAAGTTCTAATAAATTATAAAATATTAAAAATTTATAAAAATGTAAATTTTCATTCATTGGTTGCTTATTTTAGAAATTAAGCCCCAAAAATAAAAATGAACACATGACAATAGACTAACAGTTGGATAATAAAAATAATCATCCTAATATTTTATACTGGCAGTTGCTAATATTTGTAACCGTTGCATAATAAATATTTGGTTTTATAATATCTAAGTACATCAAAAATATTTTGTCATACAATACTTAGCAAACAATTTTAAACTTTTCAATGTCCAAATTATTGTATTGTAATTAAAAAACTGGAGATAAAAGTTCTAAAAATAAAAATAATAATTTATCAATAAAAAAGGAGAAGGTCTCACAATTGTCGTTTTATTTGTGAAAGATTGAGAATATTTTATTCAACACGAAAATGACCCTAATGATTTGAAAATTATTCTCATTATTTATTGGACAAATGCCATGTGTTCATTATTATTTAGGGGCTTAAATGTTTTTTTATCGTACTTTCTAAATTTTAGTAATTTATTAGATTTTTGTATCATCTATACGTTTTTAAATATTTTAAATATGTTTTATTAGTTTTATAAAAATTATTTATGAAAGATCGAGAACATTTTATTTAACATGAAGATGACCCTAACAATTTGAAAACTATTTCCATTAATTATTGCACAAATGTCATGTGTTTATTATTATTTAGGGGCTTAAATATCTTTTTATTGTAATTTTTAAATTTTAACTAATATATTTGGTTTTTTTTATATAATTTACTATAAATTCTTATAATATTTATATGTTTTTATGATTTTTTTAATTTTTCTAAATAATCCAAATTTCATATCCATTTTATTATTTAAAATTTTTATATAGTTTTATAATAAATTTTATGAGAAAAATATAAGATTAAATCGAAAATTGTTATGTGTTGTCATCTGATTGATTCATCCATTGTTTTTAGCGATCAACGTGGTTAAAAATAAAAATCATTAATTAAGAGGTTTAATTGATTTTTTTGGTTAACAATAAGGACTCGATTTCGTGCAAATTTAATGTAGGGGCTCAATTAATTTTCTTTTTCGGTTTTTCTTAGTGCCCTTCGTACCTAAGCCTTTTTTCTTAAAGGAAAAAGATAGAAAATTTGAAAAAAAAAACCTCTATAGAAGACTTAACGCGCACTTTAGTCCTTAAAATATATTGTTTCCTCACGTTGATCCTTAATGTGCACTTTTTTTCTTACTAAAAATTATAAAAAAATGTTACAAAAATTTAAATGTGTAAACAATTATAAAATATTTAAAAATATTAATAATTTATAAAAAATAATAAAAATGCGAAAGAGGGTGTCATGAAAATTTTAAAATTATAAAAGCTCGTAAAAAATTAAACAAAAGTGGTGAGAGAATTTTAAATGAATAGGGTTACATGCAATCTTCCTCGTAGAGAGAGGTGAAAGAAAGAAAGAATATATATATATATATATATATGGAAAAATATTAACTTTTTATAAATGATAATTTTTAGTAATTTTTACAAATTTTTTTATATATTTAAAATTTTATAATATTTTTATAAATTTTATTATTTTTTAATTTTATTGTTTTGCACTCATCTTGAATGGTTGTCTGGGCTCGTTTTAGATATGTATATAATTTTTTAAATTAATTTTAAAATATTTTTTTATAAATTTCTAAATTTCACATCAACATCAAATATCATATCAATAAAATTAACGATCAAATTGATCAACTGATGATTTCCGTAATAGAAATGTTTAATTGATTTTTTGGGGTAATTAAAGGCTCAATAAAATGAACTTTTCTCTTAAGGATTTAATTGCATTTTTATTTTTATTTTACCCTTAAACCTAAAATAAATTAAGGGATCTACCTTTTTTTTTAATTTCAAACAAACAATTATGCATTAAGAAACAACTTTTTTACTGAACTCATAAATGGTTCCGATAGAAAAGAGAATGTTGTTTATCTTAAAAATTTCGGGTTCGAGTACCTGTATGTAAGGCATGTGTCTTGTCAAAAGTTAAAAAAATTTAAAATTATCAGAAAAAATTTAGAAAAACGTTACTGATGCACTAAATTGGAATGGAATGCTTGATTTATTTCCATGAAATTCATCAATAATTCCATAAGGGTTAACGGGATTGTTTTTCTTCCAAATACAAACAAAAGCACGTTTTAGGGGCTGAAAATGATAGCCAACAAAAGGAAATCCAATTAAAATGTTTTCCACGGTCAACTCCTGTAAAACATTCTCATTCTCATTGTTATTTCGACCCAAAAATATTACAAGAATCTTTCCAAGCAAGATATTACCGTTACGGGTCTAGATTTTTTTAGGGGAAGTTGTGATTGCGAGGTTGATAAGGTTGTTTTTGAAAATGTCTTTTTTTTTATATTAATTTTAATTTTCAATTTTGGGTTCACTGAAAGACTTTTAAGGTTAAATTTAATTTGACTCTTTTGATCCTTTTTCGAATTGGTTTGTATTTCACTTTAATTATTCACTCTTTTTTCTTGTTGTTTTACCTCTACTCCACTAATAAACTTTCTTTTTAAATATTTTCCCATCCTTGTTAAACATTTAAAACAAATAAATCTAAACCTTGAACACAAAAGTTTTCATGAAGCCAACATACAGCAATTACTTTTCTTTCACAAAAATAAAAATCACGTAAGTGTTTTTTGGTGTCGTGAAAATGCAATATGTCAAATTTTAAACACAAAATTTGCAATAATCACACCACCAACAATAACTTCCGACTATATTTCTAATCAATATTCAAGAAATTAAGATTACATAAATGTAGTCAATCCTAATTTCTTGAAGGATTTGTATTAATTAAGCTTTAAGAACATTTACCCAATCAAGATGTTAGTAATGTCGTATAAAATCAATATCCCAAATAACTCAATAAATAAATCTTGCATAAAGCTCCACAAGAAAAATCACAACACTAAATTTCTAGAGATTAATCAATAAAATTTGAAAAAGAAAATAAAGTTGTTACCAAATTAGGGAGACCACTTGACAGTATTAAAAGATTGATCACCTTTCTTAAAAAAAAAAAAAAAAAAATCAGAGAAAAGTGATGAGTGTTAAAAGAAAGGATTTTCAAGAGTTTTAATGGGTTCATTTATTTTTATATAAAATAAATATTTTTTAAAAATATTGGTGGGTCAAATTTTTGATGGGTTACTTTTTAAATATTTTGTGCTTTATTATATAAAATTATAACTGTTGTTTTTAATAAATCTCAAAACTACACCATCATTCAAATAATTTCGTATGCATAATTATAAACAAGTAGATTCAAATTTAATTATTACCTCACTTTTCAAATTGTATTTAAAATAGGAAGGTTCCTCTTTTTTTTTTTTTTTTTTTTTTAATTAATCTCTATCATTGATAAAATTGGGTTTGACATGTGGATTCTTTAATTAACGGTGTCGTATTTAGGCATTCATTCATTAGAAGATGAGATTAGATTATGACTTTTAAACATCATTCTCTCCCTATAGTCTACTGTGCAGTGAACATATATGAAATTATTAAATAGTTATTACAAATGACAGCTTTAATTAATGATGTCGTACTTAATCAGAAGATGAGATAAGATTCTGACTTTAAACATCATTTTCTCCCTATACTTTAGATATGTATCCCTAAACGTTGTCTAATCTAAATTGCATTAACATATATAATTAAATGCTTCAAAATTTTATTTCATTATATTATATTTAAATATCGTGAGTAAACTGTAAATTAGAAAAGAACCTCAAACCCTTGTATAAATATACCGCTCTTCTTCTAAAGCGTATATGTTTTTGGGGGTGGCTTTCATCTTGATATTGATCAAAAGCTGGTGTAGCAATGAAGGTGCTTAGTACGTGTGAGCTTAGGTTTTCTTCTAATCATGAAAATCCTGGAACAATTTCGACTGCCTTTACTTGCCTGACTCAACATTGGGGTGATTTGCCTATCAAAGTTGATGACTCCCACGACATGATCATCTACGACTCCCTTAACCAATCTCTTAACTATGGTTGGTCTCCACTTCCACCCCACTATGCAACGGTGACAACTGCTGTTAAATCCCAGCCCCAGATTACGATGATGACGCCCTTATGGAACCCAACCCATCGGACCTGACCACCCAACCTATTGATGCCGCTGCTGCTGTACGAAATTGTTTCTGTTTGGAGAAACAAGAAAACAAATGGTTCAGAAATGATGAGAGTGAAAAAGTGGAAAAAGGGAGGCAGTACAGGGGGGTTAGGAAAAGGCCGTGGGGGAAATTCGCGGCGGAGATTCGAGACCCAGCAAGGAATGGGGCACGAGTTTGGCTAGGTACCTACGAGACAGCTATGGAGGCTGCTTTGGCATATGATCGAGCAGCATATAAAATGCGTGGTTGCCGGGCTTTGCTTAATTTCCCACAATGGATTGGCAGCAATGAGCCTGAACCAGTCAGAACCACCCCCAAGCGTCGTCGGGAAGATGATAAGTCAGCTTGGTACAATAGTTCTTCTCCTAAGCGAAAAAGATCAAGCTTGGAATCTATCTAACCAAGCCAGACAGTAGGGAAACAAGGGGGAGGGAACTTCAACCTTTTAGCCTTAGCTTACACTTTTGTGACTCCAACTTTTCTTTTGGACTCTGGGCCCCCAAATTAAGAGGGTTGTTACCCAACCACGGACCACTTGGGCTTGGTGCCTGTGGTCGAGTGTGTAATAATCGTTGTGAAAGGTTGCATTACCAACTCTCCTATTATAAGGTTTTCTAGTATATAACATATACTAGTTTAAGTTTAATAATCTTTTTGAAAGTGTGTATTATCTTTTAAATAAATCTACGATGAAACTTGTATTATACATGTGTTAATAAACGAAGGTTTGATTTTAGAAAAATAGGTTCAAGTTCTAGTTTAATTTAATTTGTCAAAAAGTCCGTCACACTATTTAAAAATAGCACAATAAATTTTTTTGTTCAAATCTAACTCATGTGAGGCCAACATAGGTATGGACAACTCCATTGAATTATAAGGAGGAAAATGAAAATTATATTATAAGTGTGTATCGCGTGAATTTGAAATTCATTTGTATAATAAATCGTGAGAAGAAAATTTATACATTATCTCCTATTTAATTAATATTCAATATGATTTCATTAATAGAATAATATTTGGTAAGTTATTAGTGGAGTTTTTAGACCCTATAAACAGAATCAGAATTGACAAGTGTTTTATAAAGTTATAATTTTTTGGCATAATGACAAAATTAGTTTCTAAAGTTTGGGTGTTTGGTCACTTTGGCCTTTAAGGGTTTTTTTTGGATCACTTTCATACATAATCTTTGTTTTTTGGTCAAATTGGTCAATTTTTAACGGTAATGCAGACGTGGCCGTCAGTTAACTAACAGTCAATATAAATTGCTGATGTGGCGCTCCAGATGTATTTAAATGTTGATGTTGCACTATTTTGTCTTATATACAATATCAACAAATGATTTACAATTAATTTAAAATTAAAATTTTAAAATATAAAATTATTAAAATTATTTAATAATTTTAATCTTATCTTTTCATCTCCATTCTTCTTCCTCATCGTTTCTTTTTTTTTTTTTTTCAAAGTCTCTTCCATTGTTTCTTCACCATAGCCTCTTCTACTTTATCTTCAAATGTTCTTTTTTTTTTTTCTTAGATATCCTCTTTGGATCTTTATAGAATGAGAATTTGGAGAAGGCTTTGATTACATAAATTTTGTGTGTTGTTAGTTGCTCAAAGTTTTGGGGGTTTCTTTATGGGGTCAAAGAGATTGTAAGATTAGCAGAGAAACCTTTTTTTGGGTGTGGGTGTGTGTGTTTAGTTTTTGGGTTTCTTTTTTCTCTGTTTTTGATGGATTTTAATTTTTGTAGTAAAATTTTGATGGTAAACTCAAACATGGTGAATTGAACAATCATCTCGTTTTTTTTTCTCTTTTAAAAATCTATTTTCGAAAAACCCATTGATTGTTTTTTTCCAGAATTTAACCTTAAATCTTACTCAAAATGGAGGTCAAGCTATGGGATGACAAGAGCGAGAGAGAAAATCACAAAAATTTCGCAGAAAATTTCACTGGGTCACAAAGTGTTGTTCTTAGTGTCAGTTTGGAGAGAAAGGAAAGAAACCCTAGTGTTGAAATCATTAGTCCTTTAAGTATAAAGACGAAAAGAAGCCCCAAAGTTGTTTTTGATATTGTATTTCCCGAGAAACAAATAGAAACTTTCACAAACTCAAGAAGTGAGGAAATTTTTCATTCAAGAAAAATGTTTACATTGAAATAAAAAAGACATCATGAGATTACTAAAGATTTTTCTCAAAGGATGGTGCTTTGTCGAAGAAACCAACATTAGTGAAGAAACCAGCACGAGCAAAAATGGATTTTTCTCTTTTTGGACTTGAGCTTCACTGACGTCATGCATATGGGTGTCTATCATTGTTGTTACTCAAATACTCAAATAATAGGATCGAAGAAGAAATTGAGAAAAAGAAACAGGAAGCAAAGATGGATAATCTACTTTTTATGGTGAACTTGGAAAGAAAGAGAGGAGGAATAAAGAATGAAAAATAAGAAGGGGAAGGGGAAGGGGAAGAGAAAGGGAAACAAAAAAACGTAAGAGATGATAATTTTAATAATTTTATATTTTAAAAAATAATTTTAATAATTTTAAAATCATTTGTTGATGTGGCATATAAGATAAAAATACGTCACATCAGTATATGCTTACGTGGATGCGTCCAGCTGGAAAAAATGCCACCTCAGCATCGTTAGTTTCTTAACGACCACGTCAGCAAGATCGTTAAAAAATGATCAATTTGACCAAAAAATAAAAGATTATGTATGAAATTGAGCCAAAAAAAAAACGATAAGGGCCAAAGTGACAAAACACTCAAACGTTAGGAGTTATTAATTTTGTCATTATGCCTAATTTTTTTAATACTACTTGTGGAGTAAAAAAAAAGTAAACTACCAATACACCAAATACTAATTTGTTTTATGGTTTATGAAAATTAATTTTTCGAGGTTCGTAGCTTTCATTCCCAATAACACCGATAGTTAACTAACTAATTAGCAAACTAAGAGAACCTACGCATTTTATATAAAATGTTAGAACTCAAACTTGAGACATCAAAAATTCCAAAGACTTCAATTTGATCAATTCCATTGAATAAGACCTAATTAACAATAATATTATATTTGGTAATGCCTAATAAGTGACTTTAGAAAAACTAATCTAAAGATTTTATAAACGAATGTATTTCTTCTAATGAAAATGAAGCAATGTTCTTAATTAAGCTACTCTTTTAACATTGGCTAATATACTACGTATAGATCCTTGAGGTGGGTGGGGGTGTTGAAATGGGTTTTATTCCTCCAAAGCCTAACGCAATGTGGTCGGTGTACGTGGTTGTTTCAAGGACTGCCTTTTGGAGTGATGTCTGGGCTAGTCTTAAAGTTGAAATTTTCAAACCCATGGGTTAACTTGATGGTTAGGATGTTCATTATTTTTAAGTGTGATTTGAGTTTAAGTCGTGTTATTCGCGTTGCTGTTAAGACTTTATCTTCCTTTTATAATTTATCAAAAGAAAAAGTTGAAATTTTCGTAAGGAAATTTGTGTGGAGAAAGGATACAAACTAAAGATGAAATGGAGAAGAGAGGTGTCATCTTCATGGAATCGGCTAGCTGCGCATTTGCCACTCGAATGACTTTTTCTATGTTATGCCTCCTAATGTTCGATTGTACGTTTGCTTGTTTCATGTTTGCCTGTGCTTGGGTGAATAATATTTTTGTGTTGGTACCTTTCCACATATATAAAATAAAATAAAATAAAATTCACTTTTGTTTTTTAAGTAATTATATATTTTTTTAATAAGAATCAAGTTGAGAAAGTAAATTTGTGTATTAAGCTCAAAAGAGCAATACAGTGTAAATCAATAGATTCCTCTTGTATGTAACATCTCGCAATATTCTAACCTTTTTTATTTCTAAACTTTTTTTACTAAATATTTAAAAGAGTCCAAGTTAAATATGATTTAATCGATTGAAGTTATATTAATCAAATCCAGAGTCGTTGAATTATTTTTAGCCAAGTCAATTCCTTTAACCTTTTTCTATTTTCAGTCAGTAAAAGTCCTACAAATTCCATGGCTCACTTTCACTCTAAACATACCTTAAAAATGCTATTCCTTTCCTCTAGCTTGTCCTCTCCATTCTTTTGAGATTGTTGAGTATTTTCTGTTGTTATCTTTTGTTAATTCCTGTCCTTGCTTTATAATGGAAGATAATATTGACTCCTGAGGAGGATATGTTATATGGTGTCTAATATGTCTCAAGCTATTCAACTCGTATTTTTGATTCATCAACTTGGTGTAATATTTGTCAACAGTAGCAGTGATATATATTATTTTTGGTATATTCCATATCTATTTTATGGCCTTTGTTTGGAGTCATGTGTATGACTATTCCTTCTAACAATGTTATCTTCAAGTTCGAAAATGCATTTTATCATTAGAGGTGTAATGTGCCTTATCATTACATTCATCACTTGTTGGTGATACATAATTTTTATTTGGTACAATCACGTGTTCTCATCCGTTTTTAATGATCTGAGTCTAATTCTGTTCGGAGTGGGAGTGATAATCAAATAAAATTTTCCTAACAATATCAACTCTAAATTTAAACTTGATCTAAATATCTGATAAAAAATTCAATTTCATCTTTCCCAACCACTTATTATATAATTTTTTAGAAGGAGGGATAAAATTAGAGCTGATCATGGGTTGGGTCGGGTCGGGTCGGACTTCAATAAAATTTTATGTTCAATTGTTAGGCCCGATCCTGGCCCGACCCGAAAGATGGGCCTAAAATTTTGTCCGAACCCGACCCGAATTATAATAGTCAAACCCGAGCTCGACCCGACTTGGCCCGTATTATTTTTTTAGATTATTTTATAACATACAACAAATTTTAAAAAATATAATATATCAAATACATTTAAAAACATTAAAACAAACATTAAAAAATAAATAAGTTTAAAATACATTAAAATTTTTTATATTAAGATAGTTACAAATAAATTAGTAAAAAAATTAACAATAAAACATAAGTTCTACAATATTCAAATAATATCAAAAAGGACAGTGAAACAATAGTAAAAACGCATAAAAAAATAACATCAAACCAACAAAAATAACAATCAAAACATAAACAAAAATAACAATAAAACAACATTAAAACCAACAAAAATAGCAAAAAAAAACAGCAAAAACAACACGAAAACATCAACCAAAACAGTAAAAAAAATATAAAAACAACAAAAAAGCAACCAAAACAGTAAAAAAGGCACCAAAACAACAATATAATTTTTATTAAAAATTGTTAATTTATTCGGATCGGGCTCGGATTAAAAAACTCATACTTAAGGCCCGGCCCATTAAAAATGGACGTCATTTTTTGTCCTAACCAATTTTTCGAGCTTATATTTTTGTTTAAACTCTCCTATTTTTCGAGCGAGCCTTCGGGTTGGGTGACTTGACCCATGATCAGGTCTAGATAAAATAGCATGGGGCTGGAATTATAATCTATTATGTGAAAGAACAATTTTTCCACTGTAAGTGTGGCATCGTCAGCAACATTTACAAATTTAATTGAGAGAAAAATATACATACACGATCAAATTTATCTTCAATATTTAAATAATCTTAGCCGAAAGGCATATATAACCCTGACGTGCATGATTAAGCCCTGAAAGAGAGGCATTAAACAAATAACTTTATTTTTTATTCGAATTTTATTTATGTGTTCGAGATGATTTTCATCGTAATTTTAGTGTCTGTCGATGCACAATTATTAGTCTCTGTATTTATTAACTTTTTTAATATTTTCAATAACAGCTCAAGCTGATTTGATTTAAAAAAAATAATGAGGCATTCTATGTATGAGCTATTATGTAATATACAGAGATTGTAGTTTTCAATTCTATAAATCGAGCTAAAAAGTTTTTTTGTGTCTAAATTATTTATATTTTATTTTTTAAAATAATCTCTTGTAACTTCACATATATGTAATATAATTAGAACATAAAAAATAGTACTTACTTTTTAAAATAATAATAAATAGATCATCAGATTCAAATTTTGGAGTTGACGAGATGTTTATTTGAAACTACCACGGTCAAAATAAAATTAGACTTGGACAATAAAATAGATGAGGGTGCTTGTGATTTCATCAAATTTTTTATTATCTATACTATTATTTAAGCCCTAATTGATTTAGTGTCATAGGTCAATCAGATATTAATCCGAATTCAGTGACGTTAATTCAGTTAAAGAAATTAAGAAAATATCATTTCATAAGTAAAATAAATTATATTATTCAAGGGTTGCTTCGGTCCTTATATTTAAAAAAACCCAATAAAAATCTACATGGACTTTGTGGATTTGAACCCCTAACAATTGCATTGATAAAATTTAAACTTTATCATTGAACAAAAACTTTATCTTAAAATATTTTATATACTTTATTACTTTCATCAACAATTGTATATATCGATAATATTATTCATTGAATTGGTGCATAAGTTAACTCGACATCAACCCAAAACATCATGATAAATAGTTTTAGTGCATTTAATATTCTTACTCTGATGTATTTACTTGTTTAAATTTTATTTTATTCACAATTTAATTTAATTTTTTAATTTTAATATAGTATATATTAATATGTTATTATTCATTTATTTTAAATTATATTTATTTATTTATTTATTTATTTATTTATTATATGTTATTTATATTTATTGGTGATAGAATTTTTAATATTGTGTGATGTTTTTATATGGATGATATAGAGTTAGAGTAAAAGTGATGAAACAAATTAAAAAGAAGTGAACGTAGGAAACTGAAGCACAAACATTACATAAACATTACATAAACAATCTTTACACAAAACGGCACATTACCCACCCTTGATTTACTCTCAACTTCTCTCGATTTTTACTATTTTCAGTCTTTCTTTAAGTCTTACACCGCATGCTATTTATTTCAGTATGTCTGTAATCCAGTCAAGATGTGGCAAACCCAAATCCGCCATCTCATTTCCATCCCCTTCCCCATCTCCATCCTCATACTTGATAATACTCTTCTTCTTCTTCTTATTATTCAGCTCCCTTGCCTCATCTTCCCTCATCTTCAATGTCCTCAAACTCTTGAGCAAAGTCGAAACCCCTTCCAGTTGATGTGGTGGTGGTGGTGGCGGTGATGGCTCCTCATACTGTGCCTGCATTGACATGGAACCGTCTACACCACCTGATGGAGACCTCATCATCATCATCAGCTGATGATCTCCTCTCCCTTTCATCACCATCCTCCTCTTGTGTGCAAAGGGGCTGCTGAATTTGGAGTCGGACCTCAGCTGGTCTGGTGTGTGGGCAAAGAAACAAACCTTACGTTGGCAGAACATGCCAGCATTGCATGCACGCGTGCGGTACTTGGTGGGGTGCAGCCAGTACTCGAATACGCCGTGAGCGAACTCGCAGGCGTCGCCCCTTTGGCATTTCCCGTTGCGGAAGGCAGGGCAGGCGATGGCGGTGTAGAGGAACTTGCGAGGGTCCCGGCGTTGAGCCTTCTCACCACGGTGGGCGTAGGGGCACTCCGTCCAATCGTGGCTACGCATCCTGGTGCAGCGTTTGATCTTGTAAGCGTACATGCGGAATTCATCGGACCCATAGATGGCTTCATCAAGGGCATTGTTGTATCGAGCCAGAGCTTGAGCTTCAGCCTCGGCCTCAGCATGGGCCTGGGCAAGGTTAAAGCCCGGGACAAACTGTTGCTCTGGGAATTCACAGAAACTGGGATTGGTGACATCTTTCAACATTTCTCTAGATTAATGGGAAATAACGAGATAATCCAAAACCAAATGCAGGTGCAAAATATTGATCTTATTGAAAGGCGTTAACTAGTGCAATTAAGATAGCAAATCAACCGCCCCCAAAAAAGAGATGAAAATTAAAAGAAACTATATCAATTTAACGTATTAGGTTGAATATCTATTAATAATACAAAGTGATAATAGCAGGAGACTGGATTTGAGTAGAATTATAGTGAGCTGAGGGAATTAATAGAGGAAGAAGAAGAAGAAGAAGAAGAAGAACAGAAAGGGGGAAAAAGCCCATGACTGCATGCTGCTACCTTACTACAGAAACCAAAGAGAAACAAAACACATAATAACAATAATGATAAATAAAAAAGGTTGTAGGAGAAGATGAAACACTTGGGAGAGTTGAAGGGATTATATAGAGAGAAGTAGGGTTAAAAAGTAGAGGCAAGGCATGGTGGAAGTTACATTTGAACTCCATAGACCATACCCATTAACCTGACCTTTCACCTAATAGTAACCGACGTTTTTCTCTTTCTGTCTCTAATGAAGCATTTGCTAGCTCCTTCCTTCCTTCCGCCCTCCTCTAGCCACATGTTTTGCTCCCATCACTCTACACTTTCTGCTCCCCTTTTTCATTTTCCAACTTTTCTCCACCATCTGTCTTTTTCATTCTGTTTTCATTGTTCAATACATCTCAATCTTTAGTCCCAACTCCCGACCTGTAGCTTTGTGTCAATTTCGTTTCAGATCCCTCTATACTAGTGTTTCTCTTTATTTTATCATATAGGGCTATTAGCACAACAATTAAAACATTTAACCCACAAATGAAATTACAAAAAAATATTGATATAGGTACTCAACTAGTATAATGAATTAAGCTCTACATTGAAACACATTACTACCATTAAAAAAAATACACTACCGATGAAACAAAAGAAATGTAGAGTATTTTAGCAATTTGTATTGCAGTTAAGTCTGAATAATTGAATCCAATGAGTGGTTTCAGTGGTAAAGAAGATGTTGTTCATCCTAAAAGATCCGGGTTTGAGTATCTGTGTGTGTAAAGTGATGTGTGTGCGTTGTCAAAGATTTAAAAAAATATGCACAAACACTACTATATAATTACATCAGTATATTAAAAAAAAGTCTGAATAATTGAGATTATATTAATAAAAAAATAAATGACATGGACAGTCATGTGGAGTATTTTATGAAATAATTTTGGGAAAATAAAATAAAAAATGAAATTGTCTGGAGTCGAGTAGAGAAGCATATAGGTTAGGAAGGAAATGGAGGTTAAAAATAGGTAATGACATGGACAGTCACACGTGTTGATTATAAGTGCGAGGACTTATATAAGGACAAAACTGAAAAGTTAGATTCTATGATACACGTGTTGAGAGGGAGACTTACTCAGCAACCATGCCATGTTCACACTCACTCACTCACTCACTCACTACTTCAAAAATTTTGTAAACCGTTTCTTTCATGGTTCGCTAAGAAACTAACCCTATTTCCCTCGGGGGACTAATATCTACTAGTTAATATCATTACCTTATAATTTATGGAATACTATAATTGTTTATTTATTTATAAATAAATAGCTTTATTTAAACTCAATTTTTCTATATAAATCATAAATTTAAATTCTAAACTACAAAATCGAAATTTGATATATATTTTACACTTTAAATCTTAAATCATAAACTTCAAATTTTATAAGGGGTTTTTAAGTATTGTTACTGTATTTTTTTTAAAGTCAAGCTTAATTTAGTTTAGAGTTTGACTCAATTATCATTTTAATATTTAATTTATTTTGTATCAATTTCATATTTAAACTTTTAAAACGTTATATCTATCATTTCAAAATCTAGTTTCGCTAAAAAAATTGGCGTGGCATGCTTCACACATTTTTTGCGAAATAAATAAAAAATAGAAAAATTAATTAAAAACTCAGAAAAATTTTAAGAAAAATCAGATATTATAAAATTATATATTCATTTTAAAAAATAAATTAAATACAATAAATGTAAGAAAAATAAAAAATATTTGTAAAACACATAAAAATGACTTATTGCTAAATTAAAATAACTCTTATAGTCCTTTGGGGCTAAAATTTACAAAAGAAATATAATAATGTATTTTTTAAAATAAAATTTAAAAAAAGGAAAAATAAAACAGTAACATTTCATGAAAAATAGAAAAGCATTTAAGATTAATAAAAAGTATTATAGATATTTATATATTTATATTATTTTGTGTGTGTTTTTCTATATTTTTTTAATTTTCGCTTTTTTATTTTATGTATTTAAAAAATAAAATATTTTATAATCTCTATAAATTTGTTATCTATTAAAGAATTTTCTAATTTTTAAAATTGAGTCATGTTCTGAAGTTTTAAGTATTTTTTATTTTATTTTTTAAAAATTTATTTACAAAAAAGTGTAACTCATGATACGTCAACCTTTTTTTGGTAACCGTTAATGGATGAAGTAAGTATATAATAATTTGCAATATTTACATTAAATTTATACTATCACCCTCTAAAAAATATAAATAGGTTTCCAAGGTTTATGATTTTTGCAATTTTTTCTTTTGTATATATATTATAGTCCCTTTAAAATAGTAAATTTTTATTTTAAACCCTTTATAATTTATAAAATTTTAAGTTAGTAATGGTAAAATTATACTTTGCCCCCCTCAAAACGATAAAAATTTAATTTAACCTTTTAAAAATAATAAAGATATAGACTATTAAAATAATGAAATTACATTTGCACTATCATAAAAATATATAATTTAATTCCAACTTCCAAAAAAATTTTCTAGCTCTGCCACTGACTTCAACAGACTTAAATCCACACAGATAACAATACCAATACTAACGGAATTAAAATTTAATCAACTCTAATTTTTAATTTTTTAGAATGTTATCATATTAGAGAAAAAGACTTTTACAACAATATATATAGTGAAAGTGTAGACTAATTGGTTGATTTTAATGGGAATATGAATAACAGGAATTTCCTTTAAAATATTTAATAAGATTTTGGCATTACATTTATATATGCTACTAAGAACAGATCATTGAAAAACAGAGAAAATTATGGTATCCCTTTTTTTAAAGAACAATTTAATAGGTGAAAGTAATTCCCAATTTTATAGATAAAGAAGGGCAAGGAAAATAAAAACCAACCATCCTCAAATTATTTACTACTTTAACAACCTTTGATTTCATTTTAAACCCATTATGAGGATTGCAATCCATGCCTAACACCACACCCCAAGCTTCAATCTTTCTTCACTACTTTTACCTTAAAAACTTCAACTAGTTTATAAAGGAAGAGGATCAAGACCAGATGAAAAAACATGTACAAGATTGAACATCAACTAAGTAAATGGATCATCATACCTTTGTTACTAGCCTCATAATCATACTCGTCAACAGTCGTCTCTCTGTGAAACCCTAAGCATTCTCGACATTGATTTTTACGATAAACTTCATACTCATCGAACGATATCAGACGTTCGAGCAACTTGAATAGCTTGATTTTCAGCATCAGTTTTATGTAGCAATAATAAATCATTCGGCGAGCATTTTGAAGTATGAACTGATATCACTAAATCAGAATCCATTGAATTCGAAAGGTGAATATGATAGCAGATAGCAGATAGCAGATCAAAATCTATTTGAAAGAAACTTTCGATATGTTCGATAGTCGGTGGAAACTATATAAAGTATAAATTTTTTGATACGTGGCGATTGACGTAAAGAAATTAACAGTGATACTTTACTTTCAACATATTGAATAAAAAGGAAAAATATCCTAATGTAGATTTTGGCATTTTAGTTTCTTAATTAAACCACTTAAACAATAAATCTACTAATAAAAAGAAAATCCAAGTTTCAGAAAGTAAAATTCTACCCTGAATTATTTCATAATATACAAGTGATAGAGTTTTGTTTTAAATTTATCTATTTTAATTTTTATATTTTTTTAAAATTTGAAATTTTAGTCACGATCAAACAATAATTATTAAAATTTTCAAGTTAAATCTTATGATCTCTGAAGTCTTATATGAAAATTATGTTATTATATATGTAATACCAGGTCAGCTTGTTATTTTCCATATAATAAAAATCAAGTCATTTTAATTAATAGATATTAAAAGTGATCAAATTGGAGAAGACTAAATCCATAACTTATGGGATTAATAGCGAATTTGACCTAACAAATTTAATTGTTTCTATTTGGATTAAGACAAAGAATTCAAAATTTGAAAAGTAAAAGGAATCAAATTAGAATAAGAGACGGAGTGCACAACTTGTGTATAGTAGAGGGAGTAATAGGAACAAAAGACCAAATTGAAAAAGTTACTTTGCAGTAACTTCATTTTTATCCTAATATGAAATAAAAATAAGGAGGAATAAAATAAAAAAGGAAAAAGAAAAGAGAAAATGGGGGCATCTTTGATCTACGTAATGGTGGAAGAGTAAAGGAAGGAAAGTGACGTAAGATGTCGTAAAGTGAAATTGTGACTGTCGGTGGGGAGAAGGAGAAGACCTTAATTCCCGCGAGCGTTTCTTTTTATGGTTTTCGGTAACAAAATGCCAAAAGTATCCAAACAACCCTGACCTCATCTTTTCTCCTTTTCTTCCCTCTTATTAAAATTTTGCACCTTTTTTTTTTCTAACAAAAATCAGAATATCAGATTAAAAAACAATTTACTCTAATTATTTTATGGGAATCACTTTATCTAACCATTTAATATTTGTAACGTTTACTAAACTTCGAGACCCAAATGCTATTTGGTTGTGTGGATTTTTCAATCATATTTGGTAAGAAGTTTATTTTTAAAGTAGAAAAAAAGATTTAGATATATTGAGGTTGAATGTGATAATGTTCTACTAATGGATTTACTTCTGTCTGATGGGAGACATTATAGCAATTTGATTGAATTACGCTTTTTACATCAATTCTCAAGAGAAAGGTGGAAAGTAACAATCCACCATACAGTGAGGACTCACAAAAAAAAAAAATTTCATTGGACACAAAAAGAAGGATATCGAGGAAAATCCAAGTTAAAACTACTAAGTGCAGATCCAACATTAAGTATAGATTTCTGAGATCCAACAGAAAAGGTGCAAATACATTGTGATGGATCTCAACGATAATAAAGATGCCGAGACGATGATGTTTGAGCATCGAAAATTGAAAATGTTGCTGCGGAGTTGTTATTAAAGGTCGAGGATAAGGTCAATACTAAGTACGGCATTCCAAATTGGAAAAATGCATTAATTACCTGGGTGCCTACATATCATACAAATATTCCATCTGTGATAGTGCCTAAACCTAATTCTGCCTTTCCTATCTTGAAAATGTTGCTATGGACTAAACAAACTGATTAAACCCTAAATCACGGTTAAAAACTAAACCCTAAACAACAATTAAACCCTAAACCTTAAACCATGGTTAAACCTTAAACCCTAAACCATAATTAGACCCCAAACTCCAAACCACAATTAAACCCTAAACCATGATTAGACACTAAACCCTAAACCATGATTAGACCCTAAACCCTAAACCATGATTAGACCCTAAACCCTAAACCACAATTCAACACTAAACCCTAAATTATAGTTAGACCATAAACCCTAAACAACAATTAAACCGTAAACCATAATTCACAATTAAACCCTAAACCTAACAATGGTTAAATACTAAACCCTAAATCATAGTTAAACAATAAAACATAAACCACGATTAAACCCTAACCATAAACCACAATTAAACCCTAAACCATGACTAAACCATAAACTCTAAACCATAGTTAGACCTTAAACCCTAAACCATAGTTAAACCCTAAACTTAAACTATAGTTAAACCTTAAACCTTAAACGTTAAACCATTATTAGACCTAAACCCTAAACCACAATTAAACCTTCAACCCTGAATAATAATTAAACCCTAAACCCTAAACCATAATTAAAAACTAAACCCTTAACCCTAAACCATAGTTAATCCATAAACCCTAAACTCTAAACCATAAACCCTAAACCCTAAACCCTAAACCCTAAACCCTAAACCTCAAATCATAATTAAACCCTAAACCCTAAACCATAATCAAACCCTAAACTCTAAACCCTAAACCATAACCAAACCCTAAACCCTAAACCATAGTTAAACACTAAACCCTAAACCATAGTTAAACACTAAACCCTAAACCACAATTAAACCATACACCATAAATCAAAATTAAACCATAAACCCTAAATCACAGTTAAACCCTAAACCACAGTTAAACCCTAAACTTTAAACCATAAACCTTAAACCATAAACACTAAACACTAAACATTAAACCATAAACCTTAAACTCTAAATCCTAAATCTTAAACCATAAATCCTAAATTTTAAATCCTAAATCCTAAAAAAATCACATTGAGCCAATAAGAACCAAAAACTTGTTTGTCTTGAGCCACTTGCAACATTGAGAAACCACATTGGCGCCAATAAAAAATCAACGCTTCTAAGAAAATGTTGGATTTATACCATCTAGCTCAAATGCTTTATTCGGGTGCATCTCGAAAATAGCTCGTTCAAATTTAACTAGACTAAAAGGTACCACTAATAACTCATTATCAGCCTCAACGACACAAATTTGTCGGCTTAAGGAACACATCAAAGGACGGGCTTGGGCTAAAAAAGGATTATGAAAGTAGTCTGAAATAATAGCACACATGCTCGTGTCATTGGTACACTAAAAACCATTATCATCCACATGCAACTGAATATGATTTACCCGCTCACGCTTCAACGCCTGTGCATGAAATTGTTTAGTGTTTGCATCATCGTAACACAACCAAAACACCTTCGAGCGTTGCTTCTAGTACACCGCCTCTCGAGCCAACAATTGATTAAACTCAACCTTTGAACGAGAAACCTTTACAACACTATAAGGATTTACATGATGTCTGCAAATGTGCTCGTTTGATTGATTGGAAACTCAACCTTTAAATAATATCAATATATTAAAGTTTTCATTTTGAAATTAAAAAAATTATATATCAAATTTAAAATTAAAAAGTTTTATCTTAAAGTTAAACATATACATAGCAAAATTTCATTTTGAATTTTAAGATTATCCCTTTACTTATTTAAAAAATACACTATCTAATTAAAATTTTAAAAATATTTTTTATATAATGAATATATATTGATTATTTTTAAACTACACTAGCAATTTACATTTCGCCTAATAATATCATTTATTAATTTTAAAATTTTTAATTATGAAGTAATATGTTTAAAATTATTTATCATATATTCATAAAATTTATAAAAAAAATTAATATATTTTAATTTTTACGTATAATCATGAGCACAAGTAATAACTAATTTAACTTAATTTTTAATTATGTTAAAAAACTTAATTTTTAATTAATTAATATTTTTATCCCATGCTAACAATAAAATATATATACGTATGAAAATATGTGAAAAAAAAGATAACTATTATATTTTATCTTCTAATACAAATTATACATTACATATTTGAATGAAGGAATAGTATTTGGTATATTATAGTGAAGTTTTTAGACTCTACAAAGTTAAGAGATTGACAAATGTCCTAATGGTAGAGTAAAATATTAAAAAAAAGAAGACATAAGACAAATTTTTAAGGGATAATAACATATTTACCTCCTATACTTTAGCAAAATATTCAATGTGGTACCTAAAGTTTCTAAATGTCTAATTTGCCCCTGTACTTTGTTTCCATTTACTAAAAAGGTATTTTTTAATATTTTAATTTTCTATTTTTTAAATTTAAATTTAATGTTTTTATTTTAATTATCACATGATATTTTTTCATTGATCAAAACATGTTATGTGGCGCTTTTTCATTGGGCAAAATTACCTAATGGATTTTGTTAAGATTTTTGTAAATTTCCCATTTGTATATATATATTATAAGCCTTCTACAAATATAAGTGGACCCCTTCAATATTTTTATAGGATTAAAAAAAATATTAAAAAAATTATTCTTGATATAAAATAAAGAGAATCTTCTTGAAGAAGATAAATTACTCATGATGACTTTTGAATGATATTTTTGTTAAATAATAATAAATTAATGTTGATTTAATAGTTTATTTAACATAATAATATTTTATAAATAATATATAAAAAGAAAAGAAAAGATGAAGAGACTTTTATCATCTTTCTTCTTCATGTTGATGCTTGGCAAGAAAAAAATTCTTTATCATTTTTCCTCCAAATTTGAAGTATAAAGTATGGTTTTTTTCAAACTTTTCATAGATTTTGAATCTTTGAAACTTGTTTTACGTATATGTACAAATAGTTTTTTGTTTTTTCAAGTGTATTAAAAGTTGGCATTTAAGGATATTAATGGAACTTAGAAGCTTGTAAAATTAAGTGAATTGTGTATGTTTTTGGATGGAAAATGATTAGGAGACGGTTTCAAACATGTTAAAAGTGTAAGAATGAAACAAAAATATTTAAATAATATTATAGTAAGTTTCGATCAAAGTGAAAGGGAGGAAGAAAACCTTGGTCACTTTGTTTAAAATCATGTCAAATGATAGCTTGTGAAGCACTGAGCATTCCTGTGAAAATGGAATAAAAAATAGTTAATCGAATCGAAAGTTATATGAATTTCGGATTAGGAAATGATAATGGGTATTACATATATTCTTTGTCAACATCTACAACAAAAATCCCAAGATATAGTAAATGTTATATACTTAGTCTCAAGCACCAAAACTTTGATACGAAAGTTGAGAGAGGTTGAGATAATTTGTTGGAAGTTGTGAAAGCATTTTGTGAAAAACATGATTTTGAGGTTCTTGATATGGATTCTCCATATGTGGTACAACGTGATCGTCACCAACATGTTGATTTCAGTATGGAGCACTATTATCGGGTTGAGATATTCAATGCTGCTATAGATTCTCAATTTCTTGAGCTAAATAGTAGATTTAATGAACGAACAATTGATCTTCTTACCCTTAATTCTAGTTTGGATTCGAAGGATGCTTATAGATCCTTCAATATGGATGATATTTGTTATAATGTGGAAAAATATTATACTCTTAATTTCACTAAGCTAGAGAAAGTATTCTTAAAGTATCAACTTCAGCATTATAAGAAAAATGTTTCAAATCATCCGAAATTGCAGAATTTGTCCACAATTTTTTATCTTTGTCAAGGATTAGTAGAGACACAGATGTCGAAGGTATATTTTCAGGTTGATAGATTAATTCGTCTTCTATTGACTCTTCCTATTTCAATTGCAACTACAGAAAGAGCATTTTCGATGATGAAAATTGTCAAAACAAGGCTTCGTAACAAAATAGAGGATGAGTTTCTTACATATAATCTTGTTGTTTATATTGAGAGAGAGATTGCTAAAACTTTTGATTTAGACTTTATATTTAGTGATTTTATTTCTTTGAAAGAATGTCGTGCACAATTTTAAGTAATGGTATACTATTTTGTCTTAATTGTTAGGACACTGCTTCTTTTGAATCGATTCTTTATATATTTAAATCGATTTTCATGTTGAAATATTATTTCTTTTGAATCGATTGTTTATATGTTTAAATCGAGTGTTACATAGCACTTCTAATTTTAATTTGACCCCTCAAAATTAATATCTTGACTCCGCCACTGTAAATCAATATACTATGATTTGTATTGTATAATTATGCTCTTAGTGTTGAGTAATGTTTGAAATTATCAAAATATCTATTGTTATTAGGAGATTTTATCTTTTTAATATTTTTTATATTATAGATATTTCATAATTTGCACTAAGTGTGGTATTTTAATTGCATCATATCTTGGATATACTTAATAATTTTGTTATAGATCCTTAATAAGTGATATCATTGTAGTTGATATATAGTATTAATTAATAATCAAGTCTGAATTGAATTAAATTAAAGTAGCATTTGATAACTAAGATTTCAAATTTTGGATTTCAAAATTAGTGTATATTAAATTAAATCTCAATTAATTTATCTATAATATAAATATTTTATTCTTAACATTTACATAATAATTAAAATACAAATCCAAAATTTTAAATTCAAGTTTTCAATCCCAATAAAAAAGAGTCCAAATTGAATTTTTATATATATATATATATATATATATATATTTTTTTTTTTTTCATTTTAGTCGAGAAATCACATTTCATGGTATTTGGGTCAAACGAAATAAAAAAAGTTTGATATTATATCAAATTTATCTTTTAAAAATTTTAAGTTGGATAAATATAGTCTGAAAATATAATTATCTAAACATATAAAAAATTAAATATATTGGTATTAAAGATTCTTTTATATTGATTGAGTATTAATTCGATTGATATCGATATTGCTATCAATGTAGAAGGATGTAACCTCAAGTGTGTTGAAGCACGCTATTCTCCCATTTAAAAGTGTTTCATTATTTGTAAAAGTTTTTTAATTAGAGGATTATCTGCAATTTAATTTACTCTTAAATAGTAATTAACAGCTAAATTCGGATATTTGAGGAATAAAAGATAAAATCTTTTAATGTATTTAGGTTATATTTATTAGTTGATAAGAGAAAACAATCTTGGATAATTTAATATAAATCGTAATACGTGCAGACCAAGGTTTCCCAGAATTAATTAATCAGAATCTTTGTATATAATGTGCTAAAATGAAATTACATAAGATCTGCGTATCAAATCTTGCCATACTCCAGACTTTGACAAGAAAATCGGCTATAAATCCTTGCTTTATTTTTTCACGTTCTTGAATAAACCAGAAATTCGAAAGGATGATGGCCAAGGGAACAGGGAGAAAGTGTTCTCATTGCGGACATAATGGCCATAATTCGAGAACTTGTAGTAATGGGAAGGGGGGTTATGTAAAGCTTTTTGGGGTGAATATAGCTGCCATGGCTCAAACTCAAGAATGTTTGATACAGAGAAGTTTTAGAATGAGAAATCTTCCCTTCCATGCTGAAAACCATAACAATGGCGGTGGTGTGGATGACGGGTATTTTTCTGAAGGACACATTCATTCTGAGAACCACAAAGCAGCAGCCCATGACATCAAAAGAGGTACTCAATGAGTTTGTATTTGGAATGGGAATCATCACTTTCTTTTTCTATCTTCTTTCATATATTTGGAGCATAAATAAACATGTATTTGATTATTACAACTTTTTTTCTTTTTATTCCTTATTTCTGGCATATAACTTGTAAACTGTACTGTAAAACACTGGGAATGTTTGTTTTTCTGGAACAGCGAAACCATGGACGGAAGAGGAGCATAGAATGTTCTTGGAAGGGTTGAGAAAGCTGGGGAAAGGTGATTGGAGAGGAATTTCAAAGAATTATGTAATAAGTAGGACCCCAGTTCAAGTTGCAAGCCACGCACAAAAATATTTTCTCAGGCTGCAGGCTGCAGGGAATAATAGGAAGAAACGCAGACCAAGCTTATTTGACATGTCTTTTCAAGAATCCGAATCGGTCTTACCTCTTAATCCCATTCTTACAACATGTTTGTATGTACAGTTTGATTTGTTCATTTGATGACTAGAATTACGTGGTTTAAATTTCACAGAATGAATGTCCTTGGGGTTCCCCCTCAGAAGAACCCAGTACCAGAGATTCATCTCAGATTGTGAACCGACTCCCACATCTTTGCTCCTCTGATCGTCCACTCATGTCGATGATTGCATTGCCTAATTCCCGAACTTATAATCAAACGATTCAACACATGGTAAGTACCTATCTGCAATTTCCCTCTCAGATTACCCTACATAGATAACTTCATGAATTAATGTTTTTGAGAGGCAGAAGTAACTCCGAGTATGATGCAGTCTCTGCCATTCCTGAATGCAATGAGTTATGCCGGATATTGCCATGATTACCTCTGTAAAGCCGTTGCAAATGTAGATGTCTGCGCACCGTCTGATCACCTTTCTCCCAGGTCGGTTCAGGACATGTTTACAGCAGACCCTGGTGCTTCTTCATCAACAGATGATCTTTTAGAGCTCAAGGTTGCTCCCCCTCAATCATCAAAAAGCACAACTCTACCACTCATTAGAGTGATTCCAAATACACACAATTTTCTTTAATTAGAATTAAGTTCCAGTGTCCAGTGTCCAGTTTTGAACAGTTTTTCAGACACACAGAGGAATATATATGTTTTGAAAGAAGTGCTTTTATGGCTGTCCATCAAAAGTGAGGAAATATAGCCAAAAAATGATAAAATTAACATTGCCGAATAGCAAACTAAAAGAGTATTATAATTCTACATGGTAGCGTAATATTCATCTGTTGAGAGCAGAATTCAACCAAGAAGAGCAGCACCCGCCACTCTTCTGGTTAACTGGTTTTCCTTTTATCTGCAACATCGGCGGCCTTGCCATACTGGACGCTGGCTGGCTTGCCATCCTGCAGTGGAAGCATTATACATGGCATGAGCTCTCTCAATGCCTCGGGGAGAAAAGCAAATACTGTGAGCTGGGAAATTTCCCATTAGATGTGACAATTATTTATAATTTATAAAATAAATAAACATTGCTAATTTATGTATTACATTATTCTATATTTATTAAATATGTCATATTGTCTTAAAAATATCTAATCTATTTACACCATTTTTCGAATGAATAATGAATTTTGTTACTGAAATTGAAAAATAAACCCAACTAAAACAGTACCTTGGAAAAACAGGAGTAACAAAAGCCACATAATAATCCACCATATAATAAGAAAAATCTCAATAAAATATTTTGTTTTCCGGAAAATAAAAAAAAAGGAAAAAATCCGAACAAAAATTGTGAAAATATCGTCACCATTGTTGTTTCTCTAAGGTCCAATACCCAAAGGTTCCTGACCCAATTTCTTAACAACACCTACAAACAATGCTTCGAAGCCTTACGCTTGTTGCCACCACCTCTACTTCCACCATCTCCAAACCTTTATTATTTTCTCCTTCCCCCAAACTCACCCTTTCTTTCTCTCCTTTTTCTCTTCCTTTCCCTCGAACCAAACGATCCCTTTCACTCCACCGGTCCCCCATGAACATCCTCAAAAGCTTCGGTTTCGGAACCAACAACAAGCCAACCCCATCAATGCAAAACTCCGCTGTCGCTCAAGGTCCGGACGATAACGTCCCTGCTCCTGCTCAGCAGTTTGGTCAGTTCGGTGCGGGGTGTTTTTGGGGCGTTGAATTGGCGTTCCAGAGAGTTCCGGGTGTCACCAAGACGGAGGTCGGGTATACCCAAGGGTTCATGGATAATCCGAGTTACGAAGACGTCTGTTCTGGAACCACGAACCATAATGAAGTTGTGAGGGTTCAGTATGACCCTAAAGAGTGCAGCTTTGACACTTTGCTTGATGTCTTTTGGGCTCGCCATGATCCTACCACCCTCAATCGCCAGGTGTGTTTTTTCTAATGATGTGAGAAAGTTTGGGTTTTTAGAGATTGAGCTTCTATATACTTTCAGTTTGTGAGTTTTGTCAATTTCCCCTTATTGAGCTTTACTGTTGCAATATTGAATTATCTTATTATATTGATAACTTTTTTGGTTTTTTTTTTGGGGGGGGGGGAGGTGTTCTGTCATCATTGTTAATTGGTATATTTTGAGGGTGTTATTGGTTAATTTGATTGAATTAATTCATAGATGATAGTATATGTGTTTTCCTTTCGTTACATAAAGCTTAAAGCTGATGTTCTTGTGGCATCATCTCCAAAATTTGAATATAAAACTTGTGAACCTTGGGAAATGTCAACAGTTTTGTTTAGATGAAGTTTGAATGTTAGGTAACTGGATATCTTACCCTGCAAAAAGTTCTTTCTTTTCCATAAAATCAAGCCATTTATGTAAATGAAAGTTGGGAATTTTAGATCCTGCTTTCTAAGTGAGTTATGGTCATTATCTCTGACTTACAAATGACTATGAAATAGCAGATGTTGTAGTTTATCTAAAATCATGTTATTTTTCTCAGAGCAATGAATCTTATGCAGGGTAATCTTTTATTCATGTTGGTATAACTGTCTGCGGTGCGCACCATAGGCTTTCTGTTCTAATAAGTTCGAATCCATTGACAGGGGAATGATGTTGGGACACAATACAGATCCGGTATATACTATTACACTCCAGAGCAGGAGAATGCCGCACGGGAGTCCATGGAAAAACAACAGAAACTGTTGAACCGAAAGATTGTTACAGAGCTTCTACCTGCCAGGAAGTTCTATAGAGCAGAGAAATATCACCAGCAGTACCTTGCGAAAGGAGGTCGATTCGGTTCCAAACAATCTGCAGAGAAAGGTTGCAACGATCCAATCCGATGCTACGGCTAGGTAGCCACTGTTGCATATGCATTTCCAGGTTTGTGATTGTTTATAGCTATCGGCTTTTGCCTGTCAGTGGCATATAATAATACATTTGAAGAACCCTTTTGTTGATGGAAGGAATGCTTGCTTATTTATGTAGTTACTGAACATATAGATTTGTAATTCTTTAGCAGAATCTATGTTTGTTGTATATAAATGTGGGGATTATGCATTAATTTTGAAACAACACCTTTGTGATGAAGACTCCATATTATTGCAGCTCTATGTTACCGGAATTTTTGTTTTTTTTTTTTCCTTAAAGATATATGTGTTTTATACCAAATAAAAGATATGGATAAACACTAAACCTTTTCAAAAATTGGATTAATAGTTTGAAAAAGTCAGAAAATGATAGATTTTATGAATCATATTTAAGGAGAGATTGGTGCGAAGAATTTTCGCTTTCATCAAATGAGAGAGAGAGGTACAAACATAAAAGGGTTTGACTTTTAAATTTTTAAAAACATTAGAATTTCATCATCAATCTTTGAAACAAATTAAATTTTTTAATAAAAATATTAATTAAAACATTAAAATTAAAACATAATTGCATGACGTGTGTTTCATATTTTTTTAATGTTTAAATTATTTATTGATTTGACATATAAAATAAATAATATTGTGTCAGAATAAAGTACGCATGAAAGTTAATATCATTAAAAAATTGATGATTTAGTTATTATTTCTGTTAAAAATACAATTTGATTTATTTTTGAAATATTAAAGTTAATTTAATTTAAAAAAGAATAAGGGGGAAATTGATAAAAGATAAAAACATTATGGTAAAAAGAATAATACAATAGAAAGTCCAATGGCTTTGAAATGGCCAAAGCCCATTCTCAGAAAACCTTAGAGCCCCAAGAAAAGAAAAGAAAAACAATCCTACCACCTTAGTACACAAGATATCAGAGCCACTATCGCCAGTGGAGATTGCCATTGCCAGGGGAGGTCAAACAGTCAAAGAAGGAGGCGAGAGTACCAATCTCTGGCATGTAACGCCTCGGAGGCCATGCAGCAACAACCCGAAAAAAGCACCTTCAACCACCTTGTATTGGGGGAGAGCCGATGAGGGGAGGGGAGAAATCGCGGCCTTTACTTCACCTTTAGCCACTAGATTAGGTTTGGTGTGACGGTTTCGGTCTCCATTGTGTTGCGACCCCAAAGAAGCCAGGCCATAGAGGAAGTGGTGCTACCTAAAAGCACCGGGGGATGCTGATGGAAAACAAATGGTCCAAGCCTAACGCCGCTGCAAAAGCAATCGGAGAAAAGCCTCTGTTAAAATTGATGAATGATTGATGAGAGAATCGAAAGAGAAGTAAGAAAATTATTGCACAATTTTTCAGTGTCTGCAAACCTCACCTATGTACATAGACTGTTTGTTATCCAACTTTATACATTACCAACTAATACTTGTACGCTCCCCCTCAAGTTGGAGGACGAAAAATATGTTTTTATCCCCAACTAAGAAGTGAGATATTCATGTTGCTGAACCCTTAATCCTTTTTGAAATTTGTTGAGTTTCAACTGACCCTTTTGTTTTTTTTCTCTAACAAAGTGGTTGTTTATCTTTTATGTGCTTAGTTCTTTCATGAAAAACAGGATTTGCTGCTATTTGCAAGGCTGCCGATTGCACATTGCAGTTTCACAGGCTTTTACATCTTTATTCCAACTTCTTTGATCAATACTGTTATCCATACAATTTCTGCTACTGCTACCGCTACTGACATACTTCTGTATTCGGTTTCAACTGATGACCTTGAAAACGTACTTTTTCTTTTTTTTACTTCCAGGGTATAAGTGAATCTCCTAATTTATAAAAAATCCTGAAATCGACCTTCTTGTCATAGGGCAAGCAGCCGAATCTAAGTCATAATATGCAACCCATTTTTCAGAAGTGCTTCTATCAACTTCAAATTCCACTTCCTTGATGCTTACTTTAGCCTGAATAAGGATTTAAACAATTTAGACACCTTGTCCTTGTTCTTCCCCTGATTCGAAAACTTTCAGGAAGTTGCATATAGAATTCTTCATGAAGGTCACCTTGCAAAAAAACATTTGTTGTAGAGGCAAAGTAAAGATAGCAACAAGAGATATGATGATTCTCACTATTACCTGTTTGGTTACTAGTGAAAAGGTCTCTTGATAGTCTATTCCTTGTTGCTGATTGTAACCTTTTCCCACAACCCGAGCTTTGAAATGTTCAATTGTGCCATCTGAGTTGTATTTGATTGTATAAACCACTTGCATCCATTTGGTACTTTACCTTTTGGAAGATCAACAACTATCCAGGTACCATCGTCTTCAAGTGTCTTGATTTCAGCTTTCATTGCTTCAATCCAACTTGATTCTGATTTCACTTCATTACAAGTCTGTGGTTCCACAATGTTAGAATAGCTGCAAGAAATGCCATCTGAGTAATATTATCATTGTTTGAATCATATGATGCAACAACATTGTTGGCTTGATAAGGTTTCTTCTTTGTGAACTTGAAGTCTGGAGGACATCCTCTGAGTTTATAAAAATTCACTTTGTTATGGCCTTTTATCTTTCAATGGTCACAAGTGCCATTGAATTTCTTCCTTTGATTTCTTGAGATGCTGTAGATGTAGTTGAGTACATTATTGTAGGCTCTATATTAATTGTACCATTTGTCAATGGTCTCTGTGCCTCTTATTGAACAAGCATTGAATATGCTTGATTAGTAGTAGGTAAAGGTTGCATCAAAAGAATCTAACTCTTAACACCATTATAAAATTCATCAACCCCATCAAGAATTGAAACAACCTTTGTTGATTAATGTGTTGTACATTCTTCCTTAAATTTTCATTAACACAATAAGAAAAAGGCACCAGAACGTCATATTCATCCTATAATGATTGCATCTTCATAAATCCTTGAACCATCTACTTTATCATACATTTCTCTGAGATCTTTCCATACTAAGAATGCAAAAGATACAAAAACAATTCCAGTTTATTTTTAATCAATAGTGTAATACATATTGACCTATGATTCTTCCGAGACTTTTTTAACAGCTACTGAAGTAGACTTTCTTTACAATTAAATTATTGTTAATAACGAAAATTGATAAAAAAAGAAAAAACCTATCAACAATAAAAAAACCATATCAAAATTTTGAGCGACTCTGATACCAAAATAAATTGATGATAATAATGAATGATTGATGAAACAATCGAGAGAGAAGCAAGAAAAATACTGCATAGTTTTTCAATATCTATGAACTTCACCTATCTACATATATATAGACTGTTTGTCAGCTAACTTAACTAACATTATACATTACTAACTAACTAATACTTGTACAACCTTTCTAGTTCTCTAGCCACTGATCAAGGGACGATGAGAAAGAGCAAGTAAGGTCTGAGCTTATTTTACTGAAGGAGAAGGAAAAGAAAAAACCAAAATGCAAAGAAAGAAGCCAAATGACTACTGGTACAAGACTAACCACTTTGATGGCGGTGGCAAAAAACCTAGAGAGAAGGATGGTTGGTGAGAAAGATTTGAAGCGTAGAGAACATTCTAAACACCATTACACAACCAACGTGTAAAGCATGAATCCCTGAATCAAGACCAAAGCTCCAATTGCTACCGTCGTGTCCTAATTATACCGGTTCGTTGTCAATGAAAATAAATAAACTGATTGTTGATCATGTCAATGGCCGGTGGAACAGGTAATTCCTGTACTACATACATACAAATAATGGAGCAAAGTATTTGTCATAAATCAGGATACGTAAGTGTGAAATTGCAGCAGTGCTTACTCAGGAACTTATGTTCCACTGCTCGCCTCCACTTTCCCTAAATTAAAAGAAAACAACAAGTCAGAAGTAGTTTGACTTCTTGCAGTGGACATTGCGTGTTTAATTAGCTTAATACTTAATTATTATAATAATGTTTGATTTGCTTGTACTCTTAATTATGTATTTGGTTAAACGTAGTGTACAAGTAAAAATGAAAGAAAAGATGGGTGGTTAACCAATTTCATCCACGCAACAACATGATACATTCACAAGGCAAGCTTGCTCTGCTATTGCTGAGGGAATACGAAGCACACGAGTGTGCAGTAATGATGGTCACAAAAGGAAGCAAGAAAGCTGACAGTCTGGATAGTGAATATAAAGTAACCAAATAAAATCATTTTAAATACTGCAATTTACACACCAGATTTTTACTTTCCATTTCTTTAAAATACAAGTCAAATAATTACACCATAAATTGTATAAATTTGAGATTTTAAAAACTTAAACTTTCTTCAATTCAATAAATTTAAAATTCAAACATCAATATATATATATATATATATATATATCACCAATCTTCTAAACTACAACAGCTTTATTTATTTTTTCTCAATAGTAAAAGTGAATATAAAAGATCTCCTCCCTGATGACAACATACAATACTATCACATGTTTTCTTGGTTTAGAAGTCAAGTTATTGGCACCTCTCTTTATTTTTCTCACAACTCATTAGGATTGTGAAGTTAAATTCATTCATAAGAAAAGGGAACCCCAAATTATGGATTTGCGTAATAGTTTCCCCAAAATATTTATCATTTCCATCCTGTTTAAGTGCAAAAATCCCCATTTTGATTTGAATGACACATCTTAATGTGGTAGGGAAAATCAAACTCAACTGAATGGGGTTATAAATAATATTTCTTTTTGTAAGAAAATTGGAGTATGGAAGAAATGGAAGGATGGGAAATATGATCTAAATCTCAAAACATATATAAGTTAGGATGGTATAATAAGGAAAGCAAAAGATAGAGATGTAAATTTGTTCCAAATAATTATGGGACCCTGAATTTGCCTAATAACATGTGCTCCTATTTAAGCCTTGGAGGGCCAAAAACAGCTAAACCCCCTCGCCCCCCCCTTTTGAAATTTTGTGAATTCGTCTCTTGACCAAGCACAATCAACAACCTAAACCAACACTGTATCTTGTAAGACACAGCTCAGCTAAGCTGAGAACAAAAACTCAAACAGCCAAACCAACCCAACCCAACCAACAAGAAGAAAAAACAATGGCAGAAGCAGAGAGCAACACCATCATCAACGACAAGGAAGACCAAGAAACTGTTCCCAACATCATAACTTTCTTGTCTTCTTTGCTGCAAAGAGTGGCAGAGTCGAATGATCATTGCCGGTTGTTTCAGTCGCAGAAGATCTCAGTTTTTCATGGTCTTACCAGGCCTACTATTTCCATCAAAAGCTATCTTGAGAGGATCTTTAAGTACGCATATTGCAGCCCATCATGTTTCGTGGTTGCCTATGTTTATCTCGATCGCTTCGTGCAGATGCAGCCGTCTTTGCCTATCAATTCTTACAATGTGCATAGGTTGCTTATAACCAGTGTTTTGGTTTCTGCCAAATTCATGGATGACATGTAAGTTTTTCTTTTAATTTATGGTTCCTGGAAATTACTTTCTGAGATCTTCATGATTGGGTTTCTCTTAGATTCTTTATTAAAGACTAAACATGTTCTGTTTCTATATGTCATGATCTTTCTGTTTGCAACTTCAAAATTCATCTGAATTTCAATGTTTGATTTGTGTCGATATGTTCTTTCCTGAAAATATTACAAAGTATCTATCTCCTCATAACACAAATCAAGCAAGCCCGGAAATACTGTTTTCCAAACAAGTACAGCCAAAAATGGAAATTTATTTTTCTTACAGCCATGTGAAAAAAAAAATCATTTCTGACCAGACAATCCTACTTTATATGTGCTGGTGTTGTCTCTGTCAATCAAGGCACGCCAGTAAATTCTCATAAAATTGCAACAAATTCGTAAGAATGACAAGAGCTGTCATTAGTATTTGTCATTAGAGCTAATGACAGCTCAATCATGACCATGCAATTTGTTCTAAACAAGCTAAAATATACTGAGTTCCGTGTTCAATTATTGGCTTAACATGCACCCTCCTGATTTTACAAGCAATCACAGAAGTTGTTTAACTGTCATTTTTTCTTTTCACTTTCTAACTTCACTCATAAGCAATTAAAGTTTTACCAATGGAATTAACTGTTCTGCATAAATGCTTTAACCAGAAAAAAAAAGCTTATATTTTCATATTTCACCATCAAGCCTAATCTTTTATTTGTTTTTCAGGTATTACAACAATGCCTACTATGCCAAAGTGGGAGGAATCAGCACAGTAGAGATGAACCTTCTTGAAGTGGATTTTTTATTTGGTTTGGGGTTCCAGTTAAATGTGGCACCTACAACTTTCCACACTTACTGCACTTTTCTCCAAAGAGAAATGTGTATGCAAATTCAATCCCCTTTACAAAATTTGCTGCCTCAACCTTCTTTCAACATTGGGAGGCCCTTGAAGATCCATTGCTGTTTCAATGAAGATGAATCCTCTCATCACCACCAACTTGCAGTTTAAGCCATTGTTCTTATGGTGGATTAGATGCCCACTATTTTAGTTGTGTATAGGAAAAAAATAACCCAAAGGAGATGTTGCCTCAACCACACTGATTCAAGACATGAAAGTCAAATATCTCATATGGGTTTCTTTGCTTTTCTGTCAATGTGCTGTAAGAACATGTCAAAAACATCAGTTTTCTTGGTTAATCATAGTTATCCACTTCCTTCTTTTTCCAGTTAATTTAGTGCAATGGTAGATGAGATTAGTGTTTACAGTCTGGCTAACATGATCTTGCCATGATTGTTTTAAAGTGGGTCACTGAGTTAAACTCCCTGGTGCCAACCATTCAAAGACCAACTAAATAACTTCTATATTGTTGGTTTTAAGGAAAATGTTTAAATGTTGATTACACTGTTTTTGTGTTTATTATGGTATTCAAAATGCATTATTCCAACACAGCTGGTACAATTTGAAAGTTAACAATACCCCCCATAAATAGAAATGAAGTTTGATAAAATGGGAGAACAATTACTAGCTAAGAGCTTCAAATGCTCAAATGCTTTGAGCTTTTCCAATGGAGATTAGAAATCAAAAGAGGGAAAGAGGGCCATTTATTATGCTTCCCAGCCTCGGAGGAGAGTTGCACGAGCAACACGGTTAACACCGAGTGTAAAGGCACCCATCCGGAGACTGCAATGGTGAGTCTGGCACATGGTTTTGATGTTGTGGAAAGCTTGAGTCATGTACCTCTTCAGCTCCTTGTTCACTTTGTCTTCATCCCACATGAAACCTTGAATGTTCTGCCAAATTGAATGTAAAATAATTAAAAACATGCTATACTTTCTACTTTTATCAACTCCACTGAATTGTTCTCCCCAGCCGGAATAGGATGATCAAGTCTTTCCCTTAGAACTGTACTTGGGAGTTTCCTATCTTATTCAGATGAAGAAAAAAAGTGCAAGCCATAACATTTACTGAAACAATGCTGCGATATCTTTGACTTTCGTTGCACCATGAGAGAGTTTGATCAAAGCATCATACTAGGTTGTTGCGATTCTTTAATAGCATAAGGCTTTATTTTATTCGAAAGGTTCCATGGTTTAAACTTTAAATAGAAAATGCATGGCAGAGAAGAAAACCTTTTTCTTTCTTTTTTCTCTCCATGTTTTCAAAA
Organism: Kokia cookei; assembly: GCA_039519145.1. Lineage (NCBI taxonomy): Eukaryota > Viridiplantae > Streptophyta > Magnoliopsida > Malvales > Malvaceae > Kokia > Kokia cookei. The sequence continues at coordinate 5,218,327 of CM076909.1, forward strand.
TAAAATCTAACCTGAACCCACTCAAAGTAGCTGACAGTCACCCCTCCTGCATTTGCATATATGTCAGGCAGTATTATTACTCCTTTCTTTGATAGAATCTGCAACAATGGAGGCTCAGATCAGAATTTTGCTTTGACATTAGAAGCAGAAAAGGAGGAGCAAATATACCTCATCTGCTTCCGGGTCAGTGGGATGATTTGCAGCCTCTATTATGAACTTTGCCTTCACATGTGCAGCGTTTTCCCTTTAAAGGTGAACATGATGTGTCAATTGATGGGAATATAAGAGGAACCCAACCAAGATACAGTAAAAGAAAGTTTGTTCCTGAAAAGATTGCAAAAGAGCCAAGAGTTTGTTCTACTTCGACTATATTAAGCTATATAGAACAAGTGTATCATAGTGTTTCAACCTCTAACCCCATTGAGTCATTACCAATCCAACAAATTTCTACACAGGATAAAGTAAACTTTGCGCTACAACAGTTTTGATGAAATAAAGGTGCGGAACAAGATGTTTGGCAAAGAATCCTAACCTGTTCAGCACTCCACCTAACGCACATGGGACAAGAACATCGCATTCGTGTACCAGCAGTTCACTTGGATCCAGGGAATCTCCGCCACTGAAGCCTGTCAAACTTCCAGTAGCTTCTTTATGCTTTAGCAGCTGAGGTATATCGATTCCATTTTGATTCTTAACAGCACCAGTGACATCACTCACCGCAATAACCTTACCACCCCTCTCATGTATGAGCCTTGCTACCCAAGACCCAACATTACCGAAACCCTACAACAAAATTAATAATGTAAGCATTAACAGAAGTTCGGGAACATCTCAAAGGAAATGGCATTTTAACCATCTACGAATTTGCGTTGACTTTTACCTGAATAATGAAGGTCAAACCCTTAACTGCCTTCCAATATTCAGCAAGTAAAGCTTCAGTTGCATATACAACACCTCGACCTGTTGCAGCTTCCCTGCCTAGCGATCCACCTAGATCCTAAAATTCCCAATATAACAATATTTACATTTTGTTATACCATGATTAATGATATCTTTCTGGACAGATTACAAGCTTTGAAACTCAAGTCTTCATCACTTACTATCGGCTTTCCTGTAACAACAGCCGGGGAGTGTCCATGAAACTTAGAATACTCATCCAAAATCCATGCCATTGTCTACACATATTTATTCTCAATATACAAATAATTTAAGAAAGTAAATGAAATTGAAACAAAGTTAATGGGAAAAGAAACATATCTCAGTGAGGACTGTATAACCTGTGCATTAGTTCCCATGTCTGGGGCAGGAACATCTGTATGTATACCAATGAGATCATGGATCTTTTGAGTGAAGACGCGAGTTAGACGTTCCAGTTCACTCTTACTTAAGTCCCTAGGGGAGCATCCTATGCCACCTTTTGCACCACCATATGGAATGTCTACTACAGCAGTCTTCCAGGTCATTAGTTGAGCAAGTGCATTCACTTCATCAGGGTCAACCTTCAAACAAAATTAGAAAACATAGGTTGTCAAATCTCATAGTTTGTACTTCCATGATGTAAGAACATCACATATATGTACATTGAAACATGCTTTCCTGTAATTCCTAAGAGGCCAAGAGTTAGCTTTTAAATTATTATAATTTTGGCATTCAAATCAAAGTATATATTGGAGTTTTAAAGGTTACCTTTTGGCGATCTATCAAAAAAGTTGTAACAGCAAAATCAGAATATATTACTCTGATTCCACAGATATTAGGGAAGGCTCAAATGAAACAAAAGAATCATAAAACAAAAACCAATAAAAGACAAAAATACCAACAGAAGAGATGAAAAAGAAAATGTTAACCTCAGGATGATATCTGATTCCTCCTTTCATGGGACCACGAGCATTATCATGCTGTATTCTGAATCCAACGTAAGACACCAAGGTTCCATCGTCCTTGGGAATCGTGCACTCCACCTGATAATCCAGAAACACCATTCAAAACATACAACATTCCAAGATCAAAGGACTAAAGAAATGCTTTCAATCAAACAACCAGGAACGAGGAGATTCTTTTTCCCTGCAATACCTTGATCTCTCTAAATGGGATCAGAAGAGACTTTTCAAGCTTAGAGTCCAAGCCAAGTAGGCGAGAGGCCAGGCGGAAATTGCGGCTAGTTCCAGCAAGAGCATTCATGGCTATCGATTAAAACCTCAAAACGAGAAATACCCGGAAGTGGGACTGATCGAAAGATGAAGAGAAACAACAGTATGAAGCATAAAACAAGAACCTGTAAGAGGAACAAGTTGACGAACGAGAGAAGAGACTTTTTTTATTCTTGGGTGCTAAAAAAAATATGTTTCTGCAAAGGAAGAGAAGGGGCATATCATATACTTCGGGAAGTTCCTTTAAGAGAGTAAAATGAAGAAAGAAAAAAGAGAATGGGAACAAGAGACTGTTAGGAGGCGTGAATTGAGCGGAGGAAAATCAAAGAAATTTAAGAACGAGTATTGGTATAAGCTCCTATATTTAACTAACTTTAATTTGAGAGACTGATATTTTGCATTAAAAGCTTTACTATACGAAACAAAGACCAAAACCCACTTTTTCTTTCTTTTATTTTTCATATATATTGGATACAAGTGGGCCCACGTAATGGATTGTTCTTTAAACTTCAGAGCCATCCATGGTGGGTTACAGCAAAGGAGTCGACCGATTCACATTTTGATCAGGTAGTAGAACAGAATCAAATATTTAATTACTATTTTGGCAATTTCAAGCAACAGCTCGTGCATTCCACCCGGTCTTGCTCTGCTTGATTTATTGTACTAGTTTTCAAATTCGTATTTGATTACCAAGTAAGAAAGAAAAACAGCTTGAGCTGGAACATTAACCAAAAGGCTAGTTTACCATTAATGGGAAGTGGAAGCCGAAGTACAAACACATATCAAATTGTGACCAGACACGTTGCCATTGATGTTTTTTTTCAACTGAAGCTGTCTGCCTAAACAGTTTGGTCATCACTTTGAAGTTTAAACCCCAAAAATAAAAGTTGATCCCATATAAATCCTAATCTTTAGAAAACTAAAGCAACAGGAAACTGAGAAAATTAAATCGTATTTCTACAACAAGGAATCCTTAGATATATTTCAGAAAACTTGGCATTTATCACTGTTGAAGCAAAGCACATAGTCAAGCTCGGATTAATGGATCCATCACACTCTGCAAGCTCACAATTTGAGAAAAATTGTGCCCACCCTTTGGCAAGCAAACTGTACTTCATCCTTCTCCTTCCATATAATAGAACAACAATGTGACCATTATAAAATTAGCAATGGTCTTCTCAAAATTGCTGCTTCTGAGTCTGATGTGTGATCCATCTTAATACGGCCGGTATCTCATGGGCCGCCTGAACCTTGGAACCCTCCTGAAACCGAGGTCAACTGAGTTAATATTTTCGATAACAAGGTTACTTGGAAGAAACTACCATATTAAATTCCCCTAAATTGTTTTATCAGGACTGACTTGGAAGCCATGGATGATTGCCAAAAAGTGTAAACATTACAGGCATAGCAAATGCTAGATAACAGAGATCATCTCGGTATGATTTGTGAATATTTGTGAGATCTTTTCCACTTCCATGTGTCTAATTCCAAATAACCACATAGATGTTATAGTAAAACCAAAACCGACTCAACTATTATCAAGTTATCCTTTTCTTCCTATCCAACAACCATACAAAGCAAAAAAATTTTCGTGCTTACCCATAGCCATATGGAGGATAAAAAGCAGGCATGAAAGGCCTTCGGAAGCGGAAGTAAGGATTGGATGGCCTTCCTCGATATTGTTTCATTCCAGGAATATTTGTTCGCTTAGCCGAGACCTATGGATAAACCACACACACTTTTATTTCCATGTAGCTTATATTCATGAACTAAAAATCCACAAATATATCAAGATATAAACCTTCAACTGCCGGCCATGCAATTCTGATTCATTTAACAGTAGAGCATTTTGGACAGCATCAATTTCAACAAATTCAACGTAAGCAAATCCTTTAGGTTGACCAAACTTATCGGTCAAAATTGTAACTCTGTTCACTGTTCCACAGGATTGAAAATGCTGTTGTACTTCCTCAGGTGTACATGCATAGTCTACCTGTTTTTACAAAGATATATAAAGAAAAAGGAAAGTTAGCCCACATCCAGATCATTTGTTCACAAGCATAGAGGAATCATCTAGTTATACTTTCATTGGGATCATTTGTTAATTGTACATCGAAACACTTCAGAAGTTAGAAAAACAGCATTAAACACAAACTACATTAATATTTCCCCATATGAGTTCTTATGGATCAATTTGTTTTAATCAAATTTTAGTTGACATCAATACAAAACAAAGACATAATTTCCATGCAATTACATGCACATAAAAACACATTTCAAGCAACACGATATGCACAAACATAAAACCAAAATGGAAAATCTTTCCTATACCCTTACTGGCCAAACTAAACCACAATCATACTTTCAGCTAACTTACAAGTAGAATTTTAACATCAAGATAATAATTGGACCACAGGTAAGGTAAATGAGACAATTTAACTAAATAAACATATATAAGGCATAGGAAAGGGTTAATAAACCTCACATTACCAACATAAATCGAGCGGGAATCCACTTCCTCCTTTTCAGCTTGGCTTGCAGAAGCACTTGAGGAATCTTCATAGACATCCAGGAAAAAAAAGTAAAAGCAAATCAGTTTGCTAGTCATAAACAATTCATACACAAAACAGTTCATAGTTAAAAAAAATCAAATCAATAATAAAGAAGTTCAATTTCATTTTCATGATTAAGAAGAGATTCTCCTTCTCAAACAAGACAAGCAAATCCCAATCAAAGACAATCTTGTTAAAAAATACAGCCAAAAGCTCAGATCAAATACAAACTAAAAAAAATTAAAATAAAAGTTAAGAGAAAAAGAGAAAGAACCTTGGACAGCGCCCATCTCCTTCTCGACTTTAGCCTGCATTTCACGTAAAGCCCCCGCCTCTTCCTCGATTTCCCTAAGCCTCTTTTTCATGTCTTCCAAGTCCTAATTAAAAAAAAAAAAAAAAAAAAAAACGTTGTTTTTCATCAGAAGAATAGCTCAGATAAAGCTAAGAAAAAGGAAAAAAAAGCTAAAATGAAAAAGAGGGCAACCTTGGAAGAACTGGGATCTTGTTGAAGGCCTTGGTCGTTGCCTTGGTAATCCTCAGCTCCAGCAGTCATATCGAACTCCGCATCCATCTCTCCTTCCTCGTCAGGGATCTCCCCTCCGTACACCTCGTGTTCTTGCTCTTCGTATTGATCCATTCTAGTCAAATTGGGGGAATTTTGGAATTAGGGTTTTATTTGGGGGAAAGGTTAGGGAACGGATAGACTAAGATTAAAACCTGGCACTTGTGTGGGGAATGACAGTTAGGCCCATCACGTGTGTCTTCCAGATATATTTCTTTAATACGGAAATGGACCATCTAATAAGGTTAATTTAACGGTGTTCAAAAAATAATTAAAAAATAAGGTTAATTTAACGTATCATACAATTTTTTTCTTTTGTTATTTTTTTTAAAGTGTGATAAGTATAATTAAAGTATAAATATAAATATATATTCGAGTGATTGTAAATATCGAATTATAAACACAACATAAATTATTTGAAAAATTATAAAATATAATTAAATCATTACAGTTTGATCAGACTAAAAATTGATATAACCTAAATTAAAATCAAACAAACTGAATTAACTAATTTAAACTCACATATGTCAATCACATATAATGAATTTGAATTAATCGAATCAAAATCTCAATTTTTTATTGAAAAATAAAAGAAAGCGGAGCAGTGAATTATTATTATTTGTAGGATGTTAAAATGATGAGAATAATAAGAAATATTTAATCAACATAAGAAATGGTGCGAAAATAAGATAAAGAAAAGTGATCTAATTTCTTATTGACTTGGGGTATGTGATATGTTACAAGCCAATGGCATAGGAAGATTTAAAAAAACAAAAAAAAAAAGATGCCTAGTTGTTTTCCACCCGAGGGCGTGCCTGAATGACTGACATATGGTGATTAACTTAACATTTAGGAGGAGGAAGCAGCCATTTGGTAGCTTCAATGAAGTGAAGATTCAGGAATGGTAGGACTTCCACACCTGATAGCTGCTTCACGAATTGCTCTCGCTTACTGAGATTTGCACCTGGCCCCTTGCACTTGTATTCTCCATAGTAAACAGTTCTGCATCATTCTCACCATAATAAGATTTTGTTTCTGATAAGGATTAATATATAGAGAGAAAAAAAGTAATTTATCTTACTTGGCTCGTTCAGGAAATTTATTATGAGACCATCCAACAGGATTGACGACGTTGCCCATATCAGTATATGCAAAAACAACTCTTGGATTGCTCCTCCAGGCCCTCCCCAAAAATGAATTAGTGGCTGTTCCGGTAATGCTGCCATGCACGAACGAATAACCCGTGTCTTCCGATGAACTTTCTCTCGCTTGTGCTGTTATCACTGTAAATCCTCCACCTTCTCGCTTCTCCACGAATATTTTCGTGTTCTATATCCAACTTTTCCAATCAATATATACATTTGATATAACATGTGTTGTTGTAAATTTGATTTTGGTCAAGAAGAATATTACCAGATACAAAGATTTCCCACTTCCGAAAATGAAATCAACCGTGCCTGAAACATAGCAGTCCTTGAAGAAATGGTTACCCCTGTCATCACACAACGTGTCCTGGTAACCGTAGATTTTGCAGTTATAGAAAGCCGACCTATCGCCAGATACTCTCAAGGCAACCGCTTGTCCTCCCACCGTTTTCCCGCCTTCTGGCTTCGGAGCTGAGTTCTATAAAAACAATCCCAATTCATTAAGATTCAAACTTATCCATGCAATGCATTCAGTTCAACCAATTATGTCTACATTAACATACCACTATATTGAGATTAGCTGCCACAAAGTAATTAGAATCAGCGATCAGAGTGGCGCTGTTAACGGTTCCATACTCCTTGGCGGTGCCGCCGAATGTCAAATTGGGCATGTTTTTTGGATCTCCCAACAATGTAATGAATGGCTTCCCTCGTTCAACTTTGATTTTCTCTTTGTAAACCCCAGGTCCGATGGATATGATCACACGCTTGGTATTTCCTAATGGAACGCTCTCGATGGCTTTCTTTACGCTATTGAATTCTCCACCACCACCTTGCCTCACCTTTATGACTTTAGGATTACTCTCAGCCTGAATCAGCTGTGGGTCTAAGCTGTTACCCCTTTCTTTCACAGGCTTGATAATGCCTCCAAACCAACCATTTATCTGGCCTTTATCTGCCGGTATTTGTTGGGGCACAACAACTGGAGCAATCAAGAGAATACTTATGCAGATTACTGCATAAACTTCACTGTTTTCCATTCTTTTTCCTCCCTTTTTTTTCCTTTTTTTTTTTTTTGGATAATATGTTTTTCTTTTTCCTTTTTTTTGGGGAGGTAATATGTTTTATTCTTGTTTTTTTTTATGGTGTGTCTGTGTTTTCTGAGTGACTCCCAATTTATAATATGAATTGGTGACGAAAAAGTCTACAACGTAAGCATTGGAGGATTCATCGCATTCCCACTCATTTATGAATTCGTGCCACCACATATTTGTAGTTTCTGCTTGAATCTTGCTACGAAATTAAAATAAACTCTTTGGGTTAATGGTGCCATTAATGAGTTATATTGAATCTGATTGCTGCTTATACACAACACCCATAATTGTTTCGGTCTTAAGAAAATATCTTCTCATTCATCTGAATGTTATTTAAGAATGGAAACTCATGTGTGCCTCATTAATAAATTATTTGTTAGGCTTATATAAATAAAGAATAAGTTTATCCGTAGATGGAATTTGGATTTCAAGTTTCAAATGATTTTTTTCTTTCAATTCATGAGATGCGGGAAAAATCTGATCCCCCAACGAATTTAGGTGTCTTAGTTTCCGTATCATAACTATGTTTTATTTATACTTGTTGACTAAGTAAGTGTTGAAATTATCAAAATATTCTTATCTTACAGGGTAATTAATATTACTGTAGAAGTATTATTGTCTTTTAATATTTATATATAATATTTTAAATAAAATAATTAAAAAATATTATTTAAAAATCAAACACAAAATCAATTAATTCAAGTAGAAATTTATTACCACTTCAACACTAATCATTTGTTAAAATAATTTTATTAATACAAAATATTTCTCTCCACTCACTATGATAAAATCTAGTATTGATAATTTTGGAAACAAATATCATGCACGTACGCAAAATGACACCTTTTGTAATCAATTAATTATTGTATTACAGAATTTTGATGAAATTATTGATGTTAGAAAATTGAACCACACACAACTCTTAGTATTAAAAATGAAAATGCACCACGTCTAATCTATGCTATTATGTAAGAGTTTAAATGGGTTGAGAGTAATTTTTTAATATATTTATGTAAAATTAAAAAAAAAATACATCTATAATATAAATTTAAACTCAAAACATAATAATTTACATTATTTCAACCAAAGTCACTTTTGAATTTTTTTTTATAAATTTATTACATAAAATTTTCACTCACATCGTGTTTGTGCCATAATTTAGTACTCATTTATAATTTTGTTAGAGGTTGCTCATTTTTGACACTAATAAAACTATGTGCTTATTTTGTTCATAATGAACATTTACAAGAGAGACCCCAACTCTTATGCTCATATAAGTAGTGTTCTTTTCATATTCCCTGTCACTTCAAAGATATAAGTTCACAAAAAACTTTTGATGAGCGATGATATTACTTTTGATAAGGTTAAAATTAGTGGTGGTGGTGGTGACGAGATTAAAATCAACTATGAGATGTTTGTTTGAAATCAAACGCAATTGTAACATTAAAATAAGAATTGAAAATGAATATTAAGGGCATTACAATAAAAAAAAATGTATAATAAAATTTTAAATTATTTTATTTTTATGAAATTGATAAAAACATGTGAAATTGTACTTTTATTTAATAAAATAACAATACGTATCAAAATATTTTTATAGATATTTTAATTATTTCGTTTTAAATGATAAACAATTTTTAAAATTTTTAGTTAATTAATTTTGTTACAACAAGCCAAATATATTTCAACAAATCGAAACACTATAGTCAAACAATTTTTAAAGTATCTATTTAGAGGTTAAATTTTAAGTATATGTTATTTTTAGAAAATAATTAGGGTTTTGGATTGATTTTTTTGATATTTAGGGAAATAAGTTGATTTTGGAATATATTTTCTATTTCTCTCTCCTCGGCCTATTTTTTTTGTGTTGGAAATTTGGAGACAAAGGTTTATTTGTGTTTGTATTTGAGTAGACATTATAGTTTTAAGGTATATTTGAGTTCACGGTGATGCGATAACGCTTAAAGACCCACTTATTTCATTTGCCGTGTTAGGATGGAACCATTACCTTAGAAGCCCATCGCATTGCAACTCAAGCTTCAAGTTCACGATGCTTATACGATTATTGGTTGAAGTATAACTAAGGATCTTAGTTGACGATGGTTATGCGGTCATAAGTTGGAGTATAACTCGAGAGCCTAATTAATAGTGGTTATGCGATCACGAGTTCAAGTTTTATGATACTGGAAGAGGATGCTTTATAAACTTGATACATAAGTTTGAGACCATAATCATAGGGAAAAACTAAGAGACTTTCTAGTATAATTAGCTTATTTTTTTCATCTCTACCAAATTAGAATCCTTAACTTCCCTGTTCGAAACTTGTGACGAATTTGGGGGCAAAAGGACTTTCAGGGGGAGCGACTGTGGTGGTGGAGAAAAGCTAAAATTCAAGTCGGGGTGATAGCGGTTGTAGTTATTAATGATTTCTTTAATCAAAGCAATTGATATCGCCTCGAAAGGACCTTCATCTTTTCTCCACCGTAATAGTCACTCCTCCCCCTGAAAGTCCTCTTGCCCAAAACTCTGTCATATGTTTGGAATAGGGAGGTTAAGGATATTGCTTTGGTGGAGATGGAGAAAAAGAATAAGTTGATTATACTGGAAAGTCCCTTAGTTTTTCCCTATGATTATGGTTTGAAACTTAAGTATTGAGTTTATAAAACATCCTCTTCCGTTATCATGAAACTTGAACTCGTGACCACATAACCACTGTCAACTAGGCTTCCAAGTTATACTCCAACCCGTGATCGCATAACCACCGTCAACCGATAGCTCTAGTTATACTTCAACCCGTGATCGTATAATCACCGTGAACTAGAGCTCGAGTTGCAATGCAAGGGCTTCTAAGGTGATGGTTCAATGCAAGAGCTCCGAGTGCTACCACATCATCGTGAACTCAAACACACTTTAAAACTATAACACAATCTCCCTCAAACACAAATAAATCTTTCTGTCCAAAAATTTTAACACTCAATAGAAATACAATTTGGGAGAGAATTTTTTATTTTGTAAGGGATGATAGCTGAGAGAGTTGATAGAGTAGGGGGAGCAAAACCCCCTTTATATAGACAACTAGGGGAAATTTTGAAAAACAAACAATGTGGGAGCCTAATCTAAAAATTATCCTCGGATTCTCAAGATGTTTGAAAATTATCCCGAGATTCTCGAGATGATTGAAAGTTATCTCGAGATTCTCAGGATGCCTGAAAGTTATCCCAGATTCTCGGGATGTTTGAAAGTTATCCCAGATTCTCGAGATGTTTGAAAGTTATCTCGGGATTCTCGGGATGTTTGAAAGTTATCCCAGAATTCCTGATTTCTGAAATTTTTTCATAAGTTAAGGTTGAAAATGAGAGGGAAGAAAACGCGTCCTGTAGGTAAGGCAAACCTTGATCTCGATGGACCTCACTAGTGTTCACTGGCCCTCGAAAGGAGACTTAAGAATATTCGAACTTATCCTTTATACGTAATGAATAACATTAGTATCTATTAAATTTGTTTTAGAATGTGGTTTATAAGTGTTTATTATTGGAGACTAATAATAGAGTTGAAACCCAACTTTATTTTATTATTAACTCCAAAGCTCCTGCGTGGTGGCGCTGATTCTGATTACTACATGTGGAGATACTTAACAGGTGGTGGCATCAGATAGAGATATGACGGTGATACTACTTTTATTTATAAGAAGAGTCCAAAATGTAAGGATAAGGTGTTCGCTCTTTTCGTTAATAATCTCCCTTATGGAATGAATCAGAAGTGGCTTAGAAGAATTTTCCGAAACTATGGTGATGTTCTTGATGCTTTTGTTCCAAGGAAAAGAAGTAGAACTGGCAAAATTTTCGCTTTCGTCAGATTCCGATACAAGTTTGAAGCGGAGCGCGCGATTAGAATACTCAATGGTTCCTACCTTCAGAATCAAAAGATGGGAGTCAACTTTGTTAGGTATAGGAATCGTTCAACCTTTTCGAGAAGGGAAGTAAGTAGTCAAATAGAGGATATACAGTCCGTAGGTAAGGCAGACCTTGATCCCCAAGTCCTTCATATTGATCCCCTGACCTAGTTTTGCAGCGTTGAGATTGATGAAGGCAAATTACAAGTGCTTGAGAATTGTATGGTAGGTAAAGCAAGAGGCTTCTTTGACGTTGATTAGTTCTTAGCAAATTTTAAAACCCAAGGTGTTTTTAACGTACAAGTGATAAGACTCTTGGCAGAACACTTCATGATTAAGTTTGATGACGAGTGTAGTAGGCCCAATTTGACCGGGCCCATTCCAATTAAAACAAAAAATAAACAAAATTTAAAATTTAAAATTTCCCTTTTACAAATTTTTAATGTCTAATTACCAAAACCCAATTACACCCAAAGCAAGCCCAATGACCGGAGCCCAACAAACCCAAATTACAACAGAAGCCCATGTAGCCTAAATTACGAGCCAAACCCTAGTAGACCACTTGTGCTGCTCCGCCCATGCTCTGCCTACTCAGCGCCCATCACGTCAGTAGCAAGTCAGCACCACCAGTAGCTCACCAGCAACTTGCACCACCGCCACTGTGAACTTGCAAAAAGGAGAAGAGACGGGTATTTAGTTGCAAGAGACAAATTATCATCATTGAAAAAATGGGTTATAAAGCTGAAATTGAAATCAATTGTAAAGGTTACAGGAGATTATTAAAAGCAATACACAAAGAAACTGACTCTTTTTTTTGAGCATTCGAAATCAATACACAGTGCATTCCAACACAATACACAAAGAAACAGACAACATTCACAAGGTATATTTATTTGCATATATACTTATATTTATTAATTATATTATATATATATATATATGTTATTAGTTTTACTTATTTATTATTTCGAAATCAGTTAAATGTCTATTAATAATATAATAAATATAAAATAATTGAATAAACAAAAAAAGAAAATGAAGGGTTTGTTAGGGTTACACCCTTCGGTTGTGCCGCAGTTGTCCATAACCACGAAGATATCCTCTTCGAGCGTCGTCCGTGCCTCGTCGTGGAGATTTTCAAAGGAAACAATGACAAACAAAAAAAAAGTTAACAAGACATTTGAAACAAAAAAATACGATATAAATAAACAAAAGGAAAAAATAAAAAATAGCTTTAAAAAGTTAAAAACGAACACAGATTTAAAAAGAATAAAGGAGATAAAATGTTCAGTGTTTTTTAAACAATCTGGGTTCGATCTACTTAGATCTGAACCCAGATCTAAGTTTTTCGAGAAGAAAACAAAAAGAAGCGACGTTTTGCTTACCTGAACAACCATGAACGGAGGCACATGACGACCACGTGCGACGGGGACGTAATGGAGCACGGGGGATCAACGATCGGACATGGGGCTGACCAAGAGAGGTTTCGAGAAAAAAAAACAAAGGAGAGAACAATTTTTTTAAAAACAGGTGGTAAAATGATTTTTTTTCTAGGATATTAGCCTTTTATAGGCCTTAAAAACAACGTCGTTTTGTGCCTCTGACCCGGATCCAACCCAACTTGGGCCAAGGATCCGCATGTTTTCACGGAATGGTCTATTTGCGATTCTGGTCATTCCGCATTTTTCACATTTTACAATTGAGTCCTCTTAATAGTTTTAATTTATTTCAAAATTACCTAGTAATTTTAAAAGCTTTATAATTTAGTCCTTTAACTCTCTAGAAGCCTGAGAAGCTACCACGTGTCCATTTTTAGGTTATTTATGCAATTAGTCCTTTCTATTTTTTTGATTTGTTTTAATTTCATCCTTAGATCAAGTTTTATTTTATTATAAATTTGCCCAGTATTTTAAAATGATTTTCAATTTTGTCATTTTACCTTTGGAAGCTTAAGAAGCTGCCACGTGGCACTTTTTTAGGTTATTTATAGATTAAGCACTTATTTTCTTTGAAAATTACATTTTTACCCTCGAACTTCCAAAAATTACATTTTACCCCTAAACTTCCAAAAATCAAATTTTTACCCTCAAATTTCTCAAAAATTACATTTTGCCCCTAAACTTCCAAAAATCATATTTTCCCCCAAACTTCTCAAAAATTACATTTTTGCTCGTAAACTTTTAAAAATTACTTTTTTGCCCCAACTTCCCAAAATTACGTTTTTGCCCTTAAACTTTCCAAAATTATGTTTTAACCCGAACTCTCGGAAACTTCATTTTCGACCTCGTTTTTTTCTTATTCGACTTTTGCATATAAAATTTTAACTTTTATTATTATTAATTAATCTTGTATTTTCTCATTTATTTTGATTCACGATTTGTATTTTATTTTCTTATATTTATTTTCATATATTTATTCATTCGTATAATTGTTCGTGCCTTGCTTTATTTAAATTTGTCGTTAATTGCATAACTTGTATTTAATTTGCATGCTCATTTTTATCTTTATATTTTAATTAAAGTCATTTTTTTTATTTTTCTCCTAAATATAAATATTTAAAATCGAGGCAATATTCCTTTATCTCGGGTTTTGAAAAATTATGCCTTAACTTACTAGGCGTGATTTTTCTTCAAACTGAAATAATCGAATACCCTTTTCAAGGTTTAAAACTGCTACGAAGGAAAACTCGTTATTTTCGGATCTCGAAACGTTATGTCCTAACTCACTAGACATGGCTTTCTTCCTCGATCACTTCGAAATAGCAAGACTTCTAAATGGAAATCTATTTCTTTCTTAAACATGTATATTGAAATGACTTATGCATTTTAGGATCGTATTTTAAAACTTCACTTAAGTTTTCAAAATTTTACAAACAAGACCCTAAAATAATCAACGTGGTATCAATTTTGGGCGTGTGAGGGTGCTAATCCTTCCTCTCACGTAATCAACTCCCGTACCCGTTTTTTGGATTTCGAAGACCAAAATGTTTTTCAAAACGGACTTTAAAAGTTTTGCGGTGATATAATCACACCGAATAAATGTTTGGTGGTGACTCCCATTTTTTTAATTTTCTAATTTAAAATATTTTCGAGACCTATTTGTTTTCCCAAAAATAAACCTTTCGACAACGAGGAAGTAGAAAAGTTTGACGAAGATGATTGATGACGTTGGCTCAGCCAATGGCTCTCGGAGATTGAACCTTGGACATCGGATTGTTTGGTTCAAGGCAAAGTTGTGGATCTTCAACTTATTGGTATCCCATTTTTCTTAAGGTGAAAGAGTACTTTCGAGAAACTAGCTTCTCTACGAGTTCGTTTGTGTCCTTGGAATGCAATGTCACTTGGCCGAAAGATATTCGTAATGGATTCTTCACTATTGTCTCAAAGCAACTTGTAAAGATCGATGCTTTTGTTGAACTAAGATATGGGAACTCCAAAACTATCGTGAGAGTGTGTGAACGTAACAAACAATATTGTATGGTTGAAAAGAGATTTGGAAACCTGAAGTCGAAATGGCTTTCGATGGTGAGAAAGACAACAACCCTTGTAGGAAGTTGGCTAAAGGATAGTTAGCGCTATTTCTTGTCTGGCTAAATAGGTTTTCCAAAATATTGCAGTGGGGGTTTAAGGTTGAAATTTGTTCTCTCTCTCTCTCTCTCTCGCTCTCTCTCTCTTTGCGTTTGTTTTTAATTAAATTTAAAATATATTTTTAATTTTAACTCATTAATATAATATAAATTTCATGGCAATGTTCCGACAATGACATGGTGAGAAAAGATTGTATGAGATTATAATTCCACGTTATCCATATCCCTTTCCAATAGGAGAATGACAAATCAAATTTTACCTATTAATTTTTTTAGCATTTTTAGTTGGATTTGAATTTTTTCAGTAGAAAAAAAAAGTTGAAAATCAGGAGGAAAAATTTGATTTGTCACTACCATTGGAAAGAGATAGAGATGACGTGGGATCACAATTTCATACAATCCAAGGGAGTTCCAATATGGCAACTAGATGAGGGTACAAATGCCACAAGGTAGACAAAGCGGGGGTAGGATACAAAATGGAGTGGACAAAGAGCAAGGAAGCTCATCAGAAGAGGCTTCAGTTTCGTTCTCTCTTTCACACAAGCAAGCCTTGCTTCTGTTGAAGGATAAAGAGGGAAGGAACAAAGGAAAGAGGAAGAAAAGAAAAGGGAGCTATGAAGGGGGAGGGTAACCCAATTCGATTGGTCAGAAGGAAATTATTAGAAGGATTGTTTACTTCCAAGACGGTAGTTGGCAAGCAGCCCCGTTGTGAGCCATGGAGCTTATGTGTTAGAACTGTCGTGGGTTGGGGAATCCTGCGACAGTGACTGAGTGCGATAGCTCCTCACTACCAATTCCCTGGATATTATTTTCTTAAGTGAGACTAAGTTCCGTTCTTTTGAATTTGGCAAGGTGCGATGCAAGTGTGATGTGGAGGGGTGCTTTGTCGTGGACGCGAATAGTAGGAAAAGAGTCTTTGCTTTGGCTTTGGATGGCAAGTTGTGAAGTTGATGTTCAAAGTTTCTCCCCCAACCATGTGGACTCTTTAGTTAAGATCAAAGGGGAGGAGAGGCTGTGGTTTACTGGTTTTTACGGGTACCCTGAACTCTAACTTCGTTCTCAATCTTGGGATCTCCTTCGTACCATTGGGGGGTAAGTTAATGAAGGGTGGGTGGTAGGGGAGATTTTAATGAAGTGTTGGATAAGTTTGAAAAATGTGGTGGGCGTTGTAAATCTAAGGTAGCTATGGAAGAATTCAGGAAGGTTGTGGATCACCTAGCTGTGATTGATGTTAAGCCGGATAGGGGGTGGTTCACATGGTCAAATAATAGGAGGGGCCATGGTTCGGTCAGGGAAAGATTGGACCTTTTTTTGTCTCCACAAGCTAGGGCCATGGTTTGGTCAGGGAAAGATTGGACCTTTTTTTGTCTCCACAAGCTAGCTTAGGAGCATTCCTTTCCTAGCTTCGAATGTGGTTAGACAGGCAAGCTCTGACTGTGACGTGGTGATCCTGGATACCTTGGGGAGGGCTTTTAGAGTGGGAAAGAAGGACCCGAGGCTCTTGTTTAGGTATAAAGCATGCTAGTTGAATGATGGGGTTGCTAAGAAAGTGATCGAAGATGCGTGGGTGCAAGGCAGTGGGGATGTTTTACGTGGGGTAGAGAATGTATACTCCTCTTTAGGCAAATGGCAGTTTTGTAGGTACAACGATAGAAAGGGTCGTATTGATGCTTTGACTCGTGAGATTAATGGTATGAAAATGGACAAAGTATCGATAGACTCCGCCAAGATTGTGAGGAGTTGTCGTGCCTTTATAACTCGAAGGAAACGTACTGGGCACAATGATCTCGCATAAGGTGGCTACAAGAGGGCGATAGAAACACGTCCCTCTTTCATGTTAAAGCTACCCACCGTGCTCGCAAGAACCATATCGATGGGCTGACGGATAGTAGTGTTAGATGGGTTACTAATGAGTAAGGTGTTAGTGAGGTGGCTTGCAAGTTTTTTTTTGATTTATTTGCCTCTGACTGTTATGAAAATGTTGACCAGGTCCTTGCCCACATACCTTATTGCGTGACTGATGATATCAATAAAACTCTCATGGGGTTGGTGGTGGATAAGGAAATCATGAAGGCTATGAGTCAAATGGACCTGAGGAAAGCTCCTGAAATTGATAGCCTGTCGAGTTTGTTTTTCAAAGAGCACTGGAACGTGGTCGAGGTCGACATTGTTTGATTTTGCAAGGAAATTCTAAATGGCACTAGAAGTGCAAAGGAAGTAAACGATACCATCCTTGTGCTTATTCCTAAAACTGACAATCCTAAGGATATGACTCAGTATCGCCCTATCAACTTATGTAGGGTGATTTACAAACTTGTGGCTAAGGTATGGGCTAATAGATTGAAGTTTCTTTTACCTAGCGGTATCTCTCCCAATCAGAGTACTTTCGTGCCGGGTCGCATGATCCATGACAACTTCTTGATAGCACATGAGCTCTTGTACTACCTTCAAAGCTCGAAAAATAGACCCAACAAAGGCTTTGTGGCTAAGCTCGATATGAGAAAGCTTACGACCGCATCAAATAAAATTTCCTCGAAAAAATTCTTCTTCAGATGGGGTTTGTGAATGGTTAGGTGGCTGGGATTATGGACTGTGTTCTCTCAGTGCATTACGTTGTGAAGTGTAACTTGTCTGTTCGAGACCATCATCCCTCAAAGAGGCTTGCTTCAGGGAGACCCACTCTCTCCTTATTTGTTTTTATTTTGCATGGACGCTATATCTCGCATGTTGTTAACTGCTCAATCAAATGGGTTGATGCGGGGCATAAGGGTTTGCTATAATAGCCCTCGCATCAATCACTTATTCTTTTCTGATGACACTTTGTTGTTCATTAGGAATAAAAGGTTTGATGTGGAGCACGTTCAACACATTCTACATGTTTTCGAGAGGGCATTAGGGCAGAAAATCAACCTTGCAAAGTCCTCTTTATTCTTTAGTCCTAAGACCCCGAGGGTACAAAGACTCGAGCTAGGTAACCTGTTGTGCATGCGTATCATGGAAAACATGGAGAGTTACCTTGGTCTTTATGTGGATGTGGGGAAAAATAAAACCAACGTGTTTCGTTACTTGGTGGATAGAGTCTCAAATCACATCAAAGGCTGGTCAAAGCGTCTTCTCTCCTATGGTGGCAAGAAGGTGTTCTTAAAGGTCGTGCTACAGTCGTTGCCAACGTATACTCTTTTGATGTTTCTCCTTCCTCAAGGCATAATTTAAGCCTTGGAGTCTAAACTTAGAAACTTTTGGTGGGTCAGCAAACATAAAGCGAGGGACTGGGCGATGATGAGTTAGGATAAATTGTGTATGCCAAAAGGGTTGGGTGGTTTGGGATTCAAAGATATGAGGCTTTTTAATATCTCTCTCATTGGTAGACAATTGTGGAGGCTAGTTAACAACAAAGGTACTTTATGCCATGCTTTTCTCTCGGCCAAGTACTTCCCAGACGGTGACCTTTTCAACCCTAAGCTTGTGGAAAGACCGTCCTATGCATGGTCGAGTATGTGTGTTACGACTAAGGCTTTGAAGTGTAACACCCCTACACCTGGTTCACATGTATAAACCCGGTAAAAGAGTAATACAAACAGTGTCAGAGAATTAAAAATGAGTATAACAAAATTTTCTTTCAAATACTGTGTAATTGAATCGTTTTACTCAAAATATCACAAAAGAATCAAGTATAATCAAAATCGAGACTTAAAACCAGTTTGAAAATAATGAAAATGTAATTTTTACTCAAAACAGGGCAAATATCGATACCACAAAAAAAATATTGATGCCTCTGTTCTAAAATCAAGAAATATAACTAGAAACTTCAACTAACCCCTTGAAATTATATAAAAACTTTACCATTTGTACATGCCATTTCACAAAAAATAAATATACCTTGTCGTACAATCTTCCAATGTTGATGTGATTTGATGAGAGATACCTAATTCAACCTTAGCTTCTCAGAGGTCTTATACCTACGCGTTGAGATAAACGCGTTAAGCCACTGAAGGCTTAGTAAGTACTATAAGAGTCATTAATCATTCATCTTTTAATCACACATTTCAAACTCATTCATATAATTAATTATTCATGTAAAATATATACCTTTTATGTGTATAATATTTAACTTACAGTAGTGTTATGAATTCACATATTCTCCCTCATTTCACATTTTAGCCATTCCAATCTCTTAGCTTACTTAGTTTTATCATTCTTTGATTTCTTATACATATATTGTACTCACCTTTCATGTGATTATCATTTCACTTACCTCAGTGTCACAATTTGCACATTCTTTCTTTTTCACATTGTTTGCCCTATTAACAAGACTCGGACCTTGGCGGATACACGAATCCAACCAAACATACCAGAATGGCACCCAGTGCCTAATCAGATAGTTCGAAGCAATAAAGTGACACCCAGTGTCTCATCGGCTTAGTCGAAGTAAAGTGGTACCCAATACCTCATCGAATCTATCCGAAGTAAAATAATGACACCCAGTGTCTCATCGACTCAAGGTCGAAGTATCCCTGAACTCTTCCAATCCTATGGCATGCCAACTATATTTGACTCAACCCGACTAGTTAATAGGGATTTTCAATTTACAATTCATATCACTTTCAATTCCAATTTCACTTTCACTTTCAATTTTGATCACAAATCATTCAAATTCAATTCAAATATACTATTAATTCAATATAATTTTTCATTCATCTCAATATTAACGCTTACCTTATATTCACTTATTAAATATAAATATCGAAATAAATATTAAATAACGAATAATTCAGATTATAGTAATACTAATCAATAACAAATCGATTTAACCAAATAACAATCAAATATAATAAACAATTAGGTACTAATAACTTTGGAAACCTTTGATTTATCCATTTCATTCTCATTTCTCAATTTCATCACATATCACTTTATATGCATCAATTTTTCATTTCTATTCAATTTTTCTTTTTTTCTTTTTCTTTTTACATTAATTTTCAAAGCTGTACATTTGACTAACAGTCACTAAATTATTTATATCTTGAGCTACAGAATTCAAATTATAATCCGCTTGATGATTCTAAAATTAGACTCAAATATCTTTTTACCATAAAAATTTCATAATTTTTACTTTAGTCAATTTGTACAGTAAATTCTTTCAATTCACCCTTTCTCTGCTGCCTAACAATTTTGTCTTTCTTTACTAAAAATTATTTATCTTTTAGTACAGAGATCCAATAATGTTCTCGTCTGTTTATTTTGAAATAGACTCATTAAGGATTCAACCATATAAATTTAAGTCTATAATAATTTTTCTACATTTTTCTATGATTTTTAAAAGTCATAATAGGGGAACGCGAACCTACTCTGACCTTGTTACACAAAATCAGTTATATCTCAGAATGTACAATTCCTTTTCTTTCACTGTTTCTTCCATATGAAATTACACTCAATAAGATTTAATTACATATCTAATTCGACCCTTAAATCATTATATACAATTTTTGGTGAATTTTCGAAGTTAATCCTCTATTCTGTCCAAACTGTTTTAATGGACATGCTTCCTTTTTCAGGTCTCTTTACACTAAATTTCATTTAATCACACATAATCAACACTTATAATTAAACATATCATTTTTATCATAATTAATCATATATGTTAAAATTATAAACACTTTAATTTAATTAATTCTAAACCTTTTAATACTTGTAGTACTTACCTCACTTGTAGATAATTTCTTCTCACACCTTAGCTTTCTCTTTTCCTTTTTCTTCAATTTGGTCCTTCTCCTTCTTCCCTCTTTCTTCAATTTCATACAACACATATAAGCTTAAGACTAAAATTCAATACTTTTTCATGCTAGATTATGTAAATATACATGTATGTTAGGAAAATTGAATCATCTCTTACCTTTGTTCTTGAATTTCCAAAATTTTAATTCAATCCCTATCCACGTTAACACTTCAAAGCGGACTCTATAAGGAAATTAAGGTGTCTACTAGCTTCCTTCTATGTCTTTCTTAAGGAAATTTCAAAGAAAATGGAGGATTTTGAAGCTTGGACGGCTTAATAATGTTGAAGGGACTAAATTGGAATAAAAGCAAAAGTTTGGATGGAGAAGAATGACATGGACGGTTAGACTTTTTAAAGAGAAGATGATATTTTCATCTTTTATTTCCTTTTTTTTTTTCTCAATTTCTCTAGAATTTTCCACTAAAATATCTCTCTTTAATAAGAATGGTAAAATTGCATTTTTAGTCCTTAGGCCTTCCAAATTTACACTTTGGCCCAAAACTTTGCCTCCAAAAATATGTTCCACCAAATTACTCTTTTGCCCCTCCTTAATCAATCAAATTCCCAAGATGAATCATAATTCATTTTGGCTAAATTGCTATTTAGTCCATTATGTTTTCACATAATTACTAATTAATCCTTGAATTTTCTTAACCTTTCTTATTTAGACTTCACATTCTAATTCTTAATTCAACTCTAATACTATTCCAACTCCGGTTCAAAAACGCAGATGTTACAATTCTTCCCCCTAAAAAAAATTCGTGTTCGAAATTTACTTGTAACGAATAATTGTGAATATTGTTGTATCATATTTTCTTCTCTTTCCCATGTTGCTTCTTCTGAATTATGATGCTTTCATAAAACCTTTATCAAAGGGGACACTTTTGTTTCTCAATTCTTTTACCTCTCATGCAAGTATCTTAATCGATTCTTCTTCATTAATCAAATCTGATTATATTTCAATAACTTTCGAAATAATCACATGAGATAGATCAGACTAATATCTTTGTAACATAGATACATAGAAAACACTATGAATCTTGTCCAACTTTGAAAGGAATGTTAATCGATATGCAATTGATTTCAATATCTCACATGACCCAATGAATCTTGGACTCAACTTCTCCTTTTTCTTAAATTAAAGAATCTTTCTCCATTGAGATACCTTCAAGAAAACTTTTTCACCAATATTAAATTCATTATCTTTTCTTTTCAAATTAGCATAGGATTTTGTCTTTCCAAAACAGCCTTCAAACACCTTTTTATTAACTTTACTTTCTCTTCTATTTTCCTGAATCAAGTCAAGACTCACTAACTTATTCTTACTTAACTCCATTCAACATACTCGAGTCCTACATTTTCTCCAAAACTTTGATGTAAATTATAGATTTCGATCAGAAATAATGAATATAAGCATATCATGAAGTCTTACTTTTTCATCTATAAACAACTGAGCATACTTATACAAGGAGAAATTGGTTCTGACCGTATGAAAGTGAGTAAACTTAGTTAACTTATCATAAAATTTCACACTTCCCTCACTTATAGCTTAAATTTTAACCTTTCATTATTTAATCTAAATATACACTTCCTTTATTTCACATCACTTCACTAATATATAACTTACTATGTTATTTCATAGCTTCAAACATATAACATCATTACTCATTGATTACTATTAAAATTATGCAATTGTTTTTCATCTTCATATATCAATACTTAAAGAACTCCTTGTATTTTCTTTCATCCTTTTATATCATAAACATGACTCTATTTTCATTCTCGTAATTCTTCCATGCATTCAAATTCTATTTTTCTTCTATTATTTCTTTCATAACTCGAAACTGACTAATTATCTCTCGAATCTCTATTCTAGATTAATTACTAACATATAATTTTTTTTTCTTCTCACTTGTATCATAAACCTTATCATTATCCCATAACCTTTCATTCTTAAAGGGCACTCCCCTTTTACTTATTAGACTACTTCCATCACTATTTTCATTTATACCATTTAGGAAAAATGATAGGATCAATGAATGTTTTAGAAGAATCCTCGGATCCCTATATAGTTCGGATAGGAGTGACGTCTCCTGGTCCTTCCCTCTAGTTTTATTGACTCTGCAGCGTCAATAAAATCTTGAGGTAACTATTAGCGATCGGAGTTCATCTTCCTTCAAACATTCACGACCCTAGCTTTTTCCATTCTTTCATTGAACGAACTAAGTATTTTAAACTTTGCTTTAGTTATTCTATGAATTTAAACTTATTCACATTTCATATTATTTCTCTTATTAAAACAATATAGTTCTCACATTTCATTTTAAAACTTAAACTTTTTATCAGTATATTATTCACTTATCTTCATCAATTATAATCATTTCTTTGCTATCCGAAATTCTTAAAGAAATTCTTTTTCTTCTACACTCAACCATGACCTCACGTTTCTGACAGCTAATCTATTCCCACTGTCACATCTAACTCGTAAAATATAAAGGTCATAATATCTATTAGAAACTCATAACCTTGAATCTTTAAGGTGCACCTCTTGCATACTTTATTAATTTTTTCACTTTGTCCTAAAGGATTAGTAATAACTATCCCGTACTTAGTAGGTTCTACCGCTAATTCCCTCTCTCTTTCACTTCTGACATGCATATATATACGAATGTGTCAATTAACACAATTTATAGAAAAATCACAAAAAGAAGATTTATCGGTATTCTTATCAGGACTGTCCTCTTCTTTTCTTTGTTCTAATAACAGAAGTTTGAGGTCTTACAGACTTTTAATCCATCGACTACCTCTTTTGCCGATCTCGCACTAGAGTCACCGGTGTTTCCATGTAATTTACCTCTTCGCAGGCAGTTTCAGATCAAATGGTCCTTTGACTCACATTTAAAATAAGCTCTACTATTCAACTGACATTTTCTCCAATGGAATTTTCTCAACGAGGTGGATATTCAACACTGTAATCCACTACTGATACGCTTCACCTTTCAACAACGATACCACATATTTCAATTTTTCTTCTCAGTACACTATAGCTCTTCTATCACCCTTTAACTATTTTCTAACCATTCCTCAGCCTCAGCTGGATCATTATCCTTTTTACCTTTAAACTTTTCAGCACCATATTTTTCTCAATTTTTTTCAGAGAAAAATCGATAGCTAAAAGTAGACAATTATGGTTGAGGAGCACCAGGTAAGGGAATATTTGAGACATTATTAGTCCTTACAACTTGTTGTAACAATTGATTCATCATTTGCAATAGAATTACAATCGAGATTCTTCTCGAGATAATATCAACTCATTGGGGGGTTGAGTTCTTTCTTTTAACATATGTCCCCTATGATCATCCTAGTGTACTGATTCTCTAATAAGGTTTGGAGCCTTACTCTCTACGTCATCTCCGGACTCATCATGAGCCCTATTCGACATTCTTCTTTCTACAATATTCATAATTTTAACAATTAAATAATTAAACATCCTCTCATCACATCAACATGTAAAATGACATGTACACGTGGACTCATTCCTATCCCAGACATAAAAATCCTTTGCTCTGATATCACCAAATGTAACACCCCTGCACTCGGTTCACATGTATAAACCCGGTATAAGAGTATTACATACAGTGTCAGAGAATTAAAAAAGAGTATAACAAAATTTTCTTTCAAATACTGTGTAATTGAATCGTTTTACTCAAAATATCACAAAATAATCAAGTATAATCAATATCGAGACTTAAAACCAGTTTGAAAATAATGAAAATGTAATTTTTACTCAAAATAGGGCAAATATCGATACCACCATAAAAATATTGATAACTCTGTTCTAAAATTAAGAAATATAACTAGAACTTCAACTAACCCCCTGAAATTATATAAAAACTTTACCATTTGTACATGTCATTTCACACAAAATAAATATACCTTGTCGTGCAATCTTCCATTGTTGATGTGATTTGATGAGAGATACCTAATTCAACCTTAGCTTCTCGGAGGTCTTATACCTACTCGTTGAAATAAACGTGTTAAGCCGGTGAAGGCTTAGTAAGTACTACAAGAGTCATTAATCATTCATCTTTTAATCACACATTTCAAACTCCTTTATATAATTATTTATTCATGCAAAATACATACATTTTATGTGTATAATATTTAACTTACAGTAGTGTTATGAATTCACATATTCTCACTTATTTCACATTTTAACCATTCCAATCTCTTAGCTTACTTAGTTTTATCATTCTTTGATTTCTTATACATATATTGTACTCACCTTTCAAGTGATTATCATTTCACTTACCTCAATGTCACAATTTGCACATTCTTTCCTTTTCACATTGTTTACCCTATTAACAAGACTCGGACCTTGGCGGATACACGGATCCAACCAAACACACCAGAATGGCACCCAGTGCCTCATCGGATAGTTCGAAGCAATAAAGTGACACCCAGTGTCTCATCGGCCTAGCCGAAGTAAAGTGGTACCCAGTGTCTTATAGGCCTAGCCGAAGTAAAGTGGTACCCAATACCTCATCGTATCTATCCGAAGTAAAATAATGACACCCAGTGTCTCATCGACTCAAGGACGAAGTATCCCTGAACTCTTCCAATCCTATGGCATGCCAACTATATCCGACTCAGCCTAACTAGTTAATAGAGATTTTCAATTTACAATTCATATCACGTTCAATTCCAATTTCACTTTCACTTTCACTTTTAATTTTGATCACAAATCATTCAAATTTAATTCAAATATACTATTAATTCAATATAAATTTTCATTCATCTCAATATTAACACTTACCTTATATTCTCTTATTAAATATAAATATCAAAATAAATATTAAATAACGAATAATTCAGATTATAGTAATACAAATCAATAACAAATCAATTTAACCAAATAACAATCAAATATCATAAACAATTAGGTACTAATAACTTTGGAAACCTTTGATTTATCCAATTCATTCTCATTTCTCAATTTCATCACATATCACTTTATATGCATCAATTTTTCATTTCTATTCAATTTTTTTTTTAACATTAATTTTCAAAGCTGTACATTTGAGGCACAATCACTAAATTATTTATATCTTGAGCTACAGAATTCGAAATTATAATCCGCTTGATGATTCTAAAATTAGACTCAAATATCTTTTTACCATAAAAATTTTAGAAATTTTACTTTATCCAATTTGTACAGTAAATTCTTTCAATTTACCCCTTCTCTGCTGCCTAACGGTTTTGAACTTTCTTTACTAAAAATTATTTATCTGTTAGTACAAAGATCTAATAATGTTCTAGTCTATTTCTTTTGAAAATAGACTCATTAAGGATTCAACCATATAAATTTAAGTCTATAAGAATTTTTCTACATTTTTCTATGATTTTTCGAAGTCAGAACAGGAGAACTCGAACATACTATGACCTTGTTACACAAAATCAGTTATATCTCAGAATGTACAATTCCTTTTCTTTCACTGTTTCTTCCATATGAAACTACACTCAATAAAATTTAATTACATATCTAATTCGACCCTTAACTGATTGTATACAATTTTTGGTGAATTTTCGAAGTTAATCCTCTGTTCTGTCCAAACTGTTTTAATGGACATGCTTCCTTTTTCATGTCTCTTTACACTAAATTTCATTTAATCACATATAATCAACACTTATAATTAAACATATCATTTTTATCATAATTAATCATATATGTTAAAATTATAAACACTTTAATTTAATTAATTCTAAACCTTTTAATACTTGTAGTACTTACCTCACTTGTAGATAATTTCTTCTCACACCTTAGTTTTCTCCTTTCCTTTTTCTTCAATTTGGTCCTTCTTCTTCTTCCCTCTTTCTTCAATTTCATACAACACATATAAGCTTAAGACTAAAATTCAATACATTTTCATGCTAGATTATGTAAATATACATGTATGTTAGGAAAATTGAATCATCTCTTACCTTTGTTCTTGAATTTCCAAAATTCTAATTCAATCCCTATCCACGTTAACACTTCAAAGTGGAAGGAAATTAAGGTGTCTACTAGCTTCCTTCTATGCCTTTCTTAAGGAAATTTCAAAGAAAATGGAGGATTTTGAAGCTTGGAGGGCTTAACAATGGTGAAGGGACTAAATTGGAATAAAAACAAAATTTTGGATGGAGAAGAATGACATGGACGGTTGGACTTTTTAAAAAGAAGATATTTTCATCTTTTATTTCCTTTTTCTTTTCTCAATTTCTCTAGAATTTTCCACTAAAATATCTCTCTTTAATAAAAATGATAAAATTGCACTTTTAGTCCCTAAGCCTTCCAACTTTATACTTTGGCCCAAAACTTTGCCTCCAAAAATATGTTCCACTAAATTACTTTTTTGCCCCTCCTTAATCAATCTAATTCCCATGATGACTCATAATTCATTTTGGCTATATTGCTATTTAGTCCCTTATGTTTTCACACAATTACTAATTAATCTTTGAATTTTCTTAACCTTTCTTATTTAGACTACACATTTTAATTCTTAATTCAACTCTAATACTATTCCAACTCCGGTTCAAAAACGCATATGTTACATGAAGAATGGTTTCGGGTGGCAGGTTGGTGACGGGAGATTTATTAGAATCAAAGATCACCAGTGGGGCTTTGAGGGTTTGTGTGGCAGCTCTTTGTTGTGTGATCATTCGGAGGTGAAATGGTGTATGGCTCGGGAATTATGGTTTACGTCGGCCTCGACTTGGGATAGAGACAGGGTGGTGAGCTTGTACAGGGAGGACTTTGGTAATAAAATTTTTGAGATCCCGATCATTAAGAAGGGTTTGGCCGACAGGGTAATATGGTACCATGCTCCTAATGGTGTCTACACCACCAGGTCGGGCTATTCTTGGCTGATTTTGATAAAGGTTGGCTTTGGTCCCCATAGGAATTTTTGGCGGTTGATATGGAAGCTAAAGTTGCCTCTGAAAATCCGCATCTTCGTCTGGCATGTTAGCCATAATCTTCTCCCGACCAATGCCAAAATTGCTGCTATTAACCACTCTTTTAACCCGACTTGTCCCAGATGTGAGGTCGCGGAGGAAATGTTGATTCATGCTTTACGGGATTACACCGATGCTAGGGAGGTGCTGCTTCATGGGGGCATTGATGGGCTCATATTGGAGTCTGACTGGACTACAGGTATTGACTGGCTTGTTAGCACAATGAGGCTCCTGGATAAGCAAGCCTTTGAGTGTTTCATGATGGTTATCTGGAACGTGTGGAACGCTAGAAACAATTTTATCTTTAAGGGTTGCGTCGAGGAGTCGAGGGTGGTCTGGGATCATGCGGTGAATTTTTGTTAGGACTTTCGCATACATAACCTGTATATAATCATGCCATGTGCCCTAGTCAAGTGAAGCAGCTTAAATGGTCTAAGCCTCCTAGTGGTTTCTTAAAAATTAATTTCGACGCTGCTTGGGAAAGTAATAAAGCTGGCGGTTTTGTTGCTCGTGACACGGATGGTTTCGTGGATGGGGGAGGTATTTTATTCATGCAGGGTGTGGTCAGCGTTGAGTGGGCTGAAGTCGAGGGTCTCATTAAAAGCCTTGAGTGGGCCAGGAGGAAAAACGTGTCAAAATTTATTTTTGAAGGGGATTATGCTGCTTTAATAAATCGTGTTTCTAGAATGTAAGAGGATATTACTACGATTGGCTTTATGCTTCGGCAGTGCAAGGAGTTAATCAAAGAATTTGCTGATTCTCGCGTTATTTGGTGCCCCCGTAGTTGCAATAGGGTTGCCGATTCTTTTAGTAAACTTGGCTTAGCAGAAAATTGTAATTTGTTTTTTTATTTGTATTTTCTTAGTGAATTCCAAAATCTTGTAATTTCTTATTCGTGTTAATAATATGAGGGTGGCCTTTGGGCCCCTTTTTTATCAAAAAAAAAAATTTGATGAGTTGACTTTAAATAATTTGGATGGGATACAAACTATCATGGCATACCTATTTCATAAAATCCATCTTTCCTGAATTTTTCGTTGGTATTATTTGAAAAGTCATCTAGTAATTGAATATGGGTATAATTATTTGTAATTAAACAACGATTATATATTTAGATAATCATTGTAATTGATGGATTCCATTGAATTGGGTGTAATTGTAGCACTACAACTACACTTTTCAATTCTTATAGAGGGTGAGAATTTCATTTAAAAAACCATAAAAATTTTCAAAATATTAATTTTATTAATTACTATTTGGTTCCTTTTAAGTATAAATGCTTGATTAATTTAAATTCATTCCCATAATATAAATTAACATTTATTCCCTATGTTTTATATAATCACAACTTGTTTGAACTTACCCTATAAAAGTGATATTTTTATTTAGAATCTTAGTACTTAATAGATATTTTATGTTCGATATTGTGTTTCCTAGAGTCTATCAATAACATATTGTCACCTTTCATGAATGAAAGAAAATAAAAAATAAAACTAAATTGGCATGTTCCATTTATATAGACCTAACAAAAAATTAATTTCAAAATAACTTTAAAGTAAACAAATAAGTATTAACGGGGCAACAAATGAAGGCAGCAATGTAAAATATTTCCATTCCTTGTATTAAATTCACACGGTTCAGATTTTGCACTTAGGATTATTATTCAATGATCATGGGTGTCCCAAGTCCGAATGTCGCATATTTGGCAACAATTTTATTCAATGTATGTCCATTAATGGTGATCAACCGCGAAATGCTCGGTCTAAACTGCAACAAAGCTTGCATCAAGAACTACACAAATGAATGGCAATGCGAGGAATCCTCCAAAGCTCATTTTTTTAGATTTTTTCGTCTCCAATTTATCTTATAAATTGGAGTCACTTAGAATGCAAACACAACATCAATATTCAATAAAAGAAGAAATAACCATATTACTCTTTCTTTTCTTAAAGAAGGAAAAAAAAAGAAGAAAAAGGAAATGGCAGGAAAAAGAATCGAGGGCAGTGAAGTTTATGTTGCAACAATGTGTGTAAGTATTCTCCTTTTTGCTCCGATTGTTGTGTCGCAACAAATACCAGCGGATAAATCTAAAGTAAATGCTTGGTTTAATGGCATTATCAAGTCTGTGAAAGAAAGGGGTAACACCTTAGACCCTGAATTGGTTGAGGCTGAGATGAAACCAAGAATCATAAAGGTGAAGCAGGGTGGGGGTGGAGAATTCAATACCATAGCCAAAGCTATCGAGAGCATTCCATCAGGGAACACCAAACGTGTGATTATATCCATCGGACCTGGAAGTTACAAAGAGAAAATCAGAATTGAAAGAAATAAGCCTTTCATTACATTGTTAGGAGATCCCAAAAACATGCCAAATTTGACATTTGACGGCACCGCCAAAAAATATGGAACCGTAGATAGTGCCACTCTTATTACTGAGTGTAGTTACTTTGTGGGTGCTAATCTCAATATAGTGGTAAGTTAATGTAGAGTTTAGAAATCCATGATCCATCCTTTACTGAATTGATTATTAAAGGGTTTTTGTTTTTATGGTGACATATTATACATATAGAACATTGCTCCTAGGCCAGACGGGAAAATGGTAGGAGCACAAGCTGTTGCTTTGAGAGTCTCTGGCGATAGGTCGGCTTTTTATAACTGCAAGATCATCGGCTTCCAGGACACTTTGTGCGATGACAGGGGTAACCATTTCTTTAAGGATTGCCAAATTCGTGGCACTGTTGATTTCATTTTCGGAAGCGGGAAATCTTTGTATCTGGTATTAAAATTCTCAACACATGAAATATGATGTATTATACCCCATATATATATATATATATATATATATATATATTTGACCGAAAAAGTGGGATGCAGAACACAGAAATATTTGTGGAAGGAGATCCGGGATTTACAGTAATTACAGCACAAGCGAGAGAAAGTTCATCGGAGGACACGGGTTATTCGTTTGTGCATGGTAGGATTTCTGGAACAGCGAAAAACGCATTTTTGGGCAGGGCTTGGAAGAGCAGTCCGAGGGTTGTTTATGCATATACTGATATGAGCAATGTCGTCAATCCTACTGGATGGTCTCATAATCTCCAACCTGAACGAGCCAAGTAAGATACTACTCAACCTTACAACATTACATGCCACAAGTAAGCTAATCTTTCACAACCTATTGAAGAAGTTATTAAGATATATAAGGTGAGAATGGTTTGACACGCAGAACTGTTTACTTCGGAGAATACAATTGCATGGGGCAAGGTGCAAATCCCAAGACACGAGAGCCATTTGCCAAACAGTTATCGGATGTGGAAGCTCGACCATTTCTGGTTCTTGACTATATTGACGCTACCAAATGGCTACTTCCTCCTCCAACCGTATCTAATTAGTTCATTCATTGCCAGCTTAATCACTTAGGCAACATATCTTCATAGTATTAGTAATTCAAGTAGACCCTCATCTATCTCTTCGACGGGTGGAAAAAACCAACCTTCTATTTTATTTTTTTTTTCCTTCCTATGGCTTGTATTTTTAACAAATAGCCAAATGTCAATAAGAAACAAATTTCAATATTATTTATAGTAATAGTAAGGATGTGGATATTTGTCACTTTTTTTTATAAAAAATCAATCATATCAAGTTAAAATTAGCTAATAATATCCATCATATATCCAAGTTCTATGGTTCAATAAGTCAACTTGATTTTACAAACTTTTATATTTTAGCAAATAAGTGGATAATGAGTGTATATTTCGATATTTGATTATATTATTTATAAAAATAAAGTGGAATGGAATATCCAAATTTCTATTTACTCTAAATACTTCATCGCACGAGTGTGTTACATGCGTAGTATCTCTTCTTAAAGAAGAGACATACCAATGGTGGTTGACAGTCACCCGACATGTGCTAGCGGATTAGATTATTTTGATGTTCTTTCAATTCGAGTTTCAAAAGAAATATGTCAGTGAATCATACCATGAAAACAAAAAACAAGAGTTTATGATGGTGAAACAAGGTAATATGCTAGACGTTGATTATGAGCAGGAATTTTAACACCCCTTGCTCGGTCCAATCAGGACCCGAGCTATGAAATGCTACTACAGTTATCGGAACAAATCAAATACAAATCAAGCTTTAAAATTTCATTAAACAATAAAATATATTATAATTTAATACATCATATGAATTACAATGAAAATCGAACCTCAAATGAGCTTACAAAAGCTCTTAAGTTGACCCGATAATGACTAAGGATCAATCTAAAACTTTTTCCAAAAATAATTGCAATTTTTTTTTTGCAAAAAGGGGTCACACGATTGTGTGCCCAAGTCGTGTAACTCTTTGTGACCGTTGATCGTCTCCAAAAGTACTAACGTCCAGAGTGTGAATACTGCTTACAAAATATAGGGATTTGAGGCGGTGTCCGCAAGTATACAGGTTTGGTTGTAATATAGTTTTGTTTACAACGAAACATTTTGGTAAGTATTCCGAGGATCGTATCCAAATAGCACTAGGCTAATTTTAACCTAAGCACAGTAAGATCTAATTAGTATTCAATTTAGGTTATATTACGAAACATAAATAGTAGAGTTTTTTGGGGGCTTTTTGTAATAACAAAAATAATAGAAATAACAAAATAAAAAATAATATTGGGAATTCGGAAAAGGGAATTTATCATATCTATTTATGGGTGATTAACTCGCTTTGGTAATCCATTACAATTGTCGCTTTAGGCTTCTCGTCAATCAACTAGTCAATACCCTAGCAAGATCTTTTGATACGTCCACTAGAATAATGAGTTAGCAAGGACTATTTATCTTCAGACCTCATAGTCCAGACCGGCTCGGGGTTAAGGTATTCAGAGCCAATTCATATCAATTTAGGGTTAATTCCCAACTTGATAACTTGCTAAGGTTGTCAACCTAGGGTTTGTTTCACGTTCTTCCTTTCTTGAACAATTGATCCGTTGAGAAACCCTACACAATAGTTAATTAATCATACCTTCACTCGTTAATCACCTATACAGAGATTAGTTCCTCATGGCTTTCATAAATAATATAGAATTGATAGAAGAGATAAACATAATGAATGAAATAGAAAATATAATATTTAGGAAAAACTTGATTTGTATTTAAGCACCAAAATGAATCCACAGTGTCTGAGCGCATTCACAAATCGTACCTCCCGAAATAACAAATGACAAAAGAGAAATAAACTAAAACCTAAAAAAGAAAAACTAAACTAAATGAAATGAAATAGAGAAAAATTAATCCAAGGAATTGGTGTCTAAAACATGTGCCAAAGGAGCCTATTTATAGATTTTAGGTGGTCGTCGTCCATAACCCTAGGTTAGCTGACGTTCTTGAGCTTTAAGTTGGATTGTGTTGACCAAAACGCCCTATTTCATAATTATTTCTCATCGAGAGTCGATGTCGCGACATAGAGGTCAGTATGCTTCTCTTTGGGGCTATCTTTTGGGGTATATCACGACACCCTCAAGCTGTGTCATGACATCGAAGGCAGTCTTGTAATTTCTTCATTCTACTCCCTATGTTGCGACATCGAGTATCTGTGTTGCGACATAGTTATCAATATTGGTTTAATATGCCTTCTAATTGTCTCCTGCACACTCACAAAGTGCATTAGCTCACCCATAAGCCTCATTCGGCCCCCAAGGTCAATAAAAGACTCATATTGCATATTTTATGGAATTCAATGAAACTTACTAAAACATAATAAAATCCTAATGATAATCCTTAATTTCAAGCTCCTAAAATACGAAAACTAGTTTAATCTGCTACACCAAATTACGACAGATCGAACTACCCCACACTTATGTCATTGCTTGTCCTTAAGCAACACAAAACAAAAACGAAAGATAGAAAAAACGACCCTTGAGCAAATATGATACAAGCATTTAATTTGGAGCATATGGCAGGACATTTTGTCTCTACAATTAATCTTATAACCACTCAAACTGGGCCTAGATTAAGACCCAATCCAAGCGATTACTTGGGCCATAGAAATGGCGAAAATCTTGAGTTGAAATAAATGGATCTAATCTTTGAAAACGCGCTTTAATATTCCCTTTCTATACGTTATTGTAAAACATTACTTTGAAAGAAAACTTATTATTTGTAAAACATCATTTTGATCATAAAAAGTTATTTGATTAGTTCATCACCATTAATGAGCATACATTGAATAAAATTGTTGCCAAATACACGACATTTGGACTTGGGATACCCATGATCATTGAATAATAATCCTAAGTGCAAAATTGAACTGAGTGAATTTAATGTAAGGGATGAAAATATTTTATGTTCCTGGCTTCATTTGTTTCCTCGATAATACTTACATTGTTTACCCTATTAACAAGACTTGGACCTTGACAGATACACGAATCCAACCAAACACACCAAAATGGCACCCAATGCCTCATCGGATAGTTCGAAGCAATAAAGTGACACCCAGTATCTCATCGGCGTAGCCGAAGTAAAGTGATACCCAATACCTCATCGAATCTATCCGAAGTAAAATAATGACACCCAGTGTCTCATCGACTTAAAGTCAAAGTATCCCTTAACTCTTCCAATCCTATGGCATGCCAACTATATCCGACTCATCCCGACTAGTTAATAAGGATTTTCAATTTACAATTCATATCACTTTCAATTTCAATTTCACTTTCACTTTCAATTTTGATCACAAATCATTTAAATTTAATTCAAATATACTATTAATTCAATATAATTTTTCATTCATCTCAATATTAACGCTTACCTTATATTCACTTATTAAATATAAATATCGAAATAAACATTAAATAACGAATAATTTAAATTATAGTAATATAAATCAATAACAAATCAATTTAACCAAATAATAATCAAATATCATAAACAATTAGGTACTAATAACATTAGAAACCTTTGATTTATCAATTTTATTCTCATTTCTCAATTTCATCACATATCATTTTTATGCATCAATTTTTCATTTCTATTCAATTTTTCTTTTTTTTTACATTAATTTTCAAAGCTGTACATTTGAGTCACAGTCACTAAATTATTTATATCTTGAGCTACAGAATTTGAAATTATAATCTGCTTGATGATTCTGAAATTAGACTCAAATACCTTTTATTATAAAAATTTCATAATTTTTACTTTAGTCAATTTGTACAGTAAATTCTTTCAATTTACCCATTCTTTGCTGCTTAACAATTTTGACGTTTCTTTACTAAAAGTTATTTATCTTTTAGTACAGAGATTCAATAATGTTCTCGTTTGTTTATTTTGAAATAGACTCATTAAGAATTCAACCATATAAATTTAAGTCTATAATAATTTTTCTACATTTTTTTATGATTTTTTAAAGTCAGAACAAGGAAACTCGAACCTACTCTTACCTTATTACACAAAATCAGTTATATCTCAAAATGTACAATTCATTATTTTTCACTGTTTCTTCCATATGAAACTACACTCAATAAAATTTAATTACATATCTAATTCGACCCTTAACTTATTATATACAATTTTTTATGAATTTTCGAAGTTAATCATTTATTCTGTCCAAACAGTTTTAATTTCATTTTCAATTTCATTTTCATGATTAAGAAGAGATTCTCCTTCTCAAACAAGACAAGCAAATCCCAATCAAAGACAATCTTGTTAAAAAATACAGCCAAAAGCTCAGATCAAATACAAACTAAAAAAAATTAAAATAAAAGTTAAGAGAAAAAGAGAAAGAACCTTGGACAGCGCCCATCTCCTTCTCGACTTTAGCCTGCATTTCACGTAAAGCCCCCGCCTCTTCCTCGATTTCCCTAAGCCTCTT
This sequence comes from Kokia cookei, assembly GCA_039519145.1. Classification (NCBI taxonomy): domain Eukaryota; kingdom Viridiplantae; phylum Streptophyta; class Magnoliopsida; order Malvales; family Malvaceae; genus Kokia; species Kokia cookei. The sequence goes on from CM076909.1 coordinate 5,253,925, forward strand.
TTTCATGTCTTCCAAGTCCTAATTAAAAAAAAAAAAAAAACATTGTTTTTCATCAGAAGAATAGCTCAGATAAAGCTAAGAAAAAGGAAAAAAAAGCTAAAATGAAAAAGAGGAACCTTGGAAGAACTGGGATCTTGTTGAAGGCCTTGGTCGTTGCCTTGGTAATCCTCAGCTCCAGCAGTCATATCGAACTCCGCATCCATCTCTCCTTCCTCGTCAGGGATCTCCCCTCCGTACACCTCGTGTTCTTGCTCTTCGTATTGATCCATTCTAGTCAAATTGGGGGAATTTTGGAATTAGGGTTTTATTTGGGGGAAAGGTTAGGGAACGGATAGACTAAGATTAAAACCTGGCACTTGTGTGGGGAATGACAGTTAGGCCCATCACGTGTGTCTTCCAGATATATTTCTTTAATACGGAAATGGACCATCTAATAAGGTTAATTTAACGGTGTTCAAAAAATAATTAAAAAATAAGGTTAATTTAACGTATCATACAATTTTTTTCTTTTGTTATTTTTTTTGAAGTGTGATAAGTATAATTAAAGTATAAATATAAATATATATTCGAGTGATTGTAAATATCGAATTATAAACACAACATAAATTATTTGAAAAATTATAAAATATAATTAAATCATTACAGTTTGATCAGACTAAAAATTGATATAACCTAAATTAAAATCAAACAAACTGAATTAACTAATTTAAACTCACATATGTCAATCACATATAATGAATTTGAATTAATCGAATCAAAATCTCAATTTTTTATTGAAAAATAAAAGAAAGCGGAGCAGTGAATTATTATTATTTGTAGGATGTTAAAATGATGAGAATAATAAGAAATATTTAATCAACATAAGAAATGGTGCGAAAATAAGATAAAGAAAAGTGATCTAATTTCTTATTGACTTGGGGTATGTGATATGTTACAAGCCAATGGCATAGGAAGATTTAAAAAAACAAAAAAAAAAAGATGCCTAGTTGTTTTCCACCCGAGGGCGTGCCTGAATGACTGACATATGGTGATTAACTTAACATTTAGGAGGAGGAAGCAGCCATTTGGTAGCTTCAATGAAGTGAAGATTCAGGAATGGTAGGACTTCCACACCTGATAGCTGCTTCACGAATTGCTCTCGCTTACTGAGATTTGCACCTGGCCCCTTGCACTTGTATTCTCCATAGTAAACAGTTCTGCATCATTCTCACCATAATAAGATTTTGTTTCTGATAAGGATTAATATATAGAGAGAAAAAAAGTAATTTATCTTACTTGGCTCGTTCAGGAAATTTATTATGAGACCATCCAACAGGATTGACGACGTTGCCCATATCAGTATATGCAAAAACAACTCTTGGATTGCTCCTCCAGGCCCTCCCCAAAAATGAATTAGTGGCTGTTCCGGTAATGCTGCCATGCACGAACGAATAACCCGTGTCTTCCGATGAACTTTCTCTCGCTTGTGCTGTTATCACTGTAAATCCTCCACCTTCTCGCTTCTCCACGAATATTTTCGTGTTCTATATCCAACTTTTCCAATCAATATATACATTTGATATAACATGTGTTGTTGTAAATTTGATTTTGGTCAAGAAGAATATTACCAGATACAAAGATTTCCCACTTCCGAAAATGAAATCAACCGTGCCTGAAACATAGCAGTCCTTGAAGAAATGGTTACCCCTGTCATCACACAACGTGTCCTGGTAACCGTAGATTTTGCAGTTATAGAAAGCCGACCTATCGCCAGATACTCTCAAGGCAACCGCTTGTCCTCCCACCGTTTTCCCGCCTTCTGGCTTCGGAGCTGAGTTCTATAAAAACAATCCCAATTCATTAAGATTCAAACTTATCCATGCAATGCATTCAGTTCAACCAATTATGTCTACATTAACATACCACTATATTGAGATTAGCTGCCACAAAGTAATTAGAATCAGCGATCAGAGTGGCGCTGTTAACGGTTCCATACTCCTTGGCGGTGCCGCCGAATGTCAAATTGGGCATGTTTTTTGGATCTCCCAACAATGTAATGAATGGCTTCCCTCGTTCAACTTTGATTTTCTCTTTGTAAACCCCAGGTCCGATGGATATGATCACACGCTTGGTATTTCCTAATGGAACGCTCTCGATGGCTTTCTTTACGCTATTGAATTCTCCACCACCACCTTGCCTCACCTTTATGACTTTAGGATTACTCTCAGCCTGAATCAGCTGTGGGTCTAAGCTGTTACCCCTTTCTTTCACAGGCTTGATAATGCCTCCAAACCAACCATTTATCTGGCCTTTATCTGCCGGTATTTGTTGGGGCACAACAACTGGAGCAATCAAGAGAATACTTATGCAGATTACTGCATAAACTTCACTGTTTTCCATTCTTTTTCCTCCCTTTTTTTTCCTTTTTTTTTTTTTTGGATAATATGTTTTTCTTTTTCCTTTTTTTTGGGGAGGTAATATGTTTTATTCTTGTTTTTTTTTATGGTGTGTCTGTGTTTTCTGAGTGACTCCCAATTTATAATATGAATTGGTGACGAAAAAGTCTACAACGTAAGCATTGGAGGATTCATCGCATTCCCACTCATTTATGAATTCGTGCCACCACATATTTGTAGTTTCTGCTTGAATCTTGCTACGAAATTAAAATAAACTCTTTGGGTTAATGGTGCCATTAATGAGTTATATTGAATCTGATTGCTGCTTATACACAACACCCATAATTGTTTCGGTCTTAAGAAAATATCTTCTCATTCATCTGAATGTTATTTAAGAATGGAAACTCATGTGTGCCTCATTAATAAATTATTTGTTAGGCTTATATAAATAAAGAATAAGTTTATCCGTAGATGGAATTTGGATTTCAAGTTTCAAATGATTTTTTTCTTTCAATTCATGAGATGCGGGAAAAATCTGATCCCCCAACGAATTTAGGTGTCTTAGTTTCCGTATCATAACTATGTTTTATTTATACTTGTTGACTAAGTAAGTGTTGAAATTATCAAAATATTCTTATCTTACAGGGTAATTAATATTACTGTAGAAGTATTATTGTCTTTTAATATTTATATATAATATTTTAAATAAAATAATTAAAAAATATTATTTAAAAATCAAACACAAAATCAATTAATTCAAGTAGAAATTTATTACCACTTCAACACTAATCATTTGTTAAAATAATTTTATTAATACAAAATATTTCTCTCCACTCACTATGATAAAATCTAGTATTGATAATTTTGGAAACAAATATCATGCACGTACGCAAAATGACACCTTTTGTAATCAATTAATTATTGTATTACAGAATTTTGATGAAATTATTGATGTTAGAAAATTGAACCACACACAACTCTTAGTATTAAAAATGAAAATGCACCACGTCTAATCTATGCTATTATGTAAGAGTTTAAATGGGTTGAGAGTAATTTTTTAATATATTTATGTAAAATTAAAAAAAAAATACATCTATAATATAAATTTAAACTCAAAACATAATAATTTACATTATTTCAACCAAAGTCACTTTTGAATTTTTTTTTATAAATTTATTACATAAAATTTTCACTCACATCGTGTTTGTGCCATAATTTAGTACTCATTTATAATTTTGTTAGAGGTTGCTCATTTTTGACACTAATAAAACTATGTGCTTATTTTGTTCATAATGAACATTTACAAGAGAGACCCCAACTCTTATGCTCATATAAGTAGTGTTCTTTTCATATTCCCTGTCACTTCAAAGATATAAGTTCACAAAAAACTTTTGATGAGCGATGATATTACTTTTGATAAGGTTAAAATTAGTGGTGGTGGTGGTGACGAGATTAAAATCAACTATGAGATGTTTGTTTGAAATCAAACGCAATTGTAACATTAAAATAAGAATTGAAAATGAATATTAAGGGCATTACAATAAAAAAAAATGTATAATAAAATTTTAAATTATTTTATTTTTATGAAATTGATAAAAACATGTGAAATTGTACTTTTATTTAATAAAATAACAATACGTATCAAAATATTTTTATAGATATTTTAATTATTTCGTTTTAAATGATAAACAATTTTTAAAATTTTTAGTTAATTAATTTTGTTACAACAAGCCAAATATATTTCAACAAATCGAAACACTATAGTCAAACAATTTTTAAAGTATCTATTTAGAGGTTAAATTTTAAGTATATGTTATTTTTAGAAAATAATTAGGGTTTTGGATTGATTTTTTTGATATTTAGGGAAATAAGTTGATTTTGGAATATATTTTCTATTTCTCTCTCCTCGGCCTATTTTTTTTGTGTTGGAAATTTGGAGACAAAGGTTTATTTGTGTTTGTATTTGAGTAGACATTATAGTTTTAAGGTATATTTGAGTTCACGGTGATGCGATAACGCTTAAAGACCCACTTATTTCATTTGCCGTGTTAGGATGGAACCATTACCTTAGAAGCCCATCGCATTGCAACTCAAGCTTCAAGTTCACGATGCTTATACGATTATTGGTTGAAGTATAACTAAGGATCTTAGTTGACGATGGTTATGCGGTCATAAGTTGGAGTATAACTCGAGAGCCCAATTAATAGTGGTTATGCGATCACGAGTTCAAGTTTTATGATACTGGAAGAGGATGCTTTATAAACTTGATACATAAGTTTGAGACCATAATCATAGGGAAAAACTAAGAGACTTTCTAGTATAATTAGCTTATTTTTTTCATCTCTACCAAATTAGAATCCTTAACTTCCCTGTTCGAAACTTGTGACGAATTTGGGGGCAAAAGGACTTTCAGGGGGAGCGACTGTGGTGGTGGAGAAAAGCTAAAATTCAAGTCGGGGTGATAGCGGTTGTAGTTATTAATGATTTCTTTAATCAAAGCAATTGATATCGCCTCGAGACGGACCTCATCTTTTCTCCACCGTAATAGTCACTCCTCCCCCTGAAAGTCCTCTTGCCCAAAACTCTGTCATATGTTTCGGAATAGGGAGGTTAGGATATTCCTTTGGTGGAGATGGAGAAAAAGAATAAGTTGATTATACTCGGAAAGTCCCTTATTTTTTCCCTATGATTATGGTTTGAAACTTAAATATTGAGTTTATAAAACATCCTTTTCCGTTATCATGAAACTTGAACTCGTGACCACATAACCACTGTCAACTAGGCTTCCAAGTTATACTCCAACCCGTGATCGCATAACCACCGTCAACCGATAGCTCTAGTTATACTTCAACCCGTGATCGTATAATCACCGTGAACTAGAGCTCGAGTTGCAATGCAAGGGCTTCTAAGGTGATGGTTTCAATGCAAGAGCTCCGAGTGCTACCACATCATCGTGAACTCAAACACACTTTAAAACTATAACACAATCTCCCTCAAACACAAATAAATCTTTCTGTCCAAAAATTTTAACCCTCAATAGAAATACAATTTGGGAGAGAATTTTTTATTTTGTAAGGGATGATAGCTGAGAGAGTTGATAGAGTAGGAAAGCAAAACCCCCTTTATATAGACAACTAGGGGAAATTTTGAAAAACAAACAATGTGGGAGCCTAATCTAAAAATTATCCTCGGATTCTCAAGATGTTTGAAAATTATCCCGAGATTCTCGAGATGATTGAAAGTTATCTCGAGATTCTCAGGATGCCTGAAAGTTATCCCAGATTCTCGGGATGTTTGAAAGTTATCCCAGATTCTCGAGATGTTTGAAAGTTATCTCGGGATTCTCGGGATGTTTGAAAGTTATCCCAGAATTCCTGATTTCTGAAATTTTTTCATAAGTTAAGGTTGAAAATGAGAGGGAAGAAAACGCGTCCTGTAGGTAAGGCAAACCTTGATCTCGATGGACCTCACTAGTGTTCACTGGCCCTCGAAAGGAGACTTAAGAATATTCGAACTTATCCTTTATACGTAATGAATAACATTAGTATCTATTAAATTTGTTTTAGAATGTGGTTTATAAGTGTTTATTATTGGAGACTAATAATAGAGTTGAAACCCAACTTTATTTTATTATTAACTCCAAAGCTCCTGCGTGGTGGCGCTGATTCTGATTACTACATGTGGAGATACTTAACAGGTGGTGGCATCAGATAGAGATATGACGGTGATACTATTTTTATTTATAAGAAGAGTCCAAAATGTAAGGATAAGGTGTTCGCTCTTTTCGTTAATAATCTCCCTTATGGAATGAATCAGAAGTGGCTTAGAAGAATTTTTCGAAACTATGGTGATGTTCTTGATGCTTTTGTTCCAAGGAAAAGAAGTAGAACTGGCAAAATTTTCGCTTTCGTCAGATTTCGATACAAGTTTGAAGCGGAGCGCGCGATTAGAATACTCAATGGTTCCTACCTTCAGAATCAAAAGATGGGAGTCAACTTTGTTAGGTATAGGAATCGTTCAACCTTTTCGAGAAGGGAAGTAAGTAGTCAAATAGAGGATATACAGTCCGTAGGTAAGGCAGACCTTGATCCCCAAGTCCTTCATATTGATCCCCTGACCTAGTTTTGCAGCGTTGAGATTGATGAAGGCAAATTACAAGTGCTTGAGAATTGTATGGTAGGTAAAGCAAGAGGCTTCTTTGACGTTGATTAGTTCTTAGCAAATTTTAGAACCCAAGGTGTTTTTAACGTACAAGTGATAAGACTCTTGGCAGAACACTTCATGATTAAGTTTGATGACGAGTGTAGTAGGCCCAATTTGACCGGGCCCATTCCAATTAAAACAAAAAATAAACAAAATTTAAATTTAAATTTATTTTAAATTTAAAATGTCCCTTTTACAAATTTTTAATGTCTAATTACCAAAGCCCAATTACACCCAAAGCAAGCCCAATGACCGGAGCCCAACAAACCCAAATTACAATAGAAGCCCATGTAGCCTAAATTACAAGCTAAACCCTAGTAGACCACTTGTGCTGCTGCTGCCCATACTTTGCCCACTCAACGCCCGTCACGTCAGTAGCAAGTCAGACCACCAGTAGCTCACCGGTAACTTGCACCACTGCCACTGTGAACTTGCAAAAAGGAGAAGAGACGGGTATTTAGTTGCAAGAGACAAATTATCATCATTGAAAAAATGGGCTATAAAACCGAAATTGAAATCAATTGTAAAGGTTACAGGAGATTATTAAAAGCAATACACAAAGAAACAGACAACATTCACAAGGTATATTTATTTGCATATATACTTATATTTATTAATTATATTTTATATATATACGTTATTAGTTTTACTTATTTATTATTTCGAAATTAGTTAAATGTCTATTAAATAAAATAATAAATATATAATAATTGAATAAACAAAAAAAGAAAATGAAGGGTTTGTTAGGATTACACCCTTCGGTGGTGTCGCAGTCGTCCATAACCACGAAGAGATCCTCTCCGAGCGTCGTCCGTGCCTCGCCGTGGGAGATTTGCAAAGGAAACAATGGCAAACAAAAAATAAGTTAACAAGACATTTGAAACAAAAAAATACGATATAAATAAACAAAAGGAAAAATAAAAAACAGTTTTAAAAAGTTAAAAACGAACACAGATTCAAAAAGAATAGAGGAGGACAAATGTTCAGTGTTTTTTAAACAATATGGGTTCGATCTAGTTAGATCTGAACCCAGATCTGCGTTTTTCGAGAAGAAAACAATAAGAAGCAACGTTTTGCTTACCTGAACCACCATGAACGGAGGCGCGTGACGACCACATGTGACGGGGACATGATGGAGCACGGTGGATCAACAATCGGACATGGGGCCGACTAAGAGAGGTTTCGAGAAAAAAAACAGAGAGAACAATATTTTTTAAAACAGGTGGTAAAATGATTTTTTTCTAGGATATTAGCCTTTTATAGGCCTTAGAAACGGTACCGTTTCGAGGGTTGAGTTTCAGCCCCAAAACGACGTTGTTTTATGCCTCTGACCAGAATCTGACCCGACCTAGGCCAAGGATCCACATGTTTTCACGGAATGGTCTATTTACGATTTTGGTCCTTTCGTATTTTTCACATTTTATAATTGAGTCCTCTTAATATTTTTAATTTATTTCAAAATTACCTAGTAATTTTAAAAGCTTTATAATTTAGTCCTTTAACTCTCTAGAAGCTTGAGAAGCTACCACGTGTCCATTTTTAGGTTATTTATGAAATTAGTCCTTTCTATTTTTTGATTTGTTTTAATTTCATGCTTAGATCAAATTTTATTTTATTATAAATTTGTCCAGTATTTTAAAATGATTTTCAATTTAGTCCTTTTACCTCTGGAAGCTTAAGAATCTGCCACGTGACACTTTTTTGGGTTATTTATAGATTAAGCCCCTATTTTCTTTAAAAATTACATTTTTTCCCTCGAATTTCCAAAAATTATGTTTTTGCCACAAAACTTCCAAAAATCATATTTTTACCCTTAAATTTCTCAAAAATTATATTTTGCCCCTAAACTTCCAAAAATCATATTTTTACCCTGAACTTCTCAAAAATTACATTTTTGCTCCTAAACTTTTAAAAATTACATTTTTCCCTAACTTCCAAAATTACATTTTTACCCCTAAACTTTCCAAAATTACGTTTTAACCCGAACTCTCTGAAACTTCATTTTCGACCTCGTTTTTTTTCTTATTCGACTTTCGTATATAAAATTTTAACTTTTTTTATTTTTAATTAATCTTGTATTTTCTCATTTATTTTGATTCACGATTCGTATTTTATTTTTCTTATATTTATTTTCGTATCTTTATTCATTCGTATAATTGTTCGTGCTTTGCGTTATTTAAATTTGTCATTAATTCCATAACTCGTATTTAATTTGCATGCTCATTTTTATCTCTATATTTTAATTAAAGTCATTTTTTTTATTTTTCTCCAAAATATAAATATTTAAAATCGAGGCAATATTCCTTTATCTCGGGTTTTGAAAAATTGTGCCTTAACTTACTTAGGCGCGATTTTTACTTAAAATAAAAATAATAGAATACCCTTTTCAAAGTTTAAAACTGCTACGAAGGAAAACTTGTTATTTTCGAATCTCAAAACGTTATGTCCTAACTCACTGGACATGGCTTTCTTCCTCGATCACTTCGAAATAGTGAGACTTCTAAATGAAAATCGATTTCTTTCTTAAACATGTACATTGAAATGACTTCAGCATTTAAGGATTGTATTTTAAAACTTCACTTGAGTTTTCAAAATTTTTAGAAACAAGTCCCTAAAATAATCAACGTGGTATCAATCTTGGGCGTGTGAGGGTGCTAATCCTTCCTCTCACGTAATCGACTCCCGAACCCGTTTTTTGGATTTCGAAGACCAAAATGTTTTTCAAAACGGAGTTATTGTCGACTTGGTTCAGTTACGTATTGCTACACCGAATAAATGATTGGTGGCGACTCTCATTTTTCCATTTTTTTAATTTAAAAATATTTTTGAGACCTATTTGTTTTCCAAAAAATAAACGTTTCGACAACGAGGAAGTACAAAAGTCAGACGAAGATGATTGATGGCGTTGGCTCAACTAATGGCTCTCGGAGATTGAACCTTGGACATCGGATCGTTTGGTTCAAGGCAAAGTTGCGGATCTTCAACGTATTGGTATCCCATTTTTCTTAAGGTGAAAGAGTACTTTCGAGAAACTAGCTTCTCTACGGGTTCATTTGTGTCCTTGGAATGCAATGTCACCTCGCCGAAAGATATTCGTAATGGATTACACTGTCTTAAAGCAACTTGTAAAGATCGATGCTTTTGTTGAACTAAGAATGCGAACTCCAAAACTATAGTGAGAGTGTGTGAACGTAACAAACAATATTGTATGGTTGAAAAGAGATTTGGAAACCTGAAGTTGAAATGACTTTCGATGATGGGAAAGACAACAACCCTTGTAGGAAGTTGGCCAAAGGATAGTTAGTGCTATTTCTTGTCTGGCTAAATAGGTTTTCCAAAATATTACAGTAGGGGTTTAAGGTTGAAATTTGTTCTTCTCTCTCTCTCTCTCTCTCTCTCTCTCTCTCTCTCTCTCTCTCTCTCTCTCTCTCGCTCGCTCTCTCTCTCTTTGCGTTTATTTTTAATATCTTTTTAATTTTAACTCATTAATATAATATAAATTTTATGGCAATGTTCCGACAATGACATGGTGAGAAAAGATTGTATGAGATTATGATTCCACGTTATCCATATCCCTTTCCAATAGGAGAATGAAAAATCAAAATTTTCCTCTTGATTTTTTTAGCATTTTTAGTTGGATTTGAATTTTTTCAGTAGAAAAAAAAAGTTGAAAATCAGGAGGAAAAATTTGATTTGTCACTACCATTGGAAAGAGATAGAGATGACGTGGGATCACAATTTCATACAATCCAAGGGAGTTCCAATATGGCAACTAGATGAGGGTATAAATGCCACAAGGTGGACAAAGTGGGGGTAGGATACAAAATAGAGTGGACAAAGAGCAAGGAAGCTCATCAGATGAGGCTTCAGTTTCGTTCTCTCCTTCACACAAGCAAGCCTTGCTTCTGTTGAAGGATAAGGAGGGAAGGAACAAAGGAAAGAGGAAGAAAAGAAAAGGGAGCTATAAGGGGGGAGGGTAGCCCAATTCGATTGGTCGGAAGGAAATTATCAGAAGGATTGTTTACTTCCAAGATGGTAGTTGGTGAGTAGCCCCGCCGTGAGCCATGAAGCTTATGTGTTAGAACTGTCATGGGTTGGGGAACCCTGCGACAGTGGCTGAGTGCGATAGCTCCTCACTACCAATTCCCTGGTTATTATTTTCTTAAGTGAGACTAAGTTGCGTTCTTTTGAATTTGGCAGGGTGCGACGCAAGTGTGATGTGGAGGGGTGCTTTGTCGTGGACGCGAATAGTAGGAAAACAGGCTTTGCTTTGGCTTTGGATGGCAAGCTGTGAAGTTGATGATCAAAGTTTCTCCCCCAACCATGTGGACTCTTTAGTTAAGATTAAATGGAAGAGAGGCTGTGGTTTACTGGTTTTTACGGGCACCCTGAACTCTAATTTCGTTCTTAATCTTGGGATCTCCTTCGTACCATTGGGGGGTAAGTTAATGAAGGGTGGGTGGTGGGGGCGATTTTAATGAAGTGTTGGATGAGTTTGAAAAATGTGGTGGGCGTTGTAAATCTAAGGTAGCTATGGAAGAATTCAGGAAGGTTATGGATCACCTAGCTGTGACTGATGTTAAGCCGGATAGGGGGTGGTTCACATGGTCAAACAATAGGAGGGGCCATGGTATGGTCAGGGAAAGATTGGACCTTTTTTTGTCTCCACAAGCTAGCTTAGGAGCATTCCTATCTTGGCTTCGAATGTGGTTAGACAGGCAAGCTCTGCCCGTGATGTGGTGATCCTGGATACCTTGGGGAGGGCTTCTAGTGTAGGAAAGAAGGACCAGAGGCTTTTTTTAGGTATAAAGCATGCTAGTTGAATGATGGGGTTGCTAAGAAAGTGATCGAAGATGCGTGGGTGCAAGGCAGTGGGGATGTTTTACGTGGGGTCTAGAATGTACGCTCCTCTTTAGGCAAATGGATGTTTGGTAGGTATAACGACAGAAGGGGTCGTATTGATGCTTTGACTCGTGAGATTAATGACATGAAAATGACTAAAGTATCGATAGACTCCGCCAAGATTGTGAGGAGCTATCGTGCCTTTATAACTCGAAGGAAACGTACTTGGCACAATGATCTCGCATAAGGTGGCTACTAAAGGGCGATAGAAACACACGCCTCTTTCATGTTAAAGCTACCCACCGTGCTCGCAAGAACCATATCGAGGGGCTGACGGATAGTAGTGTTAGATGGGTTACTAACGAGAAAGGTGTTAGTGAGGTGGCTCGCAAGTATTTTTTTTGATTTATTTGCCTCTAACTGTTATGAAAATGTTGACCAAGTCCTTGCCCTCATACCTTTTTGCGTGACTGATGATATGAATAAAACTCTCATGGGGTTGGTGGTGGATAAGGAAATCATGAAGGCTATGAGTCAAATGGACCTGAGGAAAGCTCCTGAAATCGATAGCTTGTCGAGTTTGTTTTTCAAAGAGCACTGGAACGTGGTCGGGGTCAACATTGTTTGATTTTGCAAGGAAATTCTAAATGGCACTAGAAGTGCAAGGGAAGTAAATGATACCATCCTTGTGCTTATTCCTAAAACTGACAATCCTAAGGATATGACTTAGTATCGCCCTATCAGCTTATGTAGGGTGATTTACAAACTTGTGGCTAAGGTATGGGCTAATAGATTGAAGTTTCTTTTACCTAGGTGTGTCTCTCCCAATCAGAGTGCTTTCGTGTCGGGTCGCATGATCCACGACAACTTCTTGATAGCACATGAGCTCTTGCACTACCTTCAAAGCTCGAAAAATGGTCCCAACAAAGGCTTTGTGGCTAAGCTCGATATAAGCAAAGCTTACGACCGCATCGAATGGAATTTCCTCGAAAAAATTCTTCTTCAAATGGGGTTTGTGGATGGTTAGGTGGCTAGGATTATGGACTGTGTTCTCTTAGTGCATTACGTTGTGAAGTGTAACTTGTCTGTTCGAGACCATCATCCCTCAAAGAGGCTTGCTTCAGGGAGACCCGCTCTCTCCTTATTTGTTTTTATTTTGCATGGACGCTTTATCTCGCATGTTGTTAACTGCTCAATCAAATGGGTTGATGCGGGGCATAAGGGTTTGCTATAATAGCCTTCGCATCAACCAGTTATTCGAAAAAATAATGACACCTAGTGTCTCATCGACTCAAGGTCGAAGTATCCCTGAACTCTTCCAATCCTATGGGATGCCAACTATATCCGATTCAACCCGACTAGTTAATAGGGATTTTCAATTTACAATTCATATCACTTTCAATTCCAATTTCACTTTCACTTTCACTTTTGATCACAAATCATTCAAATTCAATTCAAATATACTATTAATTCAATATAAATTTTCATTCATCTCAATATTAATGCTTACCTTATATTCACTTATTAAATATAAATATCGAAATAAACATTTAATAACGAATAATTCAGATTATAGTAATACAAATCAATAACAAATCAATTTAACCAAATAACAATCAAATATCATAAACAATTAGGTACTAATAACTTTGGAAACCTTTGATTTATCCATTTCATTCTTATTTCTCAATTTCATCACATATCACTTTATATGCATCAATTTTTCATTTCTATTCAATTTTTCTTTTTTTCTTTTTTTTTTTTACATTAATTTTCAAAGCTGTACATTTGAGTCATAGTCACTAAATTATTTATATCTTGAGCTACAGAATTCAAAATTATAATTTGCTTGATGATTCTGAAATTAGACTCAAATATCTTTTTACCATAAAAATTTCATAAATTTTATTTTAGCCAATTTGTACAGTAAATTCTTTCAATTTACCCCTTCTCCGCTGCCTAACAATTTTGACCTTTCTTTACTAAAAGTTATTTATCTTTTAGTACAGAGATCCAATAATGTTCTAGTCTATTTATTTTGAAACAGACTCATTAAGGATTCAACCATATAAATATAAGTCTATAATAATTTTTCTACATTTTTCTATGATTTTTCAAATTCAGAACAGGGGAACTCGAACCTACTCTGACCTTGTTACACAAAATCAGTTATATCTTAGAATGTACAATTCTTTTTCTTTCACTGTTTCTTGCATATGAAATTACACTCAATAAAATTTAATTACATATCCAATTCGACCCTTAACTCATTAAATACAATTTTTGGTGAATTTTCGAAGTTAATCCTCTCTTCTGTCCAAACTGTTTTAATGGACATGCTTCCTTTTTCATGTCTCTTTGCACTAAATTTCATTTAATCACATATAATCAACACTTATAATTAAACATATCATTTTTATCATAATTAATCATATATGTTAAAAATATAAACACTTTAATTTAATTAATTCTAAACCTTTTAATACTTGTAGTACTTACCTCACTTGTAGATAATTTATTCTCACTCCTTAGCTTTATCTTTTCCTTTTTCTTCAATTTGGTCATTCTCCTTCTTCCCTCTTTCTTCAATTTCATACAACACATATAAGCTTAAGACTAAAATTCAATACTTTTTCATGCTAGATTATGTAAATATACATGTATGTCAGGAAAATTGAATCATCTCTTACCTTTGTTCTTGAATTTCCAAAATTCTAATTCAATCCCTATCCACGTTAACACTTCAAAGTGGACTCTATAAGGAAATTAAGGTGTCTACTAGCTTCCTTCTATGCCTTTCTTAAGGAAATTTCAAAGAAAATGGAGGCTTGGAGGGCTTAACAATGGTGAAGGGACTAAATTGGAATAAAAGCAAAAGTTTGGATGGAGTAGAATGACATGGACGGTTGGACTTTTTAAAGAGAAGATGATATTTTCATCTTTTATTTCCTTTTTCTTTTCTCAATTTCTCTAGAATTTTCCACTAAAATATCTCTTTTTAATAAAAATGGTAAAATTGCACTTTCAGTCCTTAGGCCTTCCAACTTTACACTTTGGCCCAAAACTTTGCCTCCAAAAATATGTTCCACCAAATTACTCTTTTGCCCCTCCTTAATCAATCTAATTCCCATGATGACTCATAATTCATTTTGGCTAAATTACTATTTAGTCCCTTATGTTTTCACACAATTACTAATTAATCCTTGAATTTTCTTAACCTTTCTTATTTAGACTACACATTCTAATTCTTAATTCAACTCTAATACTATTCCAACTCCGATTCAAAAACGCGGATGTTACAATTCTTCCCCCCTAAAAAAAATTTCGTGCTCGAAATTTACTTGTAACGAATAATTGCGAATATTGTTGTATCATATTTTCTTCTCTTTTCCATGTTGCTTCTTCTGAATTATGATGCTTTCATAAAACCTTTATCAAAGGGGACACTTTTGTTTCTCAATTCTTTTACCTCTCATGCAAGTATCTTAATCGATTCTTCTTCATTAATCAAATCCGATTATATTTCAATAACTTTCGAAATAATCACATGAGATACATCAGACTAATATCTTTGTGACATAGATACATAGAAAACACTATGAATCTTGTCCAACTTTGAAAGGAATGTTAATCGATATGCAATTGTTTTCAATATCTCACATGGCCCAATGAATCTTGGACTCAACTTCTCCTTTTTCTTAAATTAAAGAATCTTTCTCCATTGAGATACCTTCAAGAAAACTTTTTCACCAATATTAAATTCATTACCTTTTCTTTTCAAATCAGCATAGGACTTTGTCTTTCCAAAACAGCCTTCAAACACCTTTTTGTCAACTTTACTTTCTCTTCTATTTTCCTGAATCAAATCAAGACTCACTAACTTATTCTTACTTAACTCCATTCAACATACTCGAGTCTTATATTTTCTCCAAAACTTTGATGTAAATTATAGATTTCGATCAGAAATAATGAATATAAGCATATCATGAAGTCTTGCTTTTTCATCTATAAACAACTGAGCATACTTAGACAAGGAGAAATCGGTTTTGGCCGTATGAAAGTGAGTAAACTTAGTTAACTGATTATAAAATTTCACCCTTCCCTCACTTATAGCTTAAAATTTAACCTTTCATTATTTAATCTAAATATACACTTCCTTTATTTCACATCACTTCACTAATATATAGCTTACTATGTTATTTCATAGCTTCAAACATATAACATCATTACTCATTGATTACCATTAAAATTATACAATTGTTTTTCATCTTTCTATATCAATACTTAAAGAACTCCTTGTATTTTCTTTCATCCTTTTATAACATAAACATGACTCTATTTTCATTCTCGTAATTCTTCCATGCATTCAAATTCTATTTTTCTTCTATTATTTCTTTCAAAACTCGAAAGTGATTAATTATCTCTTGAATCTCTATTCTTGATTAATTACTAACATATAATTTTTTTTTCTTTTGAAAATAAACTCATTAAGGATTCAACCATATAAATTTGAGTCTATAAGAATTTTTCTACATTTTTCTATGATTTTTCAAAGTCAGAACAGGGGAACTCGAACATACTATGACCTTGTTACACAAAATCAGTTATATCTGATAATGTACACTTTCTTTTCTTTCACTGTTTCTTCCATATGAAACTACACTCAATAAAATTTAATTACATATCTAATTGGACCCTTAACTTATTATATACAATTTTTGGTGAATTTTCGAAGTTAATCCTCTCTTCTGTCCAAACTGTTTTAATGGACATGCTTCCTTTTTCATGTCTCTTTACACTAAATTTCATTTAATCACATATAATCAACAATTATAATTAAACATATCATTTTTATCATAATTAATCATATATGTTAAAATTATAAACACTTTAATTTAATTAATTCTAAATCTTTTAATACTTGTAGTACTTACCTCACTTGTAGATAATTTCTTCTCACAGCTTAGCTTTCTCCTTTCCTTTTTCTTCAATTTGGTCCTTCTCCTTCTTCCCTCTTTATTCAATTTCATACAACACATATAAGCTTAAGACTAAAATTCAATACATTTTCATGCTAGATTATGTAAATATACATGTATGTCATGAAAATTGAACCATCTCTTACATTTGTTCTTGAATTTCCAAAATTCTAATTCAATCCCTATCCATGTTAACACTTCAAAGTGGACTCTATAAGGAAATTAAGGTGTCTACTAGCTTCCTTCTATGTATTTCTTAAGGAAATTTCAAAGAAAATGGAGGATTTTGAAGCTTGGAGGGTTTATCAGTGGTGAAGGGACTAAATTGGAATAAAAGCAAAAGTTTGGATGGAGAAGAATTACATGGACGGTTGGACTTTTTAAAGAAAATATGATATTTTCATCTTTTATTTCCTTTTTCTTTTCTCAATTTCTCTAGAATTTTCCACTAAAATATCTCTATTTAATAAAAATGGTAAAATTGCACTTTTAGTCCCTAAGCCTTCCAACTTTATACTTTGGCACAAAACTTTGCCTCCAAAAATATGTTTCACCAAATTACTCTTTTTCCCCTCCTTAATCAATCTAATTCCCATGATGACTCATAATTAATTTTGGCTAAATTGCTATTTAGTCCCTTATGTTTTCACACAATTACTAATTAATCTTTGAATTTTCTTAACCTTTCTTATTTAGACTACACATTTTAATTCTTAATTCAACTCTAATACTATTCCAACTCCGGTTCAAAAACGCATATGTTACATGAAGAATGGTTTCGGGTGGCAGGTTGGTGACGGGAGATTTATTAGAATCAAAGATCACCAGTGGGGCTTTGAGGGTTTGTGTGGCAGCTCTTTGTTGTGTGATCATTCGGAGGTGAAATGGTGTATGGCTCGGGAATTATGGTTTACGTCGGCCTCGACTTGGGATAGAGACAGGGTGGTGAGCTTGTACAGGGAGGACTTTGGTAATAAAATTTTTGAGATCCCGATCATTAAGAAGGGTTTGGCCGACAGGGTAATATGGTACCATGCTCCTAATGGTGTCTACACCACCAGGTCGGGCTATTCTTGGCTGATTTTGATAAAGGTTGGCTTTGGTCCCCATAGGAATTTTTGGCGGTTGATATGGAAGCTAAAGTTGCCTCTGAAAATCCGCATCTTCGTCTGGCATGTTAGCCATAATCTTCTCCCGACCAATGCCAAAATTGCTGCTATTAACCACTCTTTTAACCCGACTTGTCCCAGATGTGAGGTCGCGGAGGAAATGTTGATTCATGCTTTACGGGATTACACCGATGCTAGGGAGGTGCTGCTTCATGGGGGCATTGATGGGCTCATATTGGAGTCTGACTGGACTACAGGTATTGACTGGCTTGTTAGCACAATGAGGCTCCTGGATAAGCAAGCCTTTGAGTGTTTCATGATGGTTATCTGGAACGTGTGGAACGCTAGAAACAATTTTATCTTTAAGGGTTGCGTCGAGGAGTCGAGGGTGGTCTGGGATCATGCGGTGAATTTTTGTTAGGACTTTCGCATACATAACCTGTATATAATCATGCCATGTGCCCTAGTCAAGTGAAGCAGCTTAAATGGTCTAAGCCTCCTAGTGGTTTCTTAAAAATTAATTTCGACGCTGCTTGGGAAAGTAATAAAGCTGGCGGTTTTGTTGCTCGTGACACGGATGGTTTCGTGGATGGGGGAGGTATTTTATTCATGCAGGGTGTGGTCAGCGTTGAGTGGGCTGAAGTCGAGGGTCTCATTAAAAGCCTTGAGTGGGCCAGGAGGAAAAACGTGTCAAAATTTATTTTTGAAGGGGATTATGCTGCTTTAATAAATCGTGTTTCTAGAATGTAAGAGGATATTACTACGATTGGCTTTATGCTTCGGCAGTGCAAGGAGTTAATCAAAGAATTTGCTGATTCTCGCGTTATTTGGTGCCCCCGTAGTTGCAATAGGGTTGCCGATTCTTTTAGTAAACTTGGCTTAGCAGAAAATTGTAATTTGTTTTTTTATTTGTATTTTCTTAGTGAATTCCAAAATCTTGTAATTTCTTATTCGTGTTAATAATATGAGGGTGGCCTTTGGGCCCCTTTTTTATCAAAAAAAAAATTTGATGAGTTGACTTTAAATAATTTGGATGGGATACAAACTATCATGGCATACCTATTTCATAAAATCCATCTTTCCTGAATTTTTCGTTGGTATTATTTGAAAAGTCATCTAGTAATTGAATATGGGTATAATTATTTGTAATTAAACAACGATTATATATTTAGATAATCATTGTAATTGATGGATTCCATTGAATTGGGTGTAATTGTAGCACTACAACTACACTTTTCAATTCTTATAGAGGGTGAGAATTTCATTTAAAAAACCATAAAAATTTTCAAAATATTAATTTTATTAATTACTATTTGGTTCCTTTTAAGTATAAATGCTTGATTAATTTAAATTCATTCCCATAATATAAATTAACATTTATTCCCTATGTTTTATATAATCACAACTTGTTTGAACTTACCCTATAAAAGTGATATTTTTATTTAGAATCTTAGTACTTAATAGATATTTTATGTTCGATATTGTGTTTCCTAGAGTCTATCAATAACATATTGTCACCTTTCATGAATGAAAGAAAATAAAAAATAAAACTAAATTGGCATGTTCCATTTATATAGACCTAACAAAAAATTAATTTCAAAATAACTTTAAAGTAAACAAATAAGTATTAACGGGGCAACAAATGAAGGCAGCAATGTAAAATATTTCCATTCCTTGTATTAAATTCACACGGTTCAGATTTTGCACTTAGGATTATTATTCAATGATCATGGGTGTCCCAAGTCCGAATGTCGCATATTTGGCAACAATTTTATTCAATGTATGTCCATTAATGGTGATCAACCGCGAAATGCTCGGTCTAAACTGCAACAAAGCTTGCATCAAGAACTACACAAATGAATGGCAATGCGAGGAATCCTCCAAAGCTCATTTTTTTAGATTTTTTCGTCTCCAATTTATCTTATAAATTGGAGTCACTTAGAATGCAAACACAACATCAATATTCAATAAAAGAAGAAATAACCATATTACTCTTTCTTTTCTTAAAGAAGGAAAAAAAAAGAAGAAAAAGGAAATGGCAGGAAAAAGAATCGAGGGCAGTGAAGTTTATGTTGCAACAATGTGTGTAAGTATTCTCCTTTTTGCTCCGATTGTTGTGTCGCAACAAATACCAGCGGATAAATCTAAAGTAAATGCTTGGTTTAATGGCATTATCAAGTCTGTGAAAGAAAGGGGTAACACCTTAGACCCTGAATTGGTTGAGGCTGAGATGAAACCAAGAATCATAAAGGTGAAGCAGGGTGGGGGTGGAGAATTCAATACCATAGCCAAAGCTATCGAGAGCATTCCATCAGGGAACACCAAACGTGTGATTATATCCATCGGACCTGGAAGTTACAAAGAGAAAATCAGAATTGAAAGAAATAAGCCTTTCATTACATTGTTAGGAGATCCCAAAAACATGCCAAATTTGACATTTGACGGCACCACCAAAAAATATGGAACCGTAGATAGTGCCACTCTTATTACTGAGTGTAGTTACTTTGTGGGTGCTAATCTCAATATAGTGGTAAGTTAATGTAGAGTTTAGAAATCCATGATCCATCCTTTACTGAATTGATTATTAAAGGGTTTTTGTTTTTATGGTGACATATTATACATATAGAACATTGCTCCTAGGCCAGACGGGAAAATGGTAGGAGCACAAGCTGTTGCTTTGAGAGTCTCTGGCGATAGGTCGGCTTTTTATAACTGCAAGATCATCGGCTTCCAGGACACTTTGTGCGATGACAGGGGTAACCATTTCTTTAAGGATTGCCAAATTCGTGGCACTGTTGATTTCATTTTCGGAAGCGGGAAATCTTTGTATCTGGTATTAAAATTCTCAACACATGAAATATGATGTATTATACCCCATATATATATATATATATATATATATATATATTTGACCGAAAAAGTGGGATGCAGAACACAGAAATATTTGTGGAAGGAGATCCGGGATTTACAGTAATTACAGCACAAGCGAGAGAAAGTTCATCGGAGGACACGGGTTATTCGTTTGTGCATGGTAGGATTTCTGGAACAGCGAAAAACGCATTTTTGGGCAGGGCTTGGAAGAGCAGTCCGAGGGTTGTTTATGCATATACTGATATGAGCAATGTCGTCAATCCTACTGGATGGTCTCATAATCTCCAACCTGAACGAGCCAAGTAAGATACTACTCAACCTTACAACATTACATGCCACAAGTAAGCTAATCTTTCACAACCTATTGAAGAAGTTATTAAGATATATAAGGTGAGAATGGTTTGACACGCAGAACTGTTTACTTCGGAGAATACAATTGCATGGGGCAAGGTGCAAATCCCAAGACACGAGAGCCATTTGCCAAACAGTTATCGGATGTGGAAGCTCGACCATTTCTGGTTCTTGACTATATTGACGCTACCAAATGGCTACTTCCTCCTCCAACCGTATCTAATTAGTTCATTCATTGCCAGCTTAATCACTTAGGCAACATATCTTCATAGTATTAGTAATTCAAGTAGACCCTCATCTATCTCTTCGACGGGTGGAAAAAACCAACCTTCTATTTTATTTTTTTTTCCTTCCTATGGCTTGTATTTTTAACAAATAGCCAAATGTCAATAAGAAACAAATTTCAATATTATTTATAGTAATAGTAAGGATGTGGATATTTGTCACTTTTTTTTATAAAAAATCAATCATATCAAGTTAAAATTAGCTAATAATATCCATCATATATCCAAGTTCTATGGTTCAATAAGTCAACTTGATTTTACAAACTTTTATATTTTAGCAAATAAGTGGATAATGAGTGTATATTTCGATATTTGATTATATTATTTATAAAAATAAAGTGGAATGGAATATCCAAATTTCTATTTACTCTAAATACTTCATCGCACGAGTGTGTTACATGCGTAGTATCTCTTCTTAAAGAAGAGACATACCAATGGTGGTTGACAGTCACCCGACATGTGCTAGCGGATTAGATTATTTTGATGTTCTTTCAATTCGAGTTTCAAAAGAAATATGTCAGTGA
This sequence comes from Kokia cookei, assembly GCA_039519145.1. Lineage (NCBI taxonomy): Eukaryota > Viridiplantae > Streptophyta > Magnoliopsida > Malvales > Malvaceae > Kokia > Kokia cookei. Next base: position 5,275,463 of record CM076909.1, read on the forward strand.
ATCATACCATGAAAACAAAAAACAAGAGTTTATGATGGTGAAACAAGGTAATATGCTAGACGTTGATTATGAGCAGGAATTTTAACACCCCTTGCTCGGTCCAATCAGGACCCGAGCTATGAAATGCTACTACAGTTATCGGAACAAATCAAATACAAATCAAGCTTTAAAATTTCATTAAACAATAAAATATATTATAATTTAATACATCATATGAATTACAATGAAAATCGAACCTCAAATGAGCTTACAAAAGCTCTTAAGTTGACCCGATAATGACTAAGGATCAATCTAAAACTTTTTCCAAAAATAATTGCAATTTTTTTTTTGCAAAAAGGGGTCACACGATTGTGTGCCCAAGTCGTGTAACTCTTTGTGACCGTTGATCGTCTCCAAAAGTACTAACGTCCAGAGTGTGAATACTGCTTACAAAATATAGGGATTTGAGGCGGTGTCCGCAAGTATACAGGTTTGGTTGTAATATAGTTTTGTTTACAACGAAACATTTTGGTAAGTATTCCGAGGATCGTATCCAAATAGCACTAGGCTAATTTTAACCTAAGCACAGTAAGATCTAATTAGTATTCAATTTAGGTTATATTACGAAACATAAATAGTAGAGTTTTTTGGGGGCTTTTTGTAATAACAAAAATAATAGAAATAACAAAATAAAAAATAATATTGGGAATTCGGAAAAGGGAATTTATCATATCTATTTATGGGTGATTAACTCGCTTTGGTAATCCATTACAATTGTCGCTTTAGGCTTCTCGTCAATCAACTAGTCAATACCCTAGCAAGATCTTTTGATACGTCCACTAGAATAATGAGTTAGCAAGGACTATTTATCTTCAGACCTCATAGTCCAGACCGGCTCGGGGTTAAGGTATTCAGAGCCAATTCATATCAATTTAGGGTTAATTCCCAACTTGATAACTTGCTAAGGTTGTCAACCTAGGGTTTGTTTCACGTTCTTCCTTTCTTGAACAATTGATCCGTTGAGAAACCCTACACAATAGTTAATTAATCATACCTTCACTCGTTAATCACCTATACAGAGATTAGTTCCTCATGGCTTTCATAAATAATATAGAATTGATAGAAGAGATAAACATAATGAATGAAATAGAAAATATAATATTTAGGAAAAACTTGATTTGTATTTAAGCACCAAAATGAATCCACAGTGTCTGAGCGCATTCACAAATCGTACCTCCCGAAATAACAAATGACAAAAGAGAAATAAACTAAAACCTAAAAAAGAAAAACTAAACTAAATGAAATGAAATAGAGAAAAATTAATCCAAGGAATTGGTGTCTAAAACATGTGCCAAAGGAGCCTATTTATAGATTTTAGGTGGTCGTCGTCCATAACCCTAGGTTAGCTGACGTTCTTGAGCTTTAAGTTGGATTGTGTTGACCAAAACGCCCTATTTCATAATTATTTCTCATCGAGAGTCGATGTCGCGACATAGAGGTCAGTATGCTTCTCTTTGGGGCTATCTTTTGGGGTATATCACGACACCCTCAAGCTGTGTCATGACATCGAAGGCAGTCTTGTAATTTCTTCATTCTACTCCCTATGTTGCGACATCGAGTATCTGTGTTGCGACATAGTTATCAATATTGGTTTAATATGCCTTCTAATTGTCTCCTGCACACTCACAAAGTGCATTAGCTCACCCATAAGCCTCATTCGGCCCCCAAGGTCAATAAAAGACTCATATTGCATATTTTATGGAATTCAATGAAACTTACTAAAACATAATAAAATCCTAATGATAATCCTTAATTTCAAGCTCCTAAAATACGAAAACTAGTTTAATCTGCTACACCAAATTACGACAGATCGAACTACCCCACACTTATGTCATTGCTTGTCCTTAAGCAACACAAAACAAAAACGAAAGATAGAAAAAACGACCCTTGAGCAAATATGATACAAGCATTTAATTTGGAGCATATGGCAGGACATTTTGTCTCTACAATTAATCTTATAACCACTCAAACTGGGCCTAGATTAAGACCCAATCCAAGCGATTACTTGGGCCATAGAAATGGCGAAAATCTTGAGTTGAAATAAATGGATCTAATCTTTGAAAACGCGCTTTAATATTCCCTTTCTATACGTTATTGTAAAACATTACTTTGAAAGAAAACTTATTATTTGTAAAACATCATTTTGATCATAAAAAGTTATTTGATTAGTTCATCACCATTAATGAGCATACATTGAATAAAATTGTTGCCAAATACACGACATTTGGACTTGGGATACCCATGATCATTGAATAATAATCCTAAGTGCAAAATTGAACTGAGTGAATTTAATGTAAGGGATGAAAATATTTTATGTTCCTGGCTTCATTTGTTTCCTCGATAATACTTACATTGTTTACCCTATTAACAAGACTTGGACCTTGACAGATACACGAATCCAACCAAACACACCAAAATGGCACCCAATGCCTCATCGGATAGTTCGAAGCAATAAAGTGACACCCAGTATCTCATCGGCGTAGCCGAAGTAAAGTGATACCCAATACCTCATCGAATCTATCCGAAGTAAAATAATGACACCCAGTGTCTCATCGACTTAAAGTCAAAGTATCCCTTAACTCTTCCAATCCTATGGCATGCCAACTATATCCGACTCATCCCGACTAGTTAATAAGGATTTTCAATTTACAATTCATATCACTTTCAATTTCAATTTCACTTTCACTTTCAATTTTGATCACAAATCATTTAAATTTAATTCAAATATACTATTAATTCAATATAATTTTTCATTCATCTCAATATTAACGCTTACCTTATATTCACTTATTAAATATAAATATCGAAATAAACATTAAATAACGAATAATTTAAATTATAGTAATATAAATCAATAACAAATCAATTTAACCAAATAATAATCAAATATCATAAACAATTAGGTACTAATAACATTAGAAACCTTTGATTTATCAATTTTATTCTCATTTCTCAATTTCATCACATATCATTTTTATGCATCAATTTTTCATTTCTATTCAATTTTTCTTTTTTTTTACATTAATTTTCAAAGCTGTACATTTGAGTCACAGTCACTAAATTATTTATATCTTGAGCTACAGAATTTGAAATTATAATCTGCTTGATGATTCTGAAATTAGACTCAAATACCTTTTATTATAAAAATTTCATAATTTTTACTTTAGTCAATTTGTACAGTAAATTCTTTCAATTTACCCATTCTTTGCTGCTTAACAATTTTGACGTTTCTTTACTAAAAGTTATTTATCTTTTAGTACAGAGATTCAATAATGTTCTCGTTTGTTTATTTTGAAATAGACTCATTAAGAATTCAACCATATAAATTTAAGTCTATAATAATTTTTCTACATTTTTTTATGATTTTTTAAAGTCAGAACAAGGAAACTCGAACCTACTCTTACCTTATTACACAAAATCAGTTATATCTCAAAATGTACAATTCATTATTTTTCACTGTTTCTTCCATATGAAACTACACTCAATAAAATTTAATTACATATCTAATTCGACCCTTAACTTATTATATACAATTTTTTATGAATTTTCGAAGTTAATCATTTATTCTGTCCAAACAGTTTTAATTTCATTTTCAATTTCATTTTCATGATTAAGAAGAGATTCTCCTTCTCAAACAAGACAAGCAAATCCCAATCAAAGACAATCTTGTTAAAAAATACAGCCAAAAGCTCAGATCAAATACAAACTAAAAAAAATTAAAATAAAAGTTAAGAGAAAAAGAGAAAGAACCTTGGACAGCGCCCATCTCCTTCTCGACTTTAGCCTGCATTTCACGTAAAGCCCCCGCCTCTTCCTCGATTTCCCTAAGCCTCTTTTTCATGTCTTCCAAGTCCTAATTAAAAAAAAAAAAAAAACATTGTTTTTCATCAGAAGAATAGCTCAGATAAAGCTAAGAAAAAGGAAAAAAAAGCTAAAATGAAAAAGAGGAACCTTGGAAGAACTGGGATCTTGTTGAAGGCCTTGGTCGTTGCCTTGGTAATCCTCAGCTCCAGCAGTCATATCGAACTCCGCATCCATCTCTCCTTCCTCGTCAGGGATCTCCCCTCCGTACACCTCGTGTTCTTGCTCTTCGTATTGATCCATTCTAGTCAAATTGGGGGAATTTTGGAATTAGGGTTTTATTTGGGGGAAAGGTTAGGGAACGGATAGACTAAGATTAAAACCTGGCACTTGTGTGGGGAATGACAGTTAGGCCCATCACGTGTGTCTTCCAGATATATTTCTTTAATACGGAAATGGACCATCTAATAAGGTTAATTTAACGGTGTTCAAAAAATAATTAAAAAATAAGGTTAATTTAACGTATCATACAATTTTTTTCTTTTGTTATTTTTTTTGAAGTGTGATAAGTATAATTAAAGTATAAATATAAATATATATTCGAGTGATTGTAAATATCGAATTATAAACACAACATAAATTATTTGAAAAATTATAAAATATAATTAAATCATTACAGTTTGATCAGACTAAAAATTGATATAACCTAAATTAAAATCAAACAAACTGAATTAACTAATTTAAACTCACATATGTCAATCACATATAATGAATTTGAATTAATCGAATCAAAATCTCAATTTTTTATTGAAAAATAAAAGAAAGCGGAGCAGTGAATTATTATTATTTGTAGGATGTTAAAATGATGAGAATAATAAGAAATATTTAATCAACATAAGAAATGGTGCGAAAATAAGATAAAGAAAAGTGATCTAATTTCTTATTGACTTGGGGTATGTGATATGTTACAAGCCAATGGCATAGGAAGATTTAAAAAAACAAAAAAAAAAAGATGCCTAGTTGTTTTCCACCCGAGGGCGTGCCTGAATGACTGACATATGGTGATTAACTTAACATTTAGGAGGAGGAAGCAGCCATTTGGTAGCTTCAATGAAGTGAAGATTCAGGAATGGTAGGACTTCCACACCTGATAGCTGCTTCACGAATTGCTCTCGCTTACTGAGATTTGCACCTGGCCCCTTGCACTTGTATTCTCCATAGTAAACAGTTCTGCATCATTCTCACCATAATAAGATTTTGTTTCTGATAAGGATTAATATATAGAGAGAAAAAAAGTAATTTATCTTACTTGGCTCGTTCAGGAAATTTATTATGAGACCATCCAACAGGATTGACGACGTTGCCCATATCAGTATATGCAAAAACAACTCTTGGATTGCTCCTCCAGGCCCTCCCCAAAAATGAATTAGTGGCTGTTCCGGTAATGCTGCCATGCACGAACGAATAACCCGTGTCTTCCGATGAACTTTCTCTCGCTTGTGCTGTTATCACTGTAAATCCTCCACCTTCTCGCTTCTCCACGAATATTTTCGTGTTCTATATCCAACTTTTCCAATCAATATATACATTTGATATAACATGTGTTGTTGTAAATTTGATTTTGGTCAAGAAGAATATTACCAGATACAAAGATTTCCCACTTCCGAAAATGAAATCAACCGTGCCTGAAACATAGCAGTCCTTGAAGAAATGGTTACCCCTGTCATCACACAACGTGTCCTGGTAACCGTAGATTTTGCAGTTATAGAAAGCCGACCTATCGCCAGATACTCTCAAGGCAACCGCTTGTCCTCCCACCGTTTTCCCGCCTTCTGGCTTCGGAGCTGAGTTCTATAAAAACAATCCCAATTCATTAAGATTCAAACTTATCCATGCAATGCATTCAGTTCAACCAATTATGTCTACATTAACATACCACTATATTGAGATTAGCTGCCACAAAGTAATTAGAATCAGCGATCAGAGTGGCGCTGTTAACGGTTCCATACTCCTTGGCGGTGCCGCCGAATGTCAAATTGGGCATGTTTTTTGGATCTCCCAACAATGTAATGAATGGCTTCCCTCGTTCAACTTTGATTTTCTCTTTGTAAACCCCAGGTCCGATGGATATGATCACACGCTTGGTATTTCCTAATGGAACGCTCTCGATGGCTTTCTTTACGCTATTGAATTCTCCACCACCACCTTGCCTCACCTTTATGACTTTAGGATTACTCTCAGCCTGAATCAGCTGTGGGTCTAAGCTGTTACCCCTTTCTTTCACAGGCTTGATAATGCCTCCAAACCAACCATTTATCTGGCCTTTATCTGCCGGTATTTGTTGGGGCACAACAACTGGAGCAATCAAGAGAATACTTATGCAGATTACTGCATAAACTTCACTGTTTTCCATTCTTTTTCCTCCCTTTTTTTTCCTTTTTTTTTTTTTGGATAATATGTTTTTCTTTTTCCTTTTTTTTGGGGAGGTAATATGTTTTATTCTTGTTTTTTTTTATGGTGTGTCTGTGTTTTCTGAGTGACTCCCAATTTATAATATGAATTGGTGACGAAAAAGTCTACAACGTAAGCATTGGAGGATTCATCGCATTCCCACTCATTTATGAATTCGTGCCACCACATATTTGTAGTTTCTGCTTGAATCTTGCTACGAAATTAAAATAAACTCTTTGGGTTAATGGTGCCATTAATGAGTTATATTGAATCTGATTGCTGCTTATACACAACACCCATAATTGTTTCGGTCTTAAGAAAATATCTTCTCATTCATCTGAATGTTATTTAAGAATGGAAACTCATGTGTGCCTCATTAATAAATTATTTGTTAGGCTTATATAAATAAAGAATAAGTTTATCCGTAGATGGAATTTGGATTTCAAGTTTCAAATGATTTTTTTCTTTCAATTCATGAGATGCGGGAAAAATCTGATCCCCCAACGAATTTAGGTGTCTTAGTTTCCGTATCATAACTATGTTTTATTTATACTTGTTGACTAAGTAAGTGTTGAAATTATCAAAATATTCTTATCTTACAGGGTAATTAATATTACTGTAGAAGTATTATTGTCTTTTAATATTTATATATAATATTTTAAATAAAATAATTAAAAAATATTATTTAAAAATCAAACACAAAATCAATTAATTCAAGTAGAAATTTATTACCACTTCAACACTAATCATTTGTTAAAATAATTTTATTAATACAAAATATTTCTCTCCACTCACTATGATAAAATCTAGTATTGATAATTTTGGAAACAAATATCATGCACGTACGCAAAATGACACCTTTTGTAATCAATTAATTATTGTATTACAGAATTTTGATGAAATTATTGATGTTAGAAAATTGAACCACACACAACTCTTAGTATTAAAAATGAAAATGCACCACGTCTAATCTATGCTATTATGTAAGAGTTTAAATGGGTTGAGAGTAATTTTTTAATATATTTATGTAAAATTAAAAAAAAAATACATCTATAATATAAATTTAAACTCAAAACATAATAATTTACATTATTTCAACCAAAGTCACTTTTGAATTTTTTTTTATAAATTTATTACATAAAATTTTCACTCACATCGTGTTTGTGCCATAATTTAGTACTCATTTATAATTTTGTTAGAGGTTGCTCATTTTTGACACTAATAAAACTATGTGCTTATTTTGTTCATAATGAACATTTACAAGAGAGACCCCAACTCTTATGCTCATATAAGTAGTGTTCTTTTCATATTCCCTGTCACTTCAAAGATATAAGTTCACAAAAAACTTTTGATGAGCGATGATATTACTTTTGATAAGGTTAAAATTAGTGGTGGTGGTGGTGACGAGATTAAAATCAACTATGAGATGTTTGTTTGAAATCAAACGCAATTGTAACATTAAAATAAGAATTGAAAATGAATATTAAGGGCATTACAATAAAAAAAAATGTATAATAAAATTTTAAATTATTTTATTTTTATGAAATTGATAAAAACATGTGAAATTGTACTTTTATTTAATAAAATAACAATACGTATCAAAATATTTTTATAGATATTTTAATTATTTCGTTTTAAATGATAAACAATTTTTAAAATTTTTAGTTAATTAATTTTGTTACAACAAGCCAAATATATTTCAACAAATCGAAACACTATAGTCAAACAATTTTTAAAGTATCTATTTAGAGGTTAAATTTTAAGTATATGTTATTTTTAGAAAATAATTAGGGTTTTGGATTGATTTTTTTGATATTTAGGGAAATAAGTTGATTTTGGAATATATTTTCTATTTCTCTCTCCTCGGCCTATTTTTTTTGTGTTGGAAATTTGGAGACAAAGGTTTATTTGTGTTTGTATTTGAGTAGACATTATAGTTTTAAGGTATATTTGAGTTCACGGTGATGCGATAACGCTTAAAGACCCACTTATTTCATTTGCCGTGTTAGGATGGAACCATTACCTTAGAAGCCCATCGCATTGCAACTCAAGCTTCAAGTTCACGATGCTTATACGATTATTGGTTGAAGTATAACTAAGGATCTTAGTTGACGATGGTTATGCGGTCATAAGTTGGAGTATAACTCGAGAGCCCAATTAATAGTGGTTATGCGATCACGAGTTCAAGTTTTATGATACTGGAAGAGGATGCTTTATAAACTTGATACATAAGTTTGAGACCATAATCATAGGGAAAAACTAAGAGACTTTCTAGTATAATTAGCTTATTTTTTTCATCTCTACCAAATTAGAATCCTTAACTTCCCTGTTCGAAACTTGTGACGAATTTGGGGGCAAAAGGACTTTCAGGGGGAGCGACTGTGGTGGTGGAGAAAAGCTAAAATTCAAGTCGGGGTGATAGCGGTTGTAGTTATTAATGATTTCTTTAATCAAAGCAATTGATATCGCCTCGAAAGGACCTTCATCTTTTCTCCACCGTAATAGTCACTCCTCCCCCTGAAAGTCCTCTTGCCCAAAACTCTGTCATATGTTTGGAATAGGGAGGTTAAGGATATTGCTTTGGTGGAGATGGAGAAAAAGAATAAGTTGATTATACTGGAAAGTCCCTTAGTTTTTCCCTATGATTATGGTTTGAAACTTAAGTATTGAGTTTATAAAACATCCTCTTCCGTTATCATGAAACTTGAACTCGTGACCACATAACCACTGTCAACTAGGCTTCCAAGTTATACTCCAACCCGTGATCGCATAACCACCGTCAACCGATAGCTCTAGTTATACTTCAACCCGTGATCGTATAATCACCGTGAACTAGAGCTCGAGTTGCAATGCAAGGGCTTCTAAGGTGATGGTTCAATGCAAGAGCTCCGAGTGCTACCACATCATCGTGAACTCAAACACACTTTAAAACTATAACACAATCTCCCTCAAACACAAATAAATCTTTCTGTCCAAAAATTTTAACACTCAATAGAAATACAATTTGGGAGAGAATTTTTTATTTTGTAAGGGATGATAGCTGAGAGAGTTGATAGAGTAGGGGGAGCAAAACCCCCTTTATATAGACAACTAGGGGAAATTTTGAAAAACAAACAATGTGGGAGCCTAATCTAAAAATTATCCTCGGATTCTCAAGATGTTTGAAAATTATCCCGAGATTCTCGAGATGATTGAAAGTTATCTCGAGATTCTCAGGATGCCTGAAAGTTATCCCAGATTCTCGGGATGTTTGAAAGTTATCCCAGATTCTCGAGATGTTTGAAAGTTATCTCGGGATTCTCGGGATGTTTGAAAGTTATCCCAGAATTCCTGATTTCTGAAATTTTTTCATAAGTTAAGGTTGAAAATGAGAGGGAAGAAAACGCGTCCTGTAGGTAAGGCAAACCTTGATCTCGATGGACCTCACTAGTGTTCACTGGCCCTCGAAAGGAGACTTAAGAATATTCGAACTTATCCTTTATACGTAATGAATAACATTAGTATCTATTAAATTTGTTTTAGAATGTGGTTTATAAGTGTTTATTATTGGAGACTAATAATAGAGTTGAAACCCAACTTTATTTTATTATTAACTCCAAAGCTCCTGCGTGGTGGCGCTGATTCTGATTACTACATGTGGAGATACTTAACAGGTGGTGGCATCAGATAGAGATATGACGGTGATACTATTTTTATTTATAAGAAGAGTCCAAAATGTAAGGATAAGGTGTTCGCTCTTTTCGTTAATAATCTCCCTTATGGAATGAATCAGAAGTGGCTTAGAAGAATTTTTCGAAACTATGGTGATGTTCTTGATGCTTTTGTTCCAAGGAAAAGAAGTAGAACTGGCAAAATTTTCGCTTTCGTCAGATTTCGATACAAGTTTGAAGCGGAGCGCGCGATTAGAATACTCAATGGTTCCTACCTTCAGAATCAAAAGATGGGAGTCAACTTTGTTAGGTATAGGAATCGTTCAACCTTTTCGAGAAGGGAAGTAAGTAGTCAAATAGAGGATATACAGTCCGTAGGTAAGGCAGACCTTGATCCCCAAGTCCTTCATATTGATCCCCTGACCTAGTTTTGCAGCGTTGAGATTGATGAAGGCAAATTACAAGTGCTTGAGAATTGTATGGTAGGTAAAGCAAGAGGCTTCTTTGACGTTGATTAGTTCTTAGCAAATTTTAGAACCCAAGGTGTTTTTAACGTACAAGTGATAAGACTCTTGGCAGAACACTTCATGATTAAGTTTGATGACGAGTGTAGTAGGCCCAATTTGACCGGGCCCATTCCAATTAAAACAAAAAATAAACAAAATTTAAATTTAAATTTATTTTAAATTTAAAATGTCCCTTTTACAAATTTTTAATGTCTAATTACCAAAGCCCAATTACACCCAAAGCAAGCCCAATGACCGGAGCCCAACAAACCCAAATTACAATAGAAGCCCATGTAGCCTAAATTACAAGCTAAACCCTAGTAGACCACTTGTGCTGCTGCTGCCCATACTTTGCCCACTCAACGCCCGTCACGTCAGTAGCAAGTCAGCACCACCAGTAGCTCACCGGTAACTTGCACCACTGCCACTGTGAACTTGCAAAAAGGAGAAGAGACGGGTATTTAGTTGCAAGAGACAAATTATCATCATTGAAAAAATGGGCTATAAAACCGAAATTGAAATCAATTGTAAAGGTTACAGGAGATTATTAAAAGCAATACACAAAGAAACAGACAACATTCACAAGGTATATTTATTTGCATATATACTTATATTTATTAATTATATTTTATATATATACGTTATTAGTTTTACTTATTTATTATTTCGAAATTAGTTAAATGTCTATTAAATAAAATAATAAATATATAATAATTGAATAAACAAAAAAAGAAAATGAAGGGTTTGTTAGGATTACACCCTTCGGTGGTGTCGCAGTCGTCCATAACCACGAAGAGATCCTCTCCGAGCGTCGTCCGTGCCTCGCCGTGGAGATTTGCAAAGGAAACAATGACAAACAAAAAATAAGTTAACAAGACATTTGAAACAAAAAAATACGATATAAATAAACAAAAGGAAAAATAAAAAACAGTTTTAAAAAGTTAAAAACGAACACAGATTCAAAAAGAATAAAGGAGGTCAAATGTTCAGTGTTTTTTAAACAATATGGGTTCGATCTAGTTAGATCTGAACCCAGATCTGCGTTTTTCGAGAAGAAAACAATAAGAAGCAACGTTTTGCTTACCTGAACCACCATGAACGGAGGCGCGTGACGACCACATGTGACGGGGACATGATGGAGCACGGTGGATCAACAATCGGACATGGGGCCGACTAAGAGAGGTTTCGAGAAAAAAAACAGAGAGAACAATATTTTTTAAAACAGGTGGTAAAATGATTTTTTTCTAGGATATTAGCCTTTTATAGGCCTTAGAAACGGTACCGTTTTGAGGGTTGAGTTTCAGCCCCAAAACGACGTTGTTTTATGCCTCTGACCAGAATCTGACCCGACCTAGGCCAAGGATCCACATGTTTTCACGGAATGGTCTATTTACGATTTTGGTCCTTTCGTATTTTTCACATTTTATAATTGAGTCCTCTTAATATTTTTAATTTATTTCAAAATTACCTAGTAATTTTAAAAGCTTTATAATTTAGTCCTTTAACTCTCTAGAAGCTTGAGAAGCTACCACGTGTCCATTTTTAGGTTATTTATGAAATTAGTCCTTTCTATTTTTTGATTTGTTTTAATTTCATGCTTAGATCAAATTTTATTTTATTATAAATTTGTCCAGTATTTTAAAATGATTTTCAATTTAGTCCTTTTACCTCTGGAAGCTTAAGAAGCTGCCACGTGACACTTTTTTGGGTTATTTATAGATTAAGCCCCTATTTTCTTTAAAAATTACATTTTTTCCCTCGAATTTCCAAAAATTATGTTTTTGCCACAAAACTTCCAAAAATCATATTTTTACCCTTAAATTTCTCAAAAATTATATTTTGCCCCTAAACTTCCAAAAATCATATTTTTACCCTGAACTTCTCAAAAATTACATTTTTGCTCCTAAACTTTTAAAAATTACATTTTTCCCTAACTTCCCAAAATTACATTTTTACCCCTAAACTTTCCAAAATTACGTTTTAACCCGAACTCTCTGAAACTTCATTTTCGACCTCGTTTTTTTTCTTATTCGACTTTCGTATATAAAATTTTAACTTTTTTTATTTTTAATTAATCTTGTATTTTCTCATTTATTTTGATTCACGATTCGTATTTTATTTTTCTTATATTTATTTTCGTATCTTTATTCATTCGTATAATTGTTCGTGCTTTGCGTTATTTAAATTTGTCATTAATTGCATAACTCGTATTTAATTTGCATGCTCATTTTTATCTCTATATTTTAATTAAAGTCATTTTTTTTATTTTTCTCCAAAATATAAATATTTAAAATCGAGGCAATATTCCTTTATCTCGGGTTTTGAAAAATTGTGCCTTAACTTACTAGGCGCGATTTTTCTTCAAATCAAAATAATAGAATACCCTTTTCAAAGTTTAAAACTGCTACGAAGGAAAACTTGTTATTTTCGAATCTCAAAACGTTATGTCCTAACTCACTGGACATGGCTTTCTTCCTCGATCACTTCGAAATAGTGAGACTTCTAAATGAAAATCGATTTCTTTCTTAAACATGTACATTGAAATGACTTCAGCATTTAAGGATTGTATTTTAAAACTTCACTTGAGTTTTCAAAATTTTACAAACAAGTCCCTAAAATAATCAACGTGGTATCAATCTTGGGCGTGTGAGGGTGCTAATCCTTCCTCTCACGTAATCGACTCCCGAACCCGTTTTTTGGATTTCGAAGACCAAAATGTTTTTCAAAACGGACTTTAAACGTTTTGCGGTGATCCAATCACACCGAATAAATGATTGGTGGCGACTCTCATTTTTCCATTTTTTTAATTTAAAAATATTTTTGAGACCTATTTGTTTTCCAAAAAATAAACGTTTCGACAACGAGGAAGTACAAAAGTCAGACGAAGATGATTGATGGCGTTGGCTCAACTAATGGCTCTCGGAGATTGAACCTTGGACATCGGATCGTTTGGTTCAAGGCAAAGTTGCGGATCTTCAACGTATTGGTATCCCATTTTTCTTAAGGTGAAAGAGTACTTTCGAGAAACTAGCTTCTCTACGGGTTCATTTGTGTCCTTGGAATGCAATGTCACCTCGCCGAAAGATATTCGTAATGGATTCTTCACTATTGTCTTAAAGCAACTTGTAAAGATCGATGCTTTTGTTGAACTAAGATATGCGAACTCCAAAACTATAGTGAGAGTGTGTGAACGTAACAAACAATATTGTATGGTTGAAAAGAGATTTGGAAACCTGAAGTTGAAATGACTTTCGATGATGAGAAAGACAACAACCCTTGTAGGAAGTTGGCCAAAGGATAGTTAGTGCTATTTCTTGTCTGGCTAAATAGGTTTTCCAAAATATTACAGTAGGGGTTTAAGGTTGAAATTTGTTTCTCTCTCTCTCTCTCTCTCTCTCTCTCTCTCTCTCTCTCTCTCTCTCTCTCTCTCGCTCGCTCTCTCTCTCTTTGCGTTTATTTTTAATATCTTTTTAATTTTAACTCATTAATATAATATAAATTTTATGGCAATGTTCCGACAATGACATGGTGAGAAAAGATTGTATGAGATTATGATTCCACGTTATCCATATCCCTTTCCAATAGGAGAATGAAAAATCAAAATTTTCCTCTTGATTTTTTTAGCATTTTTAGTTGGATTTGAATTTTTTCAGTAGAAAAAAAAAGTTGAAAATCAGGAGGAAAAATTTGATTTGTCACTACCATTGGAAAGAGATAGAGATGACGTGGGATCACAATTTCATACAATCCAAGGGAGTTCCAATATGGCAACTAGATGAGGGTATAAATGCCACAAGGTGGACAAAGTGGGGGTAGGATACAAAATAGAGTGGACAAAGAGCAAGGAAGCTCATCAGATGAGGCTTCAGTTTCGTTCTCTCCTTCACACAAGCAAGCCTTGCTTCTGTTGAAGGATAAGGAGGGAAGGAACAAAGGAAAGAGGAAGAAAAGAAAAGGGAGCTATAAGGGGGGAGGGTAGCCCAATTCGATTGGTCGGAAGGAAATTATCAGAAGGATTGTTTACTTCCAAGATGGTAGTTGGTGAGTAGCCCCGCCGTGAGCCATGAAGCTTATGTGTTAGAACTGTCATGGGTTGGGGAACCCTGCGACAGTGGCTGAGTGCGATAGCTCCTCACTACCAATTCCCTGGTTATTATTTTCTTAAGTGAGACTAAGTTGCGTTCTTTTGAATTTGGCAGGGTGCGACGCAAGTGTGATGTGGAGGGGTGCTTTGTCGTGGACGCGAATAGTAGGAAAACAGGCTTTGCTTTGGCTTTGGATGGCAAGCTGTGAAGTTGATGATCAAAGTTTCTCCCCCAACCATGTGGACTCTTTAGTTAAGATTAAATGGAAGAGAGGCTGTGGTTTACTGGTTTTTACGGGCACCCTGAACTCTAATTTCGTTCTTAATCTTGGGATCTCCTTCGTACCATTGGGGGGTAAGTTAATGAAGGGTGGGTGGTGGGGGCGATTTTAATGAAGTGTTGGATGAGTTTGAAAAATGTGGTGGGCGTTGTAAATCTAAGGTAGCTATGGAAGAATTCAGGAAGGTTATGGATCACCTAGCTGTGACTGATGTTAAGCCGGATAGGGGGTGGTTCACATGGTCAAACAATAGGAGGGGCCATGGTATGGTCAGGGAAAGATTGGACCTTTTTTTGTCTCCACAAGCTAGCTTAGGAGCATTCCTATCTTGGCTTCGAATGTGGTTAGACAGGCAAGCTCTGCCCGTGATGTGGTGATCCTGGATACCTTGGGGAGGGCTTCTAGTGTAGGAAAGAAGGACCAGAGGCTTTTTTTAGGTATAAAGCATGCTAGTTGAATGATGGGGTTGCTAAGAAAGTGATCGAAGATGCGTGGGTGCAAGGCAGTGGGGATGTTTTACGTGGGGTCTAGAATGTACGCTCCTCTTTAGGCAAATGGATGTTTGGTAGGTATAACGACAGAAGGGGTCGTATTGATGCTTTGACTCGTGAGATTAATGACATGAAAATGACTAAAGTATCGATAGACTCCGCCAAGATTGTGAGGAGCTATCGTGCCTTTATAACTCGAAGGAAACGTACTTGGCACAATGATCTCGCATAAGGTGGCTACTAAAGGGCGATAGAAACACACGCCTCTTTCATGTTAAAGCTACCCACCGTGCTCGCAAGAACCATATCGAGGGGCTGACGGATAGTAGTGTTAGATGGGTTACTAACGAGAAAGGTGTTAGTGAGGTGGCTCGCAAGTATTTTTTTTGATTTATTTGCCTCTAACTGTTATGAAAATGTTGACCAAGTCCTTGCCCTCATACCTTTTTGCGTGACTGATGATATGAATAAAACTCTCATGGGGTTGGTGGTGGATAAGGAAATCATGAAGGCTATGAGTCAAATGGACCTGAGGAAAGCTCCTGAAATCGATAGCTTGTCGAGTTTGTTTTTCAAAGAGCACTGGAACGTGGTCGGGGTCAACATTGTTTGATTTTGCAAGGAAATTCTAAATGGCACTAGAAGTGCAAGGGAAGTAAATGATACCATCCTTGTGCTTATTCCTAAAACTGACAATCCTAAGGATATGACTTAGTATCGCCCTATCAGCTTATGTAGGGTGATTTACAAACTTGTGGCTAAGGTATGGGCTAATAGATTGAAGTTTCTTTTACCTAGGTGTGTCTCTCCCAATCAGAGTGCTTTCGTGTCGGGTCGCATGATCCACGACAACTTCTTGATAGCACATGAGCTCTTGCACTACCTTCAAAGCTCGAAAAATGGTCCCAACAAAGGCTTTGTGGCTAAGCTCGATATAAGCAAAGCTTACGACCGCATCGAATGGAATTTCCTCGAAAAAATTCTTCTTCAAATGGGGTTTGTGGATGGTTAGGTGGCTAGGATTATGGACTGTGTTCTCTTAGTGCATTACGTTGTGAAGTGTAACTTGTCTGTTCGAGACCATCATCCCTCAAAGAGGCTTGCTTCAGGGAGACCCGCTCTCTCCTTATTTGTTTTTATTTTGCATGGACGCTTTATCTCGCATGTTGTTAACTGCTCAATCAAATGGGTTGATGCGGGGCATAAGGGTTTGCTATAATAGCCTTCGCATCAACCAGTTATTCGAAAAAATAATGACACCTAGTGTCTCATCGACTCAAGGTCGAAGTATCCCTGAACTCTTCCAATCCTATGGGATGCCAACTATATCCGATTCAACCCGACTAGTTAATAGGGATTTTCAATTTACAATTCATATCACTTTCAATTCCAATTTCACTTTCACTTTCACTTTTGATCACAAATCATTCAAATTCAATTCAAATATACTATTAATTCAATATAAATTTTCATTCATCTCAATATTAATGCTTACCTTATATTCACTTATTAAATATAAATATCGAAATAAACATTTAATAACGAATAATTCAGATTATAGTAATACAAATCAATAACAAATCAATTTAACCAAATAACAATCAAATATCATAAACAATTAGGTACTAATAACTTTGGAAACCTTTGATTTATCCATTTCATTCTTATTTCTCAATTTCATCACATATCACTTTATATGCATCAATTTTTCATTTCTATTCAATTTTTCTTTTTTTCTTTTTTTTTTTTACATTAATTTTCAAAGCTGTACATTTGAGTCATAGTCACTAAATTATTTATATCTTGAGCTACAGAATTCAAAATTATAATTTGCTTGATGATTCTGAAATTAGACTCAAATATCTTTTTACCATAAAAATTTCATAAATTTTATTTTAGCCAATTTGTACAGTAAATTCTTTCAATTTACCCCTTCTCCGCTGCCTAACAATTTTGACCTTTCTTTACTAAAAGTTATTTATCTTTTAGTACAGAGATCCAATAATGTTCTAGTCTATTTATTTTGAAACAGACTCATTAAGGATTCAACCATATAAATATAAGTCTATAATAATTTTTCTACATTTTTCTATGATTTTTCAAATTCAGAACAGGGGAACTCGAACCTACTCTGACCTTGTTACACAAAATCAGTTATATCTTAGAATGTACAATTCTTTTTCTTTCACTGTTTCTTGCATATGAAATTACACTCAATAAAATTTAATTACATATCCAATTCGACCCTTAACTCATTAAATACAATTTTTGGTGAATTTTCGAAGTTAATCCTCTCTTCTGTCCAAACTGTTTTAATGGACATGCTTCCTTTTTCATGTCTCTTTGCACTAAATTTCATTTAATCACATATAATCAACACTTATAATTAAACATATCATTTTTATCATAATTAATCATATATGTTAAAAATATAAACACTTTAATTTAATTAATTCTAAACCTTTTAATACTTGTAGTACTTACCTCACTTGTAGATAATTTATTCTCACTCCTTAGCTTTATCTTTTCCTTTTTCTTCAATTTGGTCATTCTCCTTCTTCCCTCTTTCTTCAATTTCATACAACACATATAAGCTTAAGACTAAAATTCAATACTTTTTCATGCTAGATTATGTAAATATACATGTATGTCAGGAAAATTGAATCATCTCTTACCTTTGTTCTTGAATTTCCAAAATTCTAATTCAATCCCTATCCACGTTAACACTTCAAAGTGGACTCTATAAGGAAATTAAGGTGTCTACTAGCTTCCTTCTATGCCTTTCTTAAGGAAATTTCAAAGAAAATGGAGGCTTGGAGGGCTTAACAATGGTGAAGGGACTAAATTGGAATAAAAGCAAAAGTTTGGATGGAGTAGAATGACATGGACGGTTGGACTTTTTAAAGAGAAGATGATATTTTCATCTTTTATTTCCTTTTTCTTTTCTCAATTTCTCTAGAATTTTCCACTAAAATATCTCTTTTTAATAAAAATGGTAAAATTGCACTTTCAGTCCTTAGGCCTTCCAACTTTACACTTTGGCCCAAAACTTTGCCTCCAAAAATATGTTCCACCAAATTACTCTTTTGCCCCTCCTTAATCAATCTAATTCCCATGATGACTCATAATTCATTTTGGCTAAATTACTATTTAGTCCCTTATGTTTTCACACAATTACTAATTAATCCTTGAATTTTCTTAACCTTTCTTATTTAGACTACACATTCTAATTCTTAATTCAACTCTAATACTATTCCAACTCCGATTCAAAAACGCGGATGTTACAATTCTTCCCCCCTAAAAAAAATTTCGTGCTCGAAATTTACTTGTAACGAATAATTGCGAATATTGTTGTATCATATTTTCTTCTCTTTTCCATGTTGCTTCTTCTGAATTATGATGCTTTCATAAAACCTTTATCAAAGGGGACACTTTTGTTTCTCAATTCTTTTACCTCTCATGCAAGTATCTTAATCGATTCTTCTTCATTAATCAAATCCGATTATATTTCAATAACTTTCGAAATAATCACATGAGATACATCAGACTAATATCTTTGTGACATAGATACATAGAAAACACTATGAATCTTGTCCAACTTTGAAAGGAATGTTAATCGATATGCAATTGTTTTCAATATCTCACATGGCCCAATGAATCTTGGACTCAACTTCTCCTTTTTCTTAAATTAAAGAATCTTTCTCCATTGAGATACCTTCAAGAAAACTTTTTCACCAATATTAAATTCATTACCTTTTCTTTTCAAATCAGCATAGGACTTTGTCTTTCCAAAACAGCCTTCAAACACCTTTTTGTCAACTTTACTTTCTCTTCTATTTTCCTGAATCAAATCAAGACTCACTAACTTATTCTTACTTAACTCCATTCAACATACTCGAGTCTTATATTTTCTCCAAAACTTTGATGTAAATTATAGATTTCGATCAGAAATAATGAATATAAGCATATCATGAAGTCTTGCTTTTTCATCTATAAACAACTGAGCATACTTAGACAAGGAGAAATCGGTTTTGGCCGTATGAAAGTGAGTAAACTTAGTTAACTGATTATAAAATTTCACCCTTCCCTCACTTATAGCTTAAAATTTAACCTTTCATTATTTAATCTAAATATACACTTCCTTTATTTCACATCACTTCACTAATATATAGCTTACTATGTTATTTCATAGCTTCAAACATATAACATCATTACTCATTGATTACCATTAAAATTATACAATTGTTTTTCATCTTTCTATATCAATACTTAAAGAACTCCTTGTATTTTCTTTCATCCTTTTATAACATAAACATGACTCTATTTTCATTCTCGTAATTCTTCCATGCATTCAAATTCTATTTTTCTTCTATTATTTCTTTCAAAACTCGAAAGTGATTAATTATCTCTTGAATCTCTATTCTTGATTAATTACTAACATATAATTTTTTTTTCTTTTGAAAATAAACTCATTAAGGATTCAACCATATAAATTTGAGTCTATAAGAATTTTTCTACATTTTTCTATGATTTTTCAAAGTCAGAACAGGGGAACTCGAACATACTATGACCTTGTTACACAAAATCAGTTATATCTGATAATGTACACTTTCTTTTCTTTCACTGTTTCTTCCATATGAAACTACACTCAATAAAATTTAATTACATATCTAATTGGACCCTTAACTTATTATATACAATTTTTGGTGAATTTTCGAAGTTAATCCTCTCTTCTGTCCAAACTGTTTTAATGGACATGCTTCCTTTTTCATGTCTCTTTACACTAAATTTCATTTAATCACATATAATCAACAATTATAATTAAACATATCATTTTTATCATAATTAATCATATATGTTAAAATTATAAACACTTTAATTTAATTAATTCTAAATCTTTTAATACTTGTAGTACTTACCTCACTTGTAGATAATTTCTTCTCACAGCTTAGCTTTCTCCTTTCCTTTTTCTTCAATTTGGTCCTTCTCCTTCTTCCCTCTTTATTCAATTTCATACAACACATATAAGCTTAAGACTAAAATTCAATACATTTTCATGCTAGATTATGTAAATATACATGTATGTCATGAAAATTGAACCATCTCTTACATTTGTTCTTGAATTTCCAAAATTCTAATTCAATCCCTATCCATGTTAACACTTCAAAGTGGACTCTATAAGGAAATTAAGGTGTCTACTAGCTTCCTTCTATGTATTTCTTAAGGAAATTTCAAAGAAAATGGAGGATTTTGAAGCTTGGAGGGTTTATCAGTGGTGAAGGGACTAAATTGGAATAAAAGCAAAAGTTTGGATGGAGAAGAATTACATGGACGGTTGGACTTTTTAAAGAAAATATGATATTTTCATCTTTTATTTCCTTTTTCTTTTCTCAATTTCTCTAGAATTTTCCACTAAAATATCTCTATTTAATAAAAATGGTAAAATTGCACTTTTAGTCCCTAAGCCTTCCAACTTTATACTTTGGCACAAAACTTTGCCTCCAAAAATATGTTTCACCAAATTACTCTTTTTCCCCTCCTTAATCAATCTAATTCCCATGATGACTCATAATTAATTTTGGCTAAATTGCTATTTAGTCCCTTATGTTTTCACACAATTACTAATTAATCTTTGAATTTTCTTAACCTTTCTTATTTAGACTACACATTTTAATTCTTAATTCAACTCTAATACTATTCCAACTCCGGTTCAAAAACGCATATGTTACATGAAGAATGGTTTCGGGTGGCAGGTTGGTGACGGGAGATTTATTAGAATCAAAGATCACCAGTGGGGCTTTGAGGGTTTGTGTGGCAGCTCTTTGTTGTGTGATCATTCGGAGGTGAAATGGTGTATGGCTCGGGAATTATGGTTTACGTCGGCCTCGACTTGGGATAGAGACAGGGTGGTGAGCTTGTACAGGGAGGACTTTGGTAATAAAATTTTTGAGATCCCGATCATTAAGAAGGGTTTGGCCGACAGGGTAATATGGTACCATGCTCCTAATGGTGTCTACACCACCAGGTCGGGCTATTCTTGGCTGATTTTGATAAAGGTTGGCTTTGGTCCCCATAGGAATTTTTGGCGGTTGATATGGAAGCTAAAGTTGCCTCTGAAAATCCGCATCTTCGTCTGGCATGTTAGCCATAATCTTCTCCCGACCAATGCCAAAATTGCTGCTATTAACCACTCTTTTAACCCGACTTGTCCCAGATGTGAGGTCGCGGAGGAAATGTTGATTCATGCTTTACGGGATTACACCGATGCTAGGGAGGTGCTGCTTCATGGGGGCATTGATGGGCTCATATTGGAGTCTGACTGGACTACAGGTATTGACTGGCTTGTTAGCACAATGAGGCTCCTGGATAAGCAAGCCTTTGAGTGTTTCATGATGGTTATCTGGAACGTGTGGAACGCTAGAAACAATTTTATCTTTAAGGGTTGCGTCGAGGAGTCGAGGGTGGTCTGGGATCATGCGGTGAATTTTTGTTAGGACTTTCGCATACATAACCTGTATATAATCATGCCATGTGCCCTAGTCAAGTGAAGCAGCTTAAATGGTCTAAGCCTCCTAGTGGTTTCTTAAAAATTAATTTCGACGCTGCTTGGGAAAGTAATAAAGCTGGCGGTTTTGTTGCTCGTGACACGGATGGTTTCGTGGATGGGGGAGGTATTTTATTCATGCAGGGTGTGGTCAGCGTTGAGTGGGCT
Organism: Kokia cookei; assembly: GCA_039519145.1. NCBI lineage: Eukaryota > Viridiplantae > Streptophyta > Magnoliopsida > Malvales > Malvaceae > Kokia > Kokia cookei. The sequence goes on from CM076909.1 coordinate 5,297,478, forward strand.
GAAGTCGAGGGTCTCATTAAAAGCCTTGAGTGGGCCAGGAGGAAAAACGTGTCAAAATTTATTTTTGAAGGGGATTATGCTGCTTTAATAAATCGTGTTTCTAGAATGTAAGAGGATATTACTACGATTGGCTTTATGCTTCGGCAGTGCAAGGAGTTAATCAAAGAATTTGCTGATTCTCGCGTTATTTGGTGCCCCCGTAGTTGCAATAGGGTTGCCGATTCTTTTAGTAAACTTGGCTTAGCAGAAAATTGTAATTTGTTTTTTTATTTGTATTTTCTTAGTGAATTCCAAAATCTTGTAATTTCTTATTCGTGTTAATAATATGAGGGTGGCCTTTGGGCCCCTTTTTTATCAAAAAAAAAAATTTGATGAGTTGACTTTAAATAATTTGGATGGGATACAAACTATCATGGCATACCTATTTCATAAAATCCATCTTTCCTGAATTTTTCGTTGGTATTATTTGAAAAGTCATCTAGTAATTGAATATGGGTATAATTATTTGTAATTAAACAACGATTATATATTTAGATAATCATTGTAATTGATGGATTCCATTGAATTGGGTGTAATTGTAGCACTACAACTACACTTTTCAATTCTTATAGAGGGTGAGAATTTCATTTAAAAAACCATAAAAATTTTCAAAATATTAATTTTATTAATTACTATTTGGTTCCTTTTAAGTATAAATGCTTGATTAATTTAAATTCATTCCCATAATATAAATTAACATTTATTCCCTATGTTTTATATAATCACAACTTGTTTGAACTTACCCTATAAAAGTGATATTTTTATTTAGAATCTTAGTACTTAATAGATATTTTATGTTCGATATTGTGTTTCCTAGAGTCTATCAATAACATATTGTCACCTTTCATGAATGAAAGAAAATAAAAAATAAAACTAAATTGGCATGTTCCATTTATATAGACCTAACAAAAAATTAATTTCAAAATAACTTTAAAGTAAACAAATAAGTATTAACGGGGCAACAAATGAAGGCAGCAATGTAAAATATTTCCATTCCTTGTATTAAATTCACACGGTTCAGATTTTGCACTTAGGATTATTATTCAATGATCATGGGTGTCCCAAGTCCGAATGTCGCATATTTGGCAACAATTTTATTCAATGTATGTCCATTAATGGTGATCAACCGCGAAATGCTCGGTCTAAACTGCAACAAAGCTTGCATCAAGAACTACACAAATGAATGGCAATGCGAGGAATCCTCCAAAGCTCATTTTTTTAGATTTTTTCGTCTCCAATTTATCTTATAAATTGGAGTCACTTAGAATGCAAACACAACATCAATATTCAATAAAAGAAGAAATAACCATATTACTCTTTCTTTTCTTAAAGAAGGAAAAAAAAAGAAGAAAAAGGAAATGGCAGGAAAAAGAATCGAGGGCAGTGAAGTTTATGTTGCAACAATGTGTGTAAGTATTCTCCTTTTTGCTCCGATTGTTGTGTCGCAACAAATACCAGCGGATAAATCTAAAGTAAATGCTTGGTTTAATGGCATTATCAAGTCTGTGAAAGAAAGGGGTAACACCTTAGACCCTGAATTGGTTGAGGCTGAGATGAAACCAAGAATCATAAAGGTGAAGCAGGGTGGGGGTGGAGAATTCAATACCATAGCCAAAGCTATCGAGAGCATTCCATCAGGGAACACCAAACGTGTGATTATATCCATCGGACCTGGAAGTTACAAAGAGAAAATCAGAATTGAAAGAAATAAGCCTTTCATTACATTGTTAGGAGATCCCAAAAACATGCCAAATTTGACATTTGACGGCACCGCCAAAAAATATGGAACCGTAGATAGTGCCACTCTTATTACTGAGTGTAGTTACTTTGTGGGTGCTAATCTCAATATAGTGGTAAGTTAATGTAGAGTTTAGAAATCCATGATCCATCCTTTACTGAATTGATTATTAAAGGGTTTTTGTTTTTATGGTGACATATTATACATATAGAACATTGCTCCTAGGCCAGACGGGAAAATGGTAGGAGCACAAGCTGTTGCTTTGAGAGTCTCTGGCGATAGGTCGGCTTTTTATAACTGCAAGATCATCGGCTTCCAGGACACTTTGTGCGATGACAGGGGTAACCATTTCTTTAAGGATTGCCAAATTCGTGGCACTGTTGATTTCATTTTCGGAAGCGGGAAATCTTTGTATCTGGTATTAAAATTCTCAACACATGAAATATGATGTATTATACCCCATATATATATATATATATATATATATATATTTGACCGAAAAAGTGGGATGCAGAACACAGAAATATTTGTGGAAGGAGATCCGGGATTTACAGTAATTACAGCACAAGCGAGAGAAAGTTCATCGGAGGACACGGGTTATTCGTTTGTGCATGGTAGGATTTCTGGAACAGCGAAAAACGCATTTTTGGGCAGGGCTTGGAAGAGCAGTCCGAGGGTTGTTTATGCATATACTGATATGAGCAATGTCGTCAATCCTACTGGATGGTCTCATAATCTCCAACCTGAACGAGCCAAGTAAGATACTACTCAACCTTACAACATTACATGCCACAAGTAAGCTAATCTTTCACAACCTATTGAAGAAGTTATTAAGATATATAAGGTGAGAATGGTTTGACACGCAGAACTGTTTACTTCGGAGAATACAATTGCATGGGGCAAGGTGCAAATCCCAAGACACGAGAGCCATTTGCCAAACAGTTATCGGATGTGGAAGCTCGACCATTTCTGGTTCTTGACTATATTGACGCTACCAAATGGCTACTTCCTCCTCCAACCGTATCTAATTAGTTCATTCATTGCCAGCTTAATCACTTAGGCAACATATCTTCATAGTATTAGTAATTCAAGTAGACCCTCATCTATCTCTTCGACGGGTGGAAAAAACCAACCTTCTATTTTATTTTTTTTTTCCTTCCTATGGCTTGTATTTTTAACAAATAGCCAAATGTCAATAAGAAACAAATTTCAATATTATTTATAGTAATAGTAAGGATGTGGATATTTGTCACTTTTTTTTATAAAAAATCAATCATATCAAGTTAAAATTAGCTAATAATATCCATCATATATCCAAGTTCTATGGTTCAATAAGTCAACTTGATTTTACAAACTTTTATATTTTAGCAAATAAGTGGATAATGAGTGTATATTTCGATATTTGATTATATTATTTATAAAAATAAAGTGGAATGGAATATCCAAATTTCTATTTACTCTAAATACTTCATCGCACGAGTGTGTTACATGCGTAGTATCTCTTCTTAAAGAAGAGACATACCAATGGTGGTTGACAGTCACCCGACATGTGCTAGCGGATTAGATTATTTTGATGTTCTTTCAATTCGAGTTTCAAAAGAAATATGTCAGTGAATCATACCATGAAAACAAAAAACAAGAGTTTATGATGGTGAAACAAGGTAATATGCTAGACGTTGATTATGAGCAGGAATTTTAACACCCCTTGCTCGGTCCAATCAGGACCCGAGCTATGAAATGCTACTACAGTTATCGGAACAAATCAAATACAAATCAAGCTTTAAAATTTCATTAAACAATAAAATATATTATAATTTAATACATCATATGAATTACAATGAAAATCGAACCTCAAATGAGCTTACAAAAGCTCTTAAGTTGACCCGATAATGACTAAGGATCAATCTAAAACTTTTTCCAAAAATAATTGCAATTTTTTTTTTGCAAAAAGGGGTCACACGATTGTGTGCCCAAGTCGTGTAACTCTTTGTGACCGTTGATCGTCTCCAAAAGTACTAACGTCCAGAGTGTGAATACTGCTTACAAAATATAGGGATTTGAGGCGGTGTCCGCAAGTATACAGGTTTGGTTGTAATATAGTTTTGTTTACAACGAAACATTTTGGTAAGTATTCCGAGGATCGTATCCAAATAGCACTAGGCTAATTTTAACCTAAGCACAGTAAGATCTAATTAGTATTCAATTTAGGTTATATTACGAAACATAAATAGTAGAGTTTTTTGGGGGCTTTTTGTAATAACAAAAATAATAGAAATAACAAAATAAAAAATAATATTGGGAATTCGGAAAAGGGAATTTATCATATCTATTTATGGGTGATTAACTCGCTTTGGTAATCCATTACAATTGTCGCTTTAGGCTTCTCGTCAATCAACTAGTCAATACCCTAGCAGGATCTTTTGATACGTCCACTAGAATAATGAGTTAGCAAGGACTATTTATCTTCAGACCTCATAGTCCAGACCGGCTCGGGGTTAAGGTATTCAGAGCCAATTCATATCAATTTAGGGTTAATTCCCACCTTGATAACTTGCTAAGGTTGTCAACCTAGGGTTTGTTTCACGTTCTTCCTTTCTTGAACAATTGATCCGTTGAGAAACCCTACACAATAGTTAATTAATCATACCTTCACTCGTTAATCACCTATACAGAGATTAGTTCCTCATGGCTTTCATAAATAATATAGAATTGATAGAAGAGATAAACATAATGAATGAAATAGAAAATATAATATTTAGGAAAAACTTGATTTGTATTTAAGCACCAAAATGAATCCACAGTGTCTGAGCGCATTCACAAATCGTATCTCCCGAAATAACAAATGACAAAAGAGAAATAAACTAAAACCTAAGAAAGAAAAACTAAACTAAATGAAATGAAATAGAGAAAAATTAATCCAAGGAATTGGTGTTTAAAACATGTGCCAAAGGAGCCTATTTATAGATTTTAGGTGGTGGTCGTCCATAACCCTAGGTTAGCTGACGTTCTTGAGCTTTAAGTTGGATTGTGTTGACCAAAACGCCCTATTTCATAATTATTTCTCATCGAGAGTCGATGTCGCGACATAGAGGTCAGTATGCTTCTCTTTGGGGCTGTCTTTTGGGGTATATCGCGACACCCTCAAGCTGTGTCATGACATCGAAGGCAGTCTCGTAATTTCTTCATTCTACTCCCTATGTTACGACATCGAGTATCTGTGTTGCGACATAGTGATCAATATTGGTTTAATATGCCTTCTAATTGTCTCCTGCACACTCACAAAGTGCATTAGCTCACCCATAAGCCTCATTCAGCCCCCAAGGTCAATAAAAGACTCATATTACATATTTTATGGAATTCAATGAAACTTACTAAAACATAATAAAATCCTAATGATAATCCTTAATTTCAAGCTCCTAAAATACGAAAACTAGTTTAATCTGCTACACCAAATTACGACAGATTGAACTACCCCACACTTATGTCATTGCTTGTCCTCAAGCAGCACAAAACAAAAACGAAAGATAGAAAAAACGACCCTTGAGCAAATATGATACAAGCATTTAATTTGGAGCATATGGCAGGACATTTTGTCTCTACAATTAATCTTATAACCGCTCAAATTGGGCCTAGATTAAGACCCAATCCAAGCAATTACATGGGCCATAGAAATGGCGAAAATCTTGAGTTGAAATAAATGGATCTAATCTTTGAAAACGCGCTTTAATATTCCCTTTCTATACGTTATTGTAAAACATTACTTTGAAAGAAAACTTATTATTTGTAAAACATCATTTTGATCATAAAAAGTTATTTGATTAGTTCATCACCATTAATGAGCATACATTGAATAAAATTGTTGCCAAATACACGACATTTGGACTTGGGATACCCATGATCATTGAATAATAATCCTAAGTGCAAAACTGAACTGAGTGAATTTAATGTAAGGAATGGAAATATTTTATGTTCCTGGCTTCATTTGTTTCCTCGATAATACTTACTTGTTTATTTTAAAGTTATTACGAAATTAATTATCTGTTAGGTCTATATAAATGAGGGAAAGTTTGATACTCAATGGAACTTTCCAATTAAGTTTTATATTTCTTTTTTTTTTCATTCATGAAAAGTGTCAAAATTTTATTAGTAGACTCTAGGATACACAGTACAGAACAAAAAAAAAAATCTATTAAGTACTAATATTCTAAATAAAATTATCAATTTTATAGGTCAATTTCAAACAAGTTGTGATTATATAAAACACAGGGAATAAATGTTATAGTGTATTGTATGAACATATTTAAATTAAGCAAATATTTATATTACTCAAACAGAATCAAATAATAATTAGCAAATGTTTATATTACTTCCATAGTTCGTGGTTCCAACTTTAGCAGCAGCTTCTTCCTGAAATTACATCCTTAGCTTCTAATTCATTCGACATAATCACATAACCTTATTTAACAACGACATACTATAAAAACTATTAAAAAACATAAATTAACTACTTAAACAGTAAATACATACATTATTACTAAAACGAATTGATTTCACTATTAAACAAGCTAAAATTATGTGAAAAGGGCTATAAATAGCATGATAAATCGTGTATTCGAACTTGAGGTCATGTACCTTTGCGTGACAAAACCTTGAAGGGTTAGTGAATGCTTAAAATGGACAGTATCGATTTTGGGATGATGAAGCCTATGCAACACTACCTGAGCCGGTTGAATGATGATGGGTGATGGGTCGTGACAAGCCATGATGTGATTGATGAGGTTTGGACTCCTTTTTTATAAATCCAAATGTTGAAAGAATAATTAAGGAGAAATTATGTAATATACATAAAGAAGCGACGTTTTGCTTACCTGAACCACCATGAAAGGAGGCGCGTGACGACCACGTGCGACGGGGACGTGATGGAGCAGGATGGATCAACGATCAGACATGGGGCCGACCAAGAGAGGTTTCGAGAAAAAAAACAAAGGAGAGAACAATTTTTCTTAAAATAGGTGGTAAAATGATTTTTTTTTCTAGGATATTAGCCTTTTATAGGCCTTAGAAACGATGACGATTTAAGGGTTGAGTTTCAGCCCCAAAACGACATCGTTTTGTGCCTCTGACCCGAATCCGACCCGACCTAGGCCAAGGATCCGCATGTTTTCGCGGAATGGTCTATTTGCGATTCTGGTCCTTTCGCATTTTTCAGATTTTACAATTGTGTCCTCTTAATATTTTTAATTTATTTCAAAATTACCTAGTAATTTTAAAAGCTTTATAATTTAGTCCTTTAACTCTCTAGAAGCCTGAGAAGCTACCACGTGTCCATTTTTAGGTTATTTATGCAATTAGTCCTTTCTATTTTTTGATTTGTTTTTATTTCATCCTTAGATCAAGTTTTATTTTATTATAAATTTGCCCAGTATTTTAAAATGATTTTCAATTTAGTCCTTTTACCTCTGGAAGCTTAAGAAGTTGCCATGTGGCACTTTTTTGGGTTATTTATAGATTAAGCCGCTATTTTCTTTAAAAATTACAATTTTGCCCTCAAACTTTCAAAAATTATGTTTTTGCCCCCAAACTTCCAAAAATCATATTTTTACCCTCAAATTTCTCAAAAATTACATTTTGCCTCGAAACTTCCAAAAATCATATTTTTACCCCAAACTTCTCAAAAATTACATTTTTGCTCCTAAACTTTTAAAAATTACATTTTTGCCCCAACTTCCCAAAATTACATTTTACCCCTAAACTTTCCAAAATTACGTTTTAACCCGAACTCTCCGAAACTTCATTTTCAAACTCGTTTTTTTTTCTTATTCGACTTTCGTATATAAAATTTTAAATTTTTTTTTTATTAATTAATCTTGTATTTTCTTATTTATTTTGATTCACGATTCGTATTTTATTTTTCTTATATTTATTTTCGTATATTTATTTATTGGTATAATTGTTCGTGCTTTGCGTTATTTAACTTTTTCATTAATTGCATAACTCGTATTTAATTTGCATGCTCATTTTTATCTCTATATTTTAATTAAAGTCATTTTTTTTATTTTTCTCCAAAATATAAATATTTAAAATCGAGTCAATATTCATTTATCTTGGGTTTTGAAAAATTGTGCCTTAACTTACTAGGCGTGATTTTTTTTCAAACCGAAATAATCGAATACCCTTTTCAAGGTTTAAAACTGCTATGAAGGAAAACTCGTTATTTTCGGATCTCGAAACGTTATGTCCTAACTCACTGGACATGGTTTTCTTCCTCGATCACTTCGAAATAGCGAGACTTCTAAATGAAAATCGATTTCTTTCTTAAACATATACATTGAAATGACTTATGCATTTAAGGATCGTATTTTAAAACTTCACTTGAGTTTTCAAAATTTTACAAATAAGACCCTAAAATAATCAACGTGGTACCAATTTTGGGCCTGTGAAGGTGCTAATCCTCCCTCTCACGTAATCGACTCCCGAACCCCTTTTTTGGATTTCGAAAACCAAAATATTTTTTAAAACGGACTTTAAACGTTTTGCAGTGATCCAATCACTCTGAATAAATGATTGGTGGCAACTCCCATTTTTCCATTTTTTTAATTTAAAAATATTTTCGAGACCTATTTATTTTCCCAAAAATAAACACTTTGACAACGAGGAAGTACAAAAGTCCAAATGACACAATAATTAAGGAGAAATTATGTAATATACATAAATTTCAGGCCTCAATCCAATTGTTGAATGTGGAGATTGGAGAAGGAGAGTTCGAAAAATTAAGAAAATTATGGTTCATTTCAGTAAAACTAAGTTTGAGGTGAACTTTTGCATTGAGATTGTGAATAAGAGGCAACCCATAAATGACACAATAATGATTTTTTTTGTTTTAAATTAAAATGTTTGCTTTTGAGATTTGTCCACGATTTTTTTTATTTTAGTTTTGATTATTTATTTACATCTTACTTCTTAATTTAATTTTTTACTACATGGAAATATTTCATTGGCTAAATTTAAGTGTTTTTAGAGTTTTAAATTTTGGATCATGTGGGAACCTCTTATTGGTTGAACATTGTCACGATCTTTTTTATTACGGCTTGAAATAACCTGTCGGACATTATCAAAATAATTGTAAATTAATTGAGAATTTTATTTTTTATAAATACCATAATATGGGTTTAGGTATAATTCAAGCTAAATGATCGCCTTTCCTCGTCGTCACGAACGAAGAGAGAAACCAACACTAAAACAAATATAACTACTGCTGTTTTCTGTAAATGTAACAGGTCAGTTGTAATATTTGTATTGTTACAATGGAACACTAGAGTATTCCATTAATCAAACCCAACAAAGTAAGTGATTTAGAGGTTTCTATTCAAAAGTTCATGTAAGAAAGGAGTCTAGATAGCTACTAACTAATTGCTATAATACGACAAACCATTAATTTGAGAGAAACTAAACTAATTAATGGCCTAAAACATAAAAGGGCTAAATTATAAATAAATCAAAATATAAAACTACTAAATACGATAACAAAGAGTGGTTGTTTAATTTCCATGTTGTTAATTAACTTGCAAATTAGGGATATATATCGTTAAGGCTCCTAAATTGGCTCCATTTCACCTCTTTATCTCCATTTTACCAACTTAGACAAATTAGTCCGATTTATATCTCGTTGTCACCAGTTAACTCGGGATTAATGAATTGGTTCTCAACAAGATTACCTCTCGATGTCACTTTTCATGAATATTCCCTTAGGGCATCAATCCTAAGTTTAGATGTTTATTCAATTTAGTCCAGTTTTATGATTTATTCCCTAAAACCTAAAATCAGCTACCCAAAATTTCCATCAACCAACCACCTAGGGTTTAGCTACCCATTATCATACTAAAGGTAACAAACATGAAAGAAACAACCATGAAAGTCATTAACATAAACTTGAACAAAAAGATAAAAGCTTTGGTTTTTAACTTAATAAACTTAAATGAAAAGCAACGACCACAAAGATAAAGAAACAAGAACAATAAAGATGAGATCTTTAGCAGATGAAAAGAAAGAAAACTGATATAACATTAACCCAAAGTTGAAAGTATCTTTACCAGTAAAGTAAAGGTCTTAAACATGAAAATAAAGCCTAGCTACAACGAAAACTAAATTAACTAACTATAATTAATACTAAGAAAAAAAAAATGTGTAGGAAAAGTAAATCCTAAACTATGGGGAAGAAAACTACTCTACTCCTAAGCTAAAAGATGAAATAAAATCTAAACTAATAATCTTTCTAACCCTAAAATAATTACCTTCATTTTTCATCATCCAAATTTCGGCTCTTTAAGCAGCTATTTTGACCCCTTTTTGTTGCCCAAAATATCCCTAAATGAGTCTTCTTTTATTGGTGCTTCGGGTGGACAAAGTCAACCCCTGATGTCATTTTTGTATCCTTACGACAATGATATCACGATACTTAAAAGATGGAATTGCGACATTGTCGACGATCTACACAGGGGATGTCGCAATACACAGATGTAGGTATCGTGACACAATTGTTGGTGGCTCACATTCCTCTTCATTTCAAATTTCCCGGAGGTGTTGCGACTTCCACGCTTTAATGCCGAGATGCCTTTATCTTTGGTGATGATTTCGCTCATGTTCAGGCCTCCAATGATTCCCTACAACACAAAATCAGCCGTCAAGATCTCGATGACACATTCGACCTCTCTAGTCTAAAAAAAAGTGCAAAATAGGCAAAAAAAAAAATGAATGAAGAGCTTATTAAGGCGAAAGAACAAAAATTAAACTAAAAAAATATGAAAACACTTTAAAATTACTCGAGAATAAGCTTATTAACTATAACACGGGAAGCCTAATTTGACATATCAAATTATGGTAGATCACTAAACCATAAGTTAAACTTTTCTTAATTGAGAATAAATAGTTCTACAATTCATTTTATGATTACTTTGTCGGTTGAAGGATAAGATTGGGCTTTTATTTGGGCAATCTTCAAGGGAAAAAACATTATGTCATGTGTTGTTTAATATTTCTAACCCTAAAACAATCACCTTCTCTTTTCTTCATCCAATTTTTCGGCTCTTTAAGAAGCTATTCTGACCCCTTTTTGTTGCTCAAAATACCCCTAAATGGGTCTTCTTTTATTGGTGCTTCAGGTGGACAAAGTCAACCCCTAATGTCACTTTTTGTATCCTTATGACAATGATATCACAATACTAAGAAGTAGGTATTGCGACATCGCCGACGATCTACACATGGGATGTCGCAATACCCAGATGTAGGTATCATGACACCATTGTAGGTGGCTCACATTCCTCTTCATTTCAAATTTGCAGGAGGTGTTGATACTTCCAAGCTTCAATGTCGTGATACCTATCTCTTTGGTGATGATTTCGCTCATGTTCAAGCCTTCGATGATTCCCTACAACACAAAATTATCCGACAAGTTCTCAATGACACATTTGGCCATCTCGGGTCTCAAAAGGAGAGTAAAATGGGCAAAAAAAAATTGCATAAAGAGCTTATTAAGGCGAAAGAACGAAAATTAAACTAAAAAAATATGAAAAACACTTTAAAGTTACTCAAGAATAGGCTCATTAAGTATAATAGGAAGCTTAATTTGACATATCAAATTATGGCGGATCATTAAACCATATGTTAAACTTTTCTTAATTGAGAATAAATAGTTCTACATTTCATTTTATGAATACTTTGTCGATTGAAAGACATGGTTGGGCTTTTATTTGGACAATATTCATGGGAAAAAAACATTATATCATGTGTTGTTTAATAGGAATTGTTGAAGCCCAAATTTGTCTGGGCCTATTGGATTTTGAATTTATTTTTTTTGAAATTTAAATTTATTATAAATTTAAATTTAAAATGTCCAAGTCCAAAACAAATGCAAAGCCCAAATTACAATCTCGGACCCGAATTCGGCCTAATTACAAACACATGACCCAAATGCCAAACTAAACCTAAAGAACCCCAAATAGGCCCAAAACTAAAATAACCCCAAAATTCCTAAAACAAGTGGTTCTGTGGCCACCCCACTTGCACTGCCACCACCACCATCCCAACCAACCGAGGCATGCCACGTCAGCTATGGCCACCCCACTTGCTTCTGCCACAGCCACCATCCTCAAACAGCTGCCATCGCCACTGTGCCGTAGCTGCACAGAAGGAAGACAAACATTTAGTTGTGTAAGACAAAAAATAATGATGCGAAATCTGGGTATAAAACCAGATTCAAACACTTGTATTGGACGACGACGATTTTCTGAGAAATCAATACAAAGCAACAATTTTCTTCAAGATTTAAGAAAAAAAAACAGCAAACATTTCCAGATCAAGCGCGAAGAACTTAAAGCAATCAACACCAACATTTAAACAAATTTCCCAGCACAACCGTGAATACAGGTATATTTATTCCGCATTTATTTGACTTGTAAAATACAAAACGTTTTAAGAAGCGATAATAATACCTGCTAATATATTATTTATGTCATCATCATGCGCATTTATTTTGAAGTATATCAAATTTATTATTAATAAGTATTAGTAATAATAATAATGATAATATTATTAATAGCATTAATAATAAAGATAGTAGTAAATGACAGTAATAAATACTATTAATTAATTAATAAGTTTTTTTAAATAAAAAAAACATTAATATTAAAAAGGAAAATAAAAGGTCAAAAGTCACTCCTCTGATCTGTGCTGTCGTCGTTGGAGCCCACACCGGAACCTCCGATGAAGTCCCGCCTAGCATCGTCCGCACCCTGTTGAACGTAGATCTGCGAAGAAACAGAATCGAAAACCAAGAGAATAAAAAAGAGATTTAATAATGGTTTCATAAAAAGGGGGAGGGATTTAAAATCGGAAAAAGGAAAAAGAATTTTTTTTTACCTTCGTCGGTGGTTGGTCGGCGCGTGAGGATCTGCAACGATGACGGAAACGTGGTTGGATCGGTGTGCGTGACCCGGCGCGACGACCACGCACGATGACGCGCGGCCGCGAACGATGGCGCGTGGCAGCCACGCGTAATGGACGGCGACCGGACATGACCAGCCGGGGTTTGGCCGGCCATGGAGAGGAAAGGAGGTTTTTGAGAGAAATCTTAGTTTTTTTTTAAAGAAGAGGGAAAATGAAAAAAAAATGGTTAAGGCATGTCCTTTATAGGCCTATGAAACGGTGCCGTTTTGAGGGCTGAGCTTCAGCCCCAAAACGACATCGTTTTACAGCTTCTGCTCGTGACCCATTCGACCAAACCCGAACCGCCCTTGGGGTCCGCGTGTTTTCGTTGAAAGGGATATTTATACGTTTGGTCATTTCGCTTTTTCCCAAATTTTCAATCAGGTCCTTCTTATACTTTTAATTAATTCTAAATTGACCCAATGATTTTCACTTTTTTCAATTTAGCCCCTCGACCTTTTAAAAGCACCAAGAGCTGCCACGTGTCATGATTTTGGCCTATTTATGCAAATGGTCCCTTTTATTTCAAATTTATTTTAATTTAATCCTTAAATCAGGTTCGCTATAATTACAAAATTGCCCCAAAAATTTTCCATGGTTTTCAAAATAGTCCTCTGACTTCAGGATGCCTGGGGGGCTGCCACGTGTCACCTGTTTTTGGTTTTATTATCCCGTAAGTCCCTAAATTGTCAAAAAATCTAATTTTTAACACTAAAACTTTCAAAAAATTTTATTTTTACCCCTAAACTTCAAAAAATCCCATTTTTAACCCCAAAACTTTCAAAAATTATATTTTTACCCCGAACTTCCAAAAATCCCATTTTAACCTCGAAACTTTCAAAAATTCTATTTTTACCTCCCAAACTTTCAAAAATCCCATTTTTGACCCCGAATTTTCCCAAAATTATCGTTTCACCCCGAGAATCTAAAATTATCACTTTTGCCCCCGAGAATTTGAAAAGTCTCATTTTGAACTCCGATTGCATCATTCTTCTTTCTCATCAATATTTGTATTTATTATTAAATTATTAACGCACTCGTATTTTGTATTTTTGAATCTTTTCCGTAATTAATTTATCTTTTTATTTATCTTACTTTGCTAATATCTATTATTAACTGTTTATTCATATTTAACTCGCATGCTTGTTTTCGAAATTGTCTTTTTTTCATAAAAACTTTAAAATCAAGGCAATATTCTTTCATTTCGGGTTTCGAAAATTTGCGCCTTAAGTCACTAGGTGCTATTTTTCTTCAAATCGAAATAATCGAATACCCTAAATCGAGGCAATATTTCCTTATCTTCGATTCTGAAATATTGCGCCTTAACTTACTAGGTGCAACCTTTCTTCAAATCGAGATAATCAAATATCCTTTTCGTAAAGATTTCAAAAGGTTTTAAGGAAAGCTCATTATTTCTGGATCTTAAAATGTCATGTCCTAACTCACTAGACGTAGCTTTTCTTCCTCGATCACTTTGAAATAGCGGGATTTTCAAATAAACTCGATTTCTTTTAAACTTAACTCATGCATTCAAGGATCGTATTTTAAGCTTTATTTGAACTTTTAAATGTCACAAATTAAGGCCCGAAAATAATCAATACGGTACAAATTTTGGGCGCATAAGGGTGCTAATCCTTCCTCATGCGTAACTGACTCCCGAACCTATTTTTATGGATTTCGAAGACCTACATGTTTTCAAAATGACTTTTAAAATGTTTTGTGGTGATCCAATCACACCGAATAAAGGATTGGTGGTGACTCCCATTATTTATCAATTTTAAAATGATTTTTTCGAGACACGTCATTTTCCAAAAAAATGATGGTTTCGACAGCTGGCGACTCCACTGGGGACTTTTAAAACAAACGAGAGTCAAGCCGAAATTGATTATTGTCTTCTTTTGAATTTTTTTAAAGCCTCAGTTTTGTTTAAAAGGCGATCCTCGATATCTTTTGTAACATGTGATATTGCTAGTGTAAATTTGCATACATTTGCATTTGATATTACCCTAATAAGTGGAAGCCTGAAACTACTCCTTCGTGAGGTCTTCACCTCCGTGTAGGATAGCGGATTGCTTTCGGGATTACAAAGTACCCTTGTTTTCGTGAAGTTTTCACTTCCGTGCAAACATGTGGGAAATGCGTCCCCCTAAACCGAACGCATCCGTATGATCCTGTAATGAGTGAGGATTGAGGAATCTGCTGGTTTGGGTACCTCTACTTTAGAGTCTAAAACCACATGTAGTAAGACGTAGAAACTTGCTTTAAAAGGAGTCATGTTAAACCATTTAGTAACCTTCCAAATTAGACTCTTAGGTTCTATTATATACTTGTATATTGATATTGTTGTATTTCACTAACTGGTTTATTTTGTCTCTTTTTATATCGCATCTCATCATCATATAAAGAGAAGGTATAGACTCAAAAATTTAGTTACCGATAAGAGAATTAATCATGGAAAACAAGTACTTTGATAAAGTGGAGGACAATATGGTCGTGCACATGTGGTCGGAGGAGACTTGATATGGGCTCATCTAGATGCAAAGAAGAAGATTTGATATGGGCTCATCCAGAGCGAACAGTGGGTTACAGCTCGAGTTAAGGTCAAAGGTGATAACAAGGCATCACGTGGAAAAGCTTGCGAGATTTGATATGGGCTCATCCAGATGCAAAGAAGAAGATTGACATTTTAGCCCTAAGTATCTATGGGTTGGTCATTTTTCCAAAGGCCTTGGGGCATATAGAAGACGCAGTGATAGATTTGTTTGATAGATTAAGTAAAAGAGTGACAACTGTCCCGACTATACTAGCTGAAACTTTTAGATCCTTGAATGCATTGAGAAAGGAAGGTGAAGGTCGATTTATCGCCTACGCACCGCTACTGATGGTACGGTTTCATAGTCACTTTTGGAAAACAGAAAAAGTCTCCTATCAGTACTTGTCTAAAGATTACTCCCCTTTGAAAGAGTTTGTGGCCATGCAGAGACAAGAAAATTTCTCAGAAGAAAAGTGGATGGTCATACTTCAAAGCCTCAAAGACGAAGACATAGAGTGGCGAGCACCATGGTTCGTTCCTGATGAAATATTGTATCGGTGCGGAGATCTTGACTGGGTCCCATTGGCAGGAATATGGGCGCAACCGGATATGCACCTTTGCTGGTTTCAAGACAATACAGATCAAGACAGTTCATACCCGCAACTCAGGGGATATCTCAGTGTGAATTCATGTACCGGGGAGAAAACAATAAGAAAAAGATTAGGGAAATCTCGAATGCATGGAACAAGGTTTGAAAAATGAAAGCATTCGACGCCAATCCCATGATGACTGTAGAATATGATTGGTGGAGAAACAGAAAGATCAACAATAACATCCCCGTGCCGAACCCGAAGATTGTCCGCCCAATGGAAGAACACTTGCAGGTAGTTCCGACTGAATTAGAGATAATTAAACAGGATTTTGAAAAGAAAAATGCTGAGATGGAGAAAGTGATAGAAAAACTAGAGGAAGCGAAGGTGCTCTTAGGACTAGATGTTGATGTTCAGAAGCTGGAGGCGAAAAAATTAAGGAAAGGGAAGAATAAGGCTGAAGAAGATCTGAGCAGCCTAAAGAAGGACTACAAAAAGCTTCGATTGTCAATAAGGACCGTCAGTTTGGGTAAGACATCTAAGCAATGGCAGTTGGAAGTCCGCGAAAAGAAAAATAAAACAAGTCAATGAAAAACAAATTCCAAGACGCCCAAGTTCAGGAAAATGCTATGAAGAGCAGCCTTCTGGAAAGCCAAGCCGAAGTAACTGAATTAAAAGCTCGAATAGGAGAATTGGAGGAGTCCTTATATAGGCATCGTAGCCGGAATTCAGTAATGGAGTTAAAGGCAAGCCGAGCTGAGATCGAGAGATTAAATGAGAGGGTGGAAGAGTTAGAGGCCTCTTTGCAGAATAGTGAAATACGAACTGAGATTCTGGAAAGGACGTTGGAGACAAATGATTGGCATCTTCAGCAAACTCAAAAGGAGGTCAGAGAAAGGGATTATGTTATGGGTGAAGCTTTAAATCAAATTCGCGGAGTAGCTGACCATGTGCAGACATTGGCAGTTGAAGCAGAAGAGCTAAGTATACAGTACGAGACAAAGACGGAACGAGGACAGAAGCTGTCAAGCCTCCTTAAAAAAGTTAAGGCACTGAGCATCAAAGCAAAACCGTTTATGTAATTTACTTTATGTTAAGGAACTTGTTATCCAAATGAAGTTTTCTAAATGGAAAATGAATTATAAGTCAATACCTTTCTCTTGCATACATGCATCTTATTCATATCACATTTTGCATACTTCTGCATGACATTCCTAACTTATTAAAAATTTACACAGTTACATCAGTAACCAATGAAAACTCACACCGTTATAATACTCGAAAGAAAACTAAAGCCATGGAACAAAGACTTGAACAAATTCAAAAGGAGTTACAAGACCAGATGCAAGAGCGCATCCAAGAGCAAATGAGCATGATGTGTAGAGAAATGAAGAATCAATTCATGGAAGTACAGAAGAGCCTGATGAACGAATTAGCGCAAGTAAAACAAAGCATGGCTGACAAAGGAAAAAGCCCAGCCATTGAGGAAGAAGAAGACCCGATAGTCCCCCCAGGCTTTACTCCCCTCCATAACCCAACGTTGCAGGAAATACCAGCACGGGAGCCCACTATTACTGTAAAGGCCCAGCAACCAGCCATAGGCACGTCACGACCGTCTAATTATCCAACTGGATTATGGTCAAATCCAGAGGATAATACTGTAAATCTGGATGTTCCAGACTTTGACGAAATAATAAGAGAATATCTTCCCAGAAAAATAGAAGAAAAATACAGGCGTTTAGAAGAGAAAATTGACGCGATGCAAGGGGTTGAAATTGCCTATAGGGTAGATGCCAAAGAACTAAGTTTGGTTTCGGAACTAGTACTCCCTCCTAAATTCAAAGCTCTGAAATTTGAAAAATATAGCAGGACGAGCTGCCCTGAAGCTCACCTAACCATGTTCTGCAGAAAGATGGCGGGGCATGTACGTAATTACCAGCTGTTAATTTATTGTTTTAAAGACAGCCTAGTCGGGTCGACGATTAGATGCTACAATCAGTTAAGCCGATCAAAAATCCATTTGTGGAAAGATTTGGCACAAGTTTTCTTAAAACAATACGGCCATGTAATAGAAATAGCCCCTGACCGGCTTACACTGCAGAACATGGAAAAGAAGTCAAATGAGAGCTTTAGAACATATGCGCAGAGGTGGCGCGAGGTGGCAACACAAGTACAGCCACCGTTAACAGAAAAGGAGACAACAATGTTGTTTGTCAATACACTCAAGGCTCCTTACCTAAATCATCTGCTAGGAAACGCTACCAAGAGTTTCTCTGATATGGTCATGTCGAGGGAAATGATTGAAAATGCGATTAAAGCCGGTAAGATTGAGACCGGAGAAAGCCCTAAAAGGCCTATCCTTAGAAGAAGGGATAACGAGGTCAACAATGCAAGCATATACAGACCTGGTTACACCAGACCCTTCGTGACAAGTCAGCCAAAGACTCCAATGGACAATTATCAAAATGCCTCGCGGCAGGAGACAGGCACTAGGCCGAATAGGAAAAAAATTCAATATACTCCCCTTCCAATGTCATATGGGGAACTCTACAAGATAATATACGATGCGCATGAGGTAGCTCCTCGACATGTAAGACCATACAAACCTCTATTCCCGGCTTGGTACGATGCAAAAGCTAACTGTGAATACCATGCAGGGCAGAAGGGCACACGATTAAAAACTCCCCCGCCTTTAAAAGACGAGTCGAAGGACTCATAGAGCACGGGATCATAAAGTTAGAAGAGCTAGGAAAACCCAATATAGCTGGAAATCCTCTGCCTAATCACCCAGAGTAGGGGGTGAACGCCTTGCTGGAAGAAGGAGCCCGAAAAATTAAGAGAAATATTGAAGAAATACAGTCTCTACTTCGGTGGGTATGGCAGGAGTTAGTTAAAGAAGGGATAATCTTTAGCGATAAAGAGAGTATGATAATCAGGGATGATGACCACTGCGAGTTTCACGCCGTCAAAAGGGCATAAAATTCAAAGTTGCGTCGAGTTCAAAGCCGTGGTCCAGATGATGATGGACAATCGAGAGTTGGAATTCTTTGAAGAGGGAGTGGAAGCTAATGATGTTTGCGCCTCTAAGGACGGGACAGCTAAGACTTACGAAAGCAATCGTCCCAAGGTGATTATTTGTGGCACGATAAGAGAACAAACAACTCCCCGCATTATTATACAAAAGCCCACGATGTTTCCTTACAAAGACAGTAAGAAGGTCCCATGGAGTTACAATTGCAACGTGACCGTGCCAAAGGAGGGGGAACCCAGGAAGGACGTTAACCTTGTTACCCGGAGCGATAAGAATTATGACCCTGTGAATAAAGAAAAAGAGGTCAATAAAGGGAAAGCTAGAATGTGTGAGCCTGAGGAGGAAATGACTAACAAGCCGGAAGCACCCATCACTGAGCTTGTATCCGAGAATCAGGCAAAGGAGTTTTTAAAGTTCTTAAGACATAGTGAATATAGTGTAGTAGAGAAACTAAACAAACAGTCTGCTCGTATATCAATCTTGTCATTGCTTTTAAGCTCGGAAGCCCATCGAAGCGCACTAATGAAGGTGCTAAACGAAACATATGTAGCAAATGACATCTTCGTCAGCAAACTAGATCGATTGATCAATAATGTGAGTGCTGATAACTTCATTTTCTTCAGCGATGATGAAATCCCAACAGGAGGAATAGGGTCTACCAAGGCTCTACACATCACTACCCGTTGTAAAGGGTATACGCTACCTAGAGTACTCATAGACAATGGTTCAGCCCTGAATGTGCTACCACTAGCTACACTGCAGAGATTGCCAATCGATAGCTCTCACATGAAAGGGTGTAATAACATAGTAAGAGCATTTGATGGGACAGAAAGGAAGGTAATAGGGAAGATTGAAATACCCCTTCAAATTGGGCCAAATACGTAAATTTTCTAGTAATGGATATTAGGCCCACTTATAACTGTCTGCTGGGAAGACCATGGATCCATTCAGCTGGGGCAGTACCTTTCTCTTTGCACCAGAAAGTGAAGCTAATAAATGAAGGGCTGCTGATCACGATTAATACTGAGGAGGAAATAATCGCGTTTATAACAAGTGATTCAGCCTACGTGGGAATAGACGAGGAGGCCGTGGAATGCTCGTTTCGCTCACTGGAGTTTGTTAATGCAACCTTTATTTCGGAAGGGAGGAAAATACCTGTGCCTACAATATCATCGACCACCAGGATGGGTTTGAAATTAACGGTCGGAAAAGGAGCGAGACTTGGGAAAGGACTAGGAAAATACCTCCAAGAAAGAGTTAATGTGCCGATGCTAATAGAAAAACGGGATCGTTATGGCCTGGGGCACAAGCCAGACGCAAAACAAAAGAGAAAGGAGTTGGAGAATAGGCAAGAAAGAAGGAGGGCCAGACTGGTTGGAAGGGATATCTCGTGGGAATCCATGGTTTTCCCGCACATCTACGAGACTTTCATCTTAGGAGAGGTGATCAACCGGTAGGAAAAGAAGCGAGTGACAATTGGAACCAAAGAAGGCATCGTAAAAGATCTAGGCATTAATGCTATATCAGATGAAGGAAAGGAAAGGAATCCATCGAGAATTGGTCCGTGTGCACCAGGAAGCACCTTGAATAATTGGACCGTGGAGGAACTCCTTGTAATTTTTAAGATTTCCTTAGAGTAATGCTCGAAAACACCTATTGCTTTAGGCTCGAAAGCAATATGGATCTTTTTGTAAAAGGGCCCATGGTCATTATTCAATTATTTTGAATGAAGTGCACCTTCCATTTTATACTCTTTCCGTAATTATTCTTTCATTTCTTAAATTCGACGTAATAAACCATTCGTACTTATCTAAAAACAAGATTAAATACATACATACTCATACATATACCACATAGTCGTTCTTTCGTAAATTTATTTTACTCTTTGGACCTTCCTTTCATCCTTTGACAGATCCTCGGATATCAATAATATGAGTAATCCTGACGCTAACTTAGAACCCCACTTCGAGCAAGATGCATGTTTGGAAGAACTTCAGGACCTTGAAGATAATCAAGATTGTGATTTACCTTCGGATCTGTTAAGAATGATGAAACAGGAAGAAAAACAAATCTAGCCTCATTCTGACCCAGTGGAAGTTATTAATTTGGGGCACGAAGATGAAGAGAAAGAGGTGAAAATCGGGACAAGTATCTCCGTAGAAACCAGAAGGAATCTTATCAAGCTGCTTTAAGAGTTTCAAGATATCTTTGCATGGTCTTACCAAGATATGCCCGGCTTAAGTACTGACATTATGGTGCATAAACTCCCTATAAAGGAAGAAAACAGACCTGTGTAGCAAAAACTCCGAAGGATGAGACCGGATGTGTTGTTAAAAATAAAAGAAGAAGTCAGGAAACAATTTGACGTCGGTTTCCTCCAGGTGGTTAAATACTCTGAATGGGTAGCTAATATAGTCCCTGTTCCCAAAAAAGATGGAAAGGTGCGTATGTGTGTGGACTATCGAGATTTAAATAAAGCTAGCCCAAAGGATAATTTTCCTTTGCCCCACATCGACACTCTAGTCGACAACACGGCAGGACATTCCCTATTTTCCTTCATGGATGGCTTCTCTGGGTATAATCAGATAAGGATGGACTCTGAGGATATGACCAAAACCACTTTTGTCACTCTATGGGGAACATTTTGTTACAAAGTGATGCCCTTCGGACTCAAAAATGCAGGGGCAACTTATCAGAGGGCCATGGTGACCCTATTCCATGACAAGATGCACAAAGAGATTAAGGTTTACGTCGATGACATGATTGCGAAATCACAAATGGAGGAGGAACATGTAAGAATCCTGAGAAAGTTATTTGGAAGGCTAAGGAAATATCAACTAAAGTTGAATCCGGCAAAATGCACTTTCGGGGCCATATCAGGAAAATTGTTAGGTTTTGTGGTCAGCAAAAGAGGAATTAAAATAGACCCGGATAAAGTCAAAGCTATACAGGAATTACCACCACCCAGCACGCAAAAAGAAGTTCGAGGGTTCTTAGGAAGACTAAATTACATCGCTCGGTTCATCTCACAGTTGACTGAGAAATGCGATCCTATCTTTCGCTTACTTAGAAAGCATAACCCGGGTATATGGGATGATGAATGTCAGGAAACCTTTAATAAAGTCAAAGACTATTTATCCAAAGCTCCTATCTTGGTACCCCCAATTCCTAATAAGCCATTGATCATGTACTTAACGGTCTTTGAAAATTTCATGGGATGTGTACTAGGCCAACATGATGAATCCGAAAAGAAAGAAAGGGCGATATATTATCTCAGCAAGAAATTCACTGATCGCGAGACACGATATTCACCTATTGAGAAATTATGTTGTGCACTAGTCTGGACTACACGTAGATTAAGACAATACGTGTTATATCACACCACTTGGTTGATTTCGAAATTGGAGCTTTTGAAGTATTTGATGGAGTCAGCAACATTGAATGGGAGATTAGCTCGATGGTAAATCTTGCTCTTAGAATTTGACATAGTCTATGTCAATCAGAAAGCAATAAAAGGAAGTGCGATAGCAGACTTCCTAGCAAGTAGGGCTTTAGAAGACTATGAGCCTATAGACTTCGATTTTCCAAATGAGGATTTAATGTATGTTGCAGCTATTGAAGGGGCAATCACGAAAGAACGACCTTGGAGGATGAATTTCGATGGAGCTTTAAACGCCACAGGCAATGGGGTTGGGGCAGTCTTGGTATCACCAGAGGGAGATCATTACCCTTCACCAGCAAGCTTAATTTTGATTGTACAAACAATATGGCTGAATACGAAGCATGCATATTGGGAATCCGTGTGGCCATAGAACGGGGAACCAAAATTTTGGAGATTTATGGAGACTCTGCACTGGTAATCTATCAACTAAAAGGAAAATGGGAAACAAGGGATTCCAAGTTAATGGATTATCGCAAATTGGTCCTCAAGTTGATCACCGAATTCGATGACATCACATTCCATTATCTCTCACGAGAAGAAAACCAGATGGCCGATGCTCTTGCCACTCTAGCCTCGATGATTAAGGTGAGTGGGGTGGAAAATATAAAGCTCATTCAGATGAGTATCTATGAAGCTCCTGCTCATTGTTGCGATATTGAGGCAGAGGAAGGAGAAGGAAGAAATGATCACCCATGGTACCAGAATGTTCTTCAGTTTGTGAAAGATCGAAAGTATCTTGAGCAAGCCTCAGAAAATGAAAAGAGGACGTTGTGAAGACTAGCCAGTGAATATGTCCTAGACGGGGAAATCTTGTACAAAAGGAGAAAAGATCAAGTGTTGCTAAGATGCGTCGATGCAATTGAAGCTAAAAAGATCTTAGAAGAAGTTCACGAAGGCATTTACGGGACACACGCTAACGGTTTCACGATGGCCCAACAAATAATGAGGTTTGGGTATTACTGGGCTAGTATGGAGGGCGATTGCATCAATTATGTCAATAAGTTCCATAAATGCTAGATCTATGGAGACAAGATCCATGTACCCCCATCACATCTTCATGTCATGACCTCTCCCTGGCCTTTTTCTATGTGGGGCATGGATGTCATTGGGCTAATTTCTCCAAAAGCTTCCAATGGCCATAAATTCATCTTTGTGGTGATTGACTACTTCACTAAATGGGTAGAGGCAACCTCATATGCGAATGTTACCAAGTCTGCGGTTAGCAAGTTCCTGAAAAAGGAAATTATTTACCGATATGGGATGCCCAAAAGGATCATATCCGACAATGCCCTCAATTTGAACAACAGCACGATAGCAGAAGTTTGTAAATAGTTCAAAATTAAACATCATAATTCCTATCCCTATCGCCCAAAAATGAATGGAGCTGTAGAGGCAGCTAATAAGAATATCAAGAAGATTGTGGCCAAAATGACTGAGACTTACAAGGACTGGCACGAAAAATTACCATTTGCCCTCTTTGCTTACAGAATTACAGTCATAACTTCTACTAGGGCAACACCATTCTCGTTGGCATACGGTATGGAAGCAGTCTTGCCTATTGAGGTTGAAATACCTTCCCTTCGAGTCTTAACAGAGCTTCAACTTGACGAGACTGAATGGGTTCAAGCTCGATATGACCAGTTGAATTTAATCGAGGAAAAGAGATTAAAAGCCATTCGCCATGGCCAGATGTACCAGAAAAGAATGATGCGAGCTGACGAAAAAAAAGTTCGTCCCAGGGAATTCTATGAGGGAGATCTAGTTTTGAAAAAAATACTTCTCATACACAAAGATTTCCGTGGGAAATGGATGCCCAATTGGGAAGGGCCTTACGTGGTAAAAAAGGCTTTCTCAGGAGGAGCTCTCATCTTAACAGAGATGGACGGCAAGGAGCTGTACAACCCTGTCAATTCAGACTCGGTGAAAAAATACTTTTCCTAAAAACAAAAGGGGAATTGAGATGAAAACCTGCAAAGGGCGTCTCAAAAAAAAAAAGGTGCAGGATGAAAACTCACAAAGGGCGTCCTAGAACCACGGAAACTTTGAGTTGAAAAACCCGCAAAGGGCAGCTCAGGTCCAAGAACGGGTCAACGAGATAGAGGAATGTTACAACTTGAGACATCAACAAAGCACTCTAGATCTTCTAGACACACATCTGAGATTAGAAGTGATTCTCAAGCAAGTTGGCGTAGAGTAGCTCATTTTGCGATATCTGGGGCAACCAATCATTCTTCATTGTGTACTTGACAATTTTCAACTAATGATTGTTTCCTTTGATCCTCTTTTTAATATTGTTTCCTTTGATTCTCTTCTTAATAGAATTTTGGAAATACGACTTTGTCTCTGCACAATTTTGCCCAAGCATTCTGCATCCAAATAACGGGTAATGAACTAATAAATCATACAAAAAATTATAAGCATTATTTTGGCGTTTTCAGAAATTACAAGAAGTCCGAAACAAGACCACCAATTGGAAGAAAGGTTTAAAAACAAGCAGTTCCAGAACATCTTAGAAAATACAGAGCAACACATCAAAGACAGAATTTGGACGGGCGACAAACCATGTCGACCTGAATGAAAAATAAATAAATCTGACATTCATAATACACATTCATATAAGTTAGGAGCATTTGATCATGACTTCTAATTTAGGCCTATAGAAGCATGTTTCATAGGTCATGCCCCCGCCACATGGCGAGGTGAGTAGGAAAAAAAGAAAAAATATAGAAATCCAAAACTTTACCCCAATCACGAGGCAGATTGCGACCACCCACAAACAGCGATGTGATCATCTTCCCGATGAGACACTGAGAAGAAGACCCAAACGAGGCTCAAAACAAGTAAAACCATCGAACCCTAGCTTCTTGATTAAGAGGCAGGTCGAAGCAATAAACGGTTAGCTTCCAGATGAGATACTAAGAAGTGAACCAAAATTCGTCTTCCCGATGAGATACAGAGAAGCGGATTGAAACAAGCGATGCAGTCATCTTTCTGATGAGATAACTGAGAAGAAGACCAAATCAAACCCACGCTCGATGTGGGCAAATCTTCGAACCACAGCTTCCTGATGAGATACTGAGGAGCAGGTCGAAGTAATAAGACGGTTTAGCTTCCTGATGAGATACTGAGAAGTCAACCAAATTCGTCTTCCTGATGAAATACAAAGAAGCGGATTGAAACAAACGACGCAGTCGTCTTCCTGATGAAATACTGAGAGGAAGGTCAAGTCAACGAAACCAGAATCAAGGACTAAGGTGACAAATTCCAATCTCCTTAGGGCAAGAGGGAATCGTGATGCAGAGGTAGATGCCGCGAAATCAAACGATCAATAAAATGAAAGGCAGACCAATAGGAGAAGGAATGTCAAAGAGATGAGACCTGACAAATTGGGCATCCTTTTGGGTCTTTGCTCCGTTCCTGTTACACAACAATGGGCAAAGAGAGGCAGCTGTTGAAGCCCAAATTTGTCTGGGCCTATTGGATTTTAAATTTATTTTATTTTAAATTTAAAATGTCCAAGTCCAAAACAAATGCAAAGCCCGAATTACAATCTCGGACTCGAATTCGGCCCAATTACAAACACATGACCCAAATGCCAAACTAAACCTAAAGAACCCCAAATAGGCCCAAAACTAAAACAGCCCCAAATTTCCTAAAACAAGTGGGTCTGTGGCCACCCCACTTGCACTGCTACCACCACCATCCCAACCAACCGAGGCATGCCACGTCAGCTATGGCCACCCCACTTGCTTCTACCACAGCCACCATCCCCAAACAGCTGTCATCGCCACTGAGTTGTAGCTGCACAGAAGAAAGACAAACATTTAGTTGTGTAAGACAAAAAAATAATGATGCGAAATCTGGGTATAAAACCAGGTTCAAACACTTGTATTGGACGACGACGATTTTTTGAGAAATCAATACAAAGCAACAATTTTCTTCAAGATTTAAGAAAAAAAACAGCAAACATTTCCAGATCAAGCGCGAAGAACTTAAACCAATAAACACCAACATTTAAATAGATTTCCCAGCACAACCGTGAATACAGGTATATTTATTCCGCATTTATTTGACTTGTAAAATACAAAACGTTTTAAGAAGCGATAATAATACCTGTTAATATATTATTTATGTCATCATCATGCGCATTTATTTTGAAGTATATCAAATTTATTATTAATAAGTATTAGTAATAATAATAATGATAATATTATTAATAGCATTAATAATAAAGATAGTAAATGGCAGTAATAAATACTATTAATTAATTAATAAGTTTTTTTAAATAAAAAAAACATTAATATTAAAAAAGGAAAATAAAAGGTCAAAAGTCACTCCCTTGATCCGTGCTGTCGTCGTCGGAGCCCACGCCGGAACCTCCGATGAAGTCCCGCCCAGCATCGTCCGCACCCTGTCGAACGTAGATCTACGAAGAAACAGAATCGAAAACCAAGGGAATAAAAAAGGGATTTAATAATGGTTTCATAAAAAGGGGGAGGGATTTAAAATCGGAAAAAGGAAAAAGAATTTTTTTTTAACTTCGTCGGTGGTTGGCCGGCGCGTGAGGATCTGCAACGATGACGGAAACGTGGTCGGACCGGTGTGCGTGACCCGGCATGGCGACCACGCGCGATGACGCGCGACCGCGAATGATGGCGCGTGGCAGCCACGCGCAATGGACGGTGACCGGACATGACCAACCGGGGTTTGGCCGGCCATGGAGAGGAAAAGAGGTTTTCGAGAGAAATCTGAGTTTTTTTTTAAAGAAGGGGGGAAAATGAAAAAAATGGTTAAGGCATGTCCTTCATAGGCCTAACTCAGCCCTCAAAACGGCACCGTTTTACAGCTTCTGCTCGTGACCTGTTCGACCAAACCCGAACCGCCCTTGGGGTCCGCGTGTTTTTGTTGAAAGGGTTATTTATACGTTTGGTCGTTCCGCTTTTTCCCATATTTTCAATCAGGTCTTTCTTATACTTTTAATTAATTCTAAATTGACCTAATGATTTTCACGGTTTTTCAATTTAGCCTCTCGACCTTTTAAAAGCACCAAGAGCTGCCACGTGTCATGATTTTGGCCTATTTATGCAAATGGTCCCTTTTATTTCAAATTTATTTTAATTTAATCCTTAAATCAAGTTCGCTTTAATTACAAAATTGCCCAAAAAATTTTCCATGGTTTTCGAAATAGTCGTCTGACTTTAAGATGCCTGGGGGGCTACCACGTGTC
Organism: Kokia cookei; assembly: GCA_039519145.1. Lineage (NCBI taxonomy): Eukaryota > Viridiplantae > Streptophyta > Magnoliopsida > Malvales > Malvaceae > Kokia > Kokia cookei. The sequence goes on from CM076909.1 coordinate 5,325,058, forward strand.
ACCTGTTTTTGGTTTTATTATCCCTTAGGTCCCTAAATTGTCCAAAAATCTCATTTTAACCCCGAAACTTTCAAAAATTCTATTTTTACCCCCGAACTTCTAAAAAAATCCCATTTTTAACCCCAAAACTTTCAAAAATTCTATTTTTACCCCCGAACTTCCAAAAATCACATTTTTAACCTCGAAACATTCAAAAATTCTATTTTTACCCCTAAACTTCCAAAAATCCCATTTTTAACCTCAAAACTTTCAAAAATTCTATTTTTACCCCCAAACTTTCAAAAATCCCATTTTTGACCCGAATTTTCCCAAAATTATCGTTTCACCCCCGAGAATCTAAAATTATCATTTTTGCCCCCGAGAATCCGAAAAGTCTCATTTTGAACTCCGATTGCATCATTCTTCTTTCTCATCAATATTTGCATTTATTTTTAAATTATTAACGCACTCGTATTTTGTATTTTTGATTCTTTTTCGTAATTAATTTATCTTTTTATTTATCTTACTTTGCGTTTAATATCTATTATTAACTGTTTATTCATATTTAACTCGCATGCTTGTTTTCGAAATTGTCTTTTTCTCATAAAAACTTTAAAATCAAGGCAATATTCTTTCATTTCGGGTTTCGAAAATTTGCGCCTTAACTCACTAGGTGCAATTTTTCTTCAAATCGAAATAATCGAATACCCTAAATCGAGGCAATGTTTCCTTATCTTCGATTCCGAAATATTGCGCCTTAACTTACTAGGTGCAACCTTTCTTCAAATCGAGATAATCAAATATCCTTTTCGCAAAGGTTTCAAAAGGTTTTACAAAGGAAAGCTAATTATTTCTGGATCGTAAAATGTCGTGTCCTAACTCACTGGACGTAGCTTTTCTTCCTCGATCACTTTGAAATAGCGGGATTTTCAAACAAACTCTATTTCTTTTAAACTTAACTCATGCATTCAAGGATCGTATTTTAAGCTTTATTTGAACTTTTAAATGTCACAAATTAAGACCCGAAAATAATCAATACGGTACCAATTTTGGGCGCATGAGGGTGTTAATCCTTCCTCATGCGTAACCGACTCCCGAACCTATTTTCTGGATTTTGAAGACCTATATGTTTTCAAAACGGCTTTTAAAACGTTTTGTGGTGATCCAATCACACCGAATAAAGGATTGGTGGCGACTCCCACTATAATTCAATTTTAAAATGATTTTTTCATGACACGTCGTTTTCCAAAAAAAAGATGATTTCGACAGGAATGTTTATAAATATTTTAATCGTATTTTGTATATTCAAATAATACATATTGAAATTATATTTAATTTCACTTACCCTAATATTCCCTTAAAGGCATCAATCCTAAATTTAGATATTTATTCAATTTAGTCTAATTTTATGATTTATTTCCTAAAACCTAAAATCAACTACCCAATATTTCCGTCAACCAACCACCTAGGGTTTAGTTATCCATTATCATATTAAAGGTAACAAACATGAAAGAAACAACCATGAAATTCATTAACATAAACATGAACAAAAAGATAAAAGCTTTGATTTTTAACTTAGTAAACTTAAATTAAAAGCAACGACCACAAAGATAAAGAAACAAGAACAATAAAGATGAGATCTTTAACAGATGAAAAGAAAGAAAACTGATATAGCATTAAACCAAAGATGAAAGTGTCTTTACAAGCAAAGCAAAGGTCATAAACATGAAACTCAAGCCTAGCTACAACGAAAACTAAATCAACTAACTATCATTAATACTAAGAAAAAAAAATGTGTAGGAAAAGTAAATCCTAAACTATGGGCCAAAGCTAAAAGATGAAGTAAAATCTAATAAAAATATTTCTAACCCTAAAACAATCACCTTCTTTTTTCTTCATCCAATTTTTCGGCTATTTAAGAAGAGATTCTGACCCCTTTTTGTTGCCCAAAATACCCCTAAACGGGTCTTCTTTTATTGGTGCTTCGGGTGGCCAAAGTCAACTCTTGATGTCACTCTTTTGTATCCTTACGACAATGATATTGCGACACTCAGAAGTGGGTATTGCGACATCGTCGACGATCTACACAAGGGATGTCGCAATACCCAGACGTGGGTATCGTGACACCACTGTAGGTGGCTCACATTCCTCTTCATTTCAAATTTGTCGGAGGTGTTGTGACTTCCAAGCTTCAATGTCGTGACACCTCTATCTTTGGTGATGATTTCGCTCATGTTCAGGCCTCCGATGATTCCCTACAACACAAAATCATCCGACAAGTTCTCGATGACACATTTGGCCATCTCGAGTCTCAAAAAGAGTGCAAAATGGGCAAAAAAAAAATGCATGAAGAGCTTATTAAGGCGAAAGAACGAAAATTAAACTAAAAAAATATGAAAAACACTTTAAAGTTACTCGAGAATAGGCTCATTAAGTATAATAGGGTGCTTAATTTGGCATATCAAATTATGGCGGATCATTAAACCATATGTTAAACTTTTCTTAATTGAGAATAAATAGTTCTACATTTCATTTTATGAATACTTTGTCGATTGAAAGACATGGTTCGGCTTTTATTTGGACAATATTCATGGGGAAAAAACATTATATCATGTGTTGTTTAATAGGAATGTTTATAAATATTTTAATCGTATTTTGTATATTCGAATAATACATGTTGAAATTATATTTAATTTTAATATTATAACTATTATTAGTAGAGTAAACAGAATTATGAATTTGAATTAATTATATAAAAAATAAATCTGCATATTCCATTTCATTTTATTTTTTAAAATAATAGAATCAAATATCCAAATATACTGCTAAAATATAAAAGTTTGTAAAATCAACTTTACTTATTGAATGGGGGAACATGGATATTATTACCTAATTTTAACTTTACATGATTGATTTTTTATTTTTGAAAAAATGACAAATATCCACATCCTTACTATTAATGAAAATAATACTTTCTTATTGATAATTGTTAAAATAGAACCTATGAGAAGCGAAAATAAAACAAAAATAAACAGAAGGCTAGCTATTTCCACCCGCTGAAGCGGTACACGAGGTTCTGCTTTAATTACTGACAGTTTGAAGATATGTTGCGCGCGTGATTACGTTGGCAATGAATGAATTATTTAGGTACTGTTGGAGGAGGAAGCAACCATTTGGTAGCTTCAACATAGTCAAGAACCAAGAATGTTTTAGCTTCTGCATCCGATAGCTGTTTAACGAATGACTCTCGGTCATCCAGAGTCGCGCCTTTCCCCGTGCATTTGTATTCCCCGTAGTAAACAGTTCTGCGTGTCAAACCATTCTCACCTTATGTATCTTAATAACTTTATCGATGTGTTTGGAAAGATTAGTTTACTTGTAGGCATGTAATATTGTAAGGTTGAGTATTATCTTACTTTGCTCGTGCAGGGTTGCGATTATGAGACCATCCACCAGGATGGACGATGTCGTCCATTTCAGTATATGCAAAGATAACCCTCGGACTGGTCTTCCAAGCCCTGCCCAAAAACACGTTCTTTGCTGTTCCAGTAACTCTGCCATGCACGAACGAATAACCTGTGTCCTCCGATGAAGTTTCTCTCCCTTGTGCTGTAATTACTGCCATTTCTGGAAATCGATCTCCTTCCGCATCTCCTACCACGAATATTTCCGAGTTCTGCATCCCACTTTTCCGGTCAAATATATATGGGATATAATACATCATATTTCACGTTTTGAGAATTTTAATACCAGATATAAAGATGTCCCCCTTCCGAAAATGAAATCAACAGTGCCACGAATATGGCAATCCTTAAAGAAATGGTTGCCCAAGTCATCGCACAAAGTGTCCTGGAAGCCAATCATCTTGCAGTTATAGAAAGCCGACTTGTCGCCACCGACTCTCAAAGCAACCGCTTGTCCTCCCTTGATTTTCTCGGTCGGCCTAGGAGCAGAGTTCTATATGCATAACATGCCACCATAAAAACAAAAACCCTTTAACAATAAATACAATAAAGGATGGATCATGGATATCTAAACTCTACATTAACTTACCACTATATTGAGATTAGCACCCACAAAGTATTTACTCTCACTAATAAGAGTGGCACTTTCAAAGGTTCCAAATTTCTTGGCCGTTCCGTCAAATGTCAAATTTGGCATGTTCTTAGGATCTCCGACCAATGTGACGAAAGGCTTATCTCTTGTAATCTTGACTCTCTCTTTGTAAATTCCAGGTCCGATGGATATAATCACACGTTTGGTGTTCCCTGTTGGAATGCTCGCGACGGCTTTTGCTATGGTATTGAATTCTCCACCCCCACCTTGCCTCACCTTTATGATTTTAGGTTCTTTCTCTGCCTCAACCAATTCAGGGTCTAAGGCCGTACCTCTTTCCTTCGCAGGCTTGATAATGCCCTTGAACCAAGCTTCTACTTTGGATTTATCCGCCGGTATTTGTTGCGACGCAACAATCGGAGCAAAGAGGAGAATACTTACGCACATTGCTAAAGCGTAAAATTCATTGCCCTCGATTCTTTTCCCATCCATTTCCTTCTTCCTCTTCTCTTTTCTTTTTTTTTTTCTAAAAAAATTAATGTGTTTAATTCTTCGTTTATTCAATAATGATGTTGTGTTTTCATTTTGAGTGACTCCAATTTATAAGATAAATTCGTGACGAAAAAATATAGAAAAATGAGCCTTGGAGGATTCCTCGCATTACCACTCATTTGCGCAATTCTTGGTGCAAGATTTGCTACGGTTCATACCGAGCATTTCGTGATTTATCGCCATTAATGAGCATACATTGAATAAAATTGTTGCCAAATACACGACATTCGGACTTGGGATACCCATGATCATTGAATAATAATCCTAAGTGCAAAACTGAACTGAGTGAATTTAATGTAAGGGATGGAAATATTCTATGTTGCTAGCTTAATTTCTTTCCCCGATAATACTTAATTGTTTATTTTAAAGTTATTATGAAATTAATTATATGTTTGGTTTATATAAATGAAGAAAAGTTTGATACTCAATGGAACTTTCCAATTAAGTTTTATGTTTCCTTTTTCTTTCATTCATGAAAGGAGTCAAAATTTTATTGATATACTATGGGATACACAATACAGAACAAAAAAAAATGTTAAGTACTAATATTCTAAATAAAATTATCAATTTTATAGGTCAATTTCAAACAAGTTGTGATTATATAAAACACAGGGAATAAATGTTAAAGTGTATTGTATGAACATATTTAAATTAAGCAAGTATTTTTATTACTTAAAAAGAATCAAATAGTAATGAACAAAGTTAATATTTATATTACTTCCGTAGTTCGTGGTTCCAACTTCAGCAGCGTCTTCTTGTTGAAATTACATCTTTAGCTCCTAATTCATCCGACATAACCACATAACTTTATTTAACTACGACATACTATAAAAACTTTTAAAAAACATAAATTAACTATTTAAACAGTAAAATCATACATTATTACTAAAACGAATTGATTTCACTATTAAACATGTTAAAGTTATGTGAAAAGGGTTATAAATAACATGACAAATCCTGTATTCGAACTTGAGGTCCTGTACCTTTGCGTGACAAAACTTTGAAGGGTTGGTGGATGCTTAAAATGGATGGTACCGATACTGGGCTCATGAAGCCTTTGCAACACTAACTGAGCCGGTTAAATGATGATGGGTGATGGGTCGTGACAAGCCATGATGCGATTGATGACGTTTTGGCTCCTTTTTTATAAATCCAAATGTTGAAAGAGTAGTTAAGGAGAAATTATGTAATATACATATTAGTTTTGATTATTTATTTACATATTACTTTTTAATTTAACTTTTTACTACATGTAAATATTTCATTGGCTAAATTTAAGTGTTTTTAGAGTTTTAAATTTTGGGTCATGTGGGAACCTCTTATTGGTTGAACGTTATCACGATCTTTTTTATTACGGCTTGAAATAACTTGTCGGACCTCATCAAAATACTTGTAACTTAATTGAGAATTTTATCTTTTATAGATATCATAATATAGGTTTAAGTGTAGTTCATGCTAAATGACAACCTCTCCCCGTCTTCACGAACGAAGAGAGAAACCAAAACTAAAACAAATATAACTATCGCGGCTTACTGCAAGTGTAATAGGTCAGTTGTAATATTTGTAGTGTTACAATAGAGCACTAGAGTACTCCAATGATCGAATCCAAGAGTGTCAGCGATTTAGTGGTATCTATTCAAGAGTGCGTGTAAGAAAGGAGTCCAGCTAGCTAATCACTAATTTCTATAATACGACAAACCATTAATTTGAGAGAAACTAAACTAATTAATAGCCTAAAACATAAAAGGACTAAATTGTAAATAATGCAAAATATAAAACTACCGAATACGATACAAGAGAGTGTTTGATTGGTTTCCATGTTGTTAATTAACTCTTAAACTAGGGATCTAAATCGTTAACGCTCCTAAACCGGCTCCATTTTACCACTTTATCTTCATTTTACCAACTTAGACAAATTAGTTCGATTTATATATCGATCTCACCGGTTAAATCGGGACTAATGAATTGGTTCTCAACAAGATTACTTCTCGATCTCAATTATCCTAATATTCACCAGTTTAGGAGCGTTAACGATTTAGATCCCTAATTTACGAGTTAATTAACAACATGGAAATCAATCAAACACTCTCTTTTATATATCGATCTCACCGGTTAAATCGAGACCAATGAATTGGTTCTCAACAAGATTACCTCTCGATCTCACTTATCCTAATATTCCCTTAAAGGCGTCAATCCTAAGTTTAGATATTTATTCAATTTAGTCTAATTTTATGATTTATTTCCTAAAACCTAAAATCAACTACCCAAAATTTCCGTCAACCAACCACCTAGGGTTTAGTTACCCATTATCATATTAAAGGTAACAAACATGAAAGAAACAACCATGAAATTCATTAACATAAACATGAACAAAAAGATAAAAGCTTTGATTTTTAACTTAGTAAACTTAAATTAAAAGCAACGACCACAAAGATAAAGAAACAAGAACAATAAAGATGAGATCTTTAACAGATGAAAAGAAAGAAAACTGATATAGCATTAAACCAAAGATGAAAGTGTCTTTACAAGCAAAGCAAAGGTCATAAACATGAAACTCAAGCCTAGCTACAACGAAAACTAAATCAACTAACTATCATTAATACTAAGAAAAAAAAATGTGTAGGAAAAGTAAATCCTAAACTATGGGCCAAAGCTAAAAGATGAAGTAAAATCTAATAAAAATATTTCTAACCCTAAAACAATCACCTTCTTTTTTCTTCATCCAATTTTTCGGCTATTTAAGAAGAGATTCTGACCCCTTTTTGTTGCCCAAAATACCCCTAAACGGGTCTTCTTTTATTGGTGCTTCGGGTGGCCAAAGTCAACTCTTGATGTCACTCTTTTGTATCCTTACGACAATGATATTGCGACACTCAGAAGTGGGTATTGCGACATCGTCGACGATCTGCACAAGGGATGTCGCAATACCCAGACGTGGGTATCGTGACACCACTGTAGGTGGCTCACATTCCTCTTCATTTCAAATTTGCCGGAGGTGTTGTGACTTCCAAGCTTCAATTTCGTGACACCTCTATCTTTGGTGATGATTTCGCTCATGTTCAGGCCTCCGATGATTCCCTACAACACAAAATCATCCGACAAGTTCTCGTTGACACATTTGGCCATCTCGAGTCTCAAAAAGAGTGCAAAATGGGGCCAAAAAAAAATGCATGAAGAGCTTATTAAGGCGAAAGAACGAAAATTAAACTAAAAAAATATGAAAAACACTTTAAAGTTACTCGAGAATAGGCTCATTAAGTATAATAGGGTGCTTAATTTGGCATATCAAATTATGGCGGATCATTAAACCATATGTTAAACTTTTCTTAATTGAGAATAAATAGTTCTACATTTCATTTTATGAATACTTTGTCGATTGAAAGACATGGTTCGGCTTTTATTTGGACAATATTCATGGGGAAAAAACATTATATCATGTGTTGTTTAATAGGAATGTTTATAAATATTTTAATCGTATTCTGTATATTCGAATAATACATGTTGAAATTATATTTAATTTTAATATTATAACTATTATTAGTAGAGTAAACAGAATTATGAATTTGAATTAATTATATAAAAAATAAATCTGCATATTCCATTTCATTTTATTTTTTAAAATAATAGAATCAAATATCCAAATATACTGCTAAAATATAAAAGTTTGTAAAATCAACTTTACTTATTGAATGGGGGAACATGGATATTATTACCTAATTTTAACTTTACATGATTGATTTTTTATTTTTGAAAAAATGACAAATATCCACATCCTTACTATTAATGAAAATAATACTTTCTTATTGATAATTGTTAAAATAGAACCTATGAGAAGCGAAAATAAAACAAAAATAAACGGAAGGCTAGCTATTTCCACCCGCTGAAGCGGTACACGAGGTTCTGCTTTAATTACTGACAGTTTGAAGATATGTTGCGCGCGTGATTACGTTGGCAATGAATGAATTATTTAGGTACTGTTGGAGGAGGAAGCAACCATTTGGTAGCTTCAACATAGTCAAGAACCAGGAATGTTTTCGCTTCTGCATCCGATAGCTGTTTAACGAATGACTCTCGGTCATCCAGAGTCGCGCCTTTCCCCGTGCATTTGTACCCTAGTAAACAGTTCTGCGTGTCAAACCATTCTCACCTTATGTATCTTAATAACTTTATCGATGTGTTTGGAAAGATTAGTTTACTTGTAGGCATGTAATATTGTAAGGTTGAGTATTATCTTACTTTGCTCGTGCAGGGTTGCGATTATGAGACCATCCACCAGGATGGACGATGTCGTCCATTTCAGTATATGCAAAGATAACCCTCGGACTGGTCTTCCAAGCCCTGCCCAAAAACACGTTCTTTGCTGTTCCAGTAACTCTGCCATGCACGAACGAATAACCTGTGTCCTCCGATGAAGTTTCTCTTCCTTGTGCTGTAATTACTGCCATTTCTGGAAATCGATCTCCTTCCGCATCTCCTACCACGAATATTTCCGAGTTCTGCATCCCACTTTTCCGGTCAATATATGGGATATAATACATCAGTATTTCACGTTTTGAGAATTTTAATACCAGATATAAAGATGTCCCCCTTCCGAAAATGAAATCAACAGTGCCACGAATATGGCAATCCTTAAAGAAATGGTTGCCCAAGTCATCGCACAAAGTGTCCTGGAAGCCAATCATCTTGCAGTTATAGAAAGCCGACTTGTCGCCACCGACTCTCAAAGCAACCGCTTGTCCTCCCTTGATTTTCACGGTCGGCCTAGGAGCAGAGTTCTATATGCATAACATGCCACCATAAAAACAAAAACCCTTTAACAATAAATACAATAAAGGATGGATCATGGATATCTAAACTCTACATTAACTTACCACTATATTGAGATTAGCACCCACAAAGTATTTACTCTCACTAATAAGAGTGGCACTTTCAAAGGTTCCAAATTTCTTGGCCGTTCCGTCAAATGTCAAATTTGGCATGTTCTTAGGATCTCCGACCAATGTGACGAAAGGCTTATCTCTTGTAATCTTGACTCTCTCTTTGTAAATTCCAGGTCCGATGGATATAATCACACGTTTGGTGTTCCCTGTTGGAATGCTCGCGACGGCTTTTGCTATGGTATTGAATTCTCCACCCCCACCTTGCCTCACCTTTATGATTTTAGGTTCTTTCTCTGCCTCAACCAATTCAGGGTCTAAGGCCGTACCTCTTTCCTTCGCAGGCTTGATAATGCCCTTGAACCAAGCTTCTACTTGGGATTTATCCGCCGGTATTTGTTGCGACGCAACAATCGGAGCAAAGAGGAGAATACTTACGCACATTGCTAAAGCGTAAAATTCATTGCCCTCGATTCTTTTCCCATCCATTTCCTTCTTCCTCTTCTCTTTTCTTTTTTTTTTCTAAAAAAATTAATGTGTTTAATTCTTCGTTTATTCAATAATGATGTTGTGTTTTCATTTTGAGTGACTCCAATTTATAAGATAAATTCGTGACGAAAAAATATAGAAAAATGAGCCTTGGAGGATTCCTCGCATTACCACTCATTTGCGCAATTCTTGGTGCAAGATTTGCTACGGTTCATACCGAGCATTTCGTGATTTATCGCCATTAATGAGCATACATTGAATAAAATTGTTGCCAAATACACGACATTCGGACTTGGGATACCCATGATCATTGAATAATAATCCTAAGTGCAAAACTGAACTGAGTGAATTTAATGTAAGGGATGGAAATATTCTATGTTGCTAGCTTAATTTCTTTCCCCGATAATACTTAATTGTTTATTTTAAAGTTATTATGAAATTAATTATATGTTTGGTTTATATAAATGAAGAAAAGTTTGATACTCGATGGAACTTTCCAATTAAGTTTTATGTTTCCTTTTTCTTTCATTCATGAAAGGAGTCAAAATTTTATTGATATACTATGGGATACACAATACAGAACAAAAAAAAATGTTAAGTACTAATATTCTAAATAAAATTATCAATTTTATAGGTCAATTTCAAACAAGTTGTGATTATATAAAACACAGGGAATAAATGTTAAAGTGTATTGTATGAACATATTTAAATTAAGCAAGTATTTTTATTACTTAAAAAGAATCAAATAGTAATGAACAAAGTTAATATTTATATTACTTCCGTAGTTCGTGGTTCAACTTCAGCAGCGTCTTCTTGTTGAAATTACATCTTTAGCTCCTAATTCATCCGACATAACCACATAACTTTATTTAACTACGACATACTATAAAAACTTTTAAAAAACATAAATTAACTACTTAAACAGTAAAATCATACATTATTACTAAAACGAATTGATTTCACTATTAAACATGTTAAAGTTATGTGAAAAGGGTTATAAATAACATGACAAATCCTGTATTCGAACTTGAGGTCCTGTACCTTTGCGTGACAAAACTTTGAAGGGATGGTGGATCCTTAAAACCGATGGGCTCTGATCGTAACACTAACTGAGCCGGTTAAATGATGATGGGTGATGGGTCGTGACAAGCCATGATTGCGATTGATGACGTTTTGGCTCCTTTTTTATAAATCCAAATGTTGAAAGAGTAGTTAAGGAGAAATTATGTAATATACATATTAGTTTTGATTATTTATTTACATATTACTTTTTAATTTAACTTTTTACTACATGGAAATATTTCATTGGCTAAATTTAAGTGTTTTTAGAGTTTTAAATTTTGGGTCATGGGGAACCTCTTTTATTGGTTGAACGTTATCACGATCTTTTTTATTACGGCTTGAAATAACTTGTCGGACCTCATCAAAATACTTGTAACTTAATTGAGAATTTTATTTTTTATAGATATCATAATGTAGGTTTAAGTGTAGTTCATGCTAAATGAGCATTTTCCCGTCTTCACGAACGAAGAGAGAAACCAAAACTAAAACAAATATAACTATCGCGGCTTACTGCAAGTGTAATAGGTCAGTTGTAATATTTGTAGTGTTACAATAGAGCACTAGAGTACTCCAATGATCGAATCCAAGAGTGTCAGCGATTTAGTGGTATCTATTCAAGAGTGCGTGTAAGAAAGGAGTCCAGCTAGCTAATCACTAATTTCTATAATACGACAAACCATTAATTTGAGAGAAACTAAACTAATTAATAGCCTAAAACATAAAAGGACTAAATTGTAAATAACGCAAAATATAAAACTACCGAATACGATACAAGAGAGTGTTTGATTGAGTTCCTGTTGTTAATTAACTCTTAAACTAGGGATTAAATCGTTAACGCTCCTAAACTGGCTCCATTTTACCACTTTATCTTCATTTTACCAACTTAGACAAATTAGTTCGATTTATATATCGATCTCACCGGTTAAATCGGGTTAATGAATTGGTTCTCAACAAGATTACTTCTCGATCTCAATTATCTTAATATTCACCAGTTTAGGAGCGTTAACGATTTAGATCCCCTAATTTACGAGTTAATTAACAACATGGAAATCAATCAAACACTCTCTTTTATATATCGATCTCACCGGTTAAATCGAGACCAATGAATTGGTTCTCAACAAGATTACCTCTCGATCTCACTTATCCTAATATTCCCTTAAAGGCGTCAATCCTAAGTTTAGATATTTATTCAATTTAGTCTAATTTTATGATTTATTTCCTAAAACCTAAAATCAACTACCCAATATTTCCGTCAACCAACCACCTAGGGTTTAGTTACCCATTATCATATTAAAGGTAACAAACATGAAAGAAACAATAATGAAATTCATTAACATAAACATGGACAAAAAGATAAAAGCTTTGATTTTTAACTTAGTAAACTTAAATTAAAAGCAACGACCACAAAGATAAAGAAACAAGAATAATAAAGATGAGATCTTTAACAGATGAAAAGAAAGAAAACTGATATAGCATTAAACCAAAGATGAAAGTGTCTTTACAAGCAAAGCAAAGGTCATAAACATGAAACTCAAGCCTAGCTACAACGAAAACTAAATCAACTAACTATCATTAATACTAAGAAAAAAAAATGTGTAGGAAAAGTAAATCCTAAACTATGGGGAAGAAAACTACTCTACTCCAAAGCTAAAAGATGAAGTAAAATCTAATAAAAATATTTCTAACCCTAAAACAATCACCTTCTTTTTTCTTCATCCAATTTTTCGGCTATTTAAGAAGAGATTCTGACCCCTTTTTGTTGCCCAAAATACCCCTAAACGGGTCTTCTTTTATTGGTGCTTCGGGTGGCCAAAGTCAACTCTTGATGTCACTCTTTTGTATCCTTACGACAATGATATTGCGACACTCAGAAGTGGGTATTGCGACATCGTCGACGATCTGCACAAGGGATGTCGCAATACCCAGACGTGGGTATCGTGACACCACTGTAGGTGGCTCACATTCCTCTTCATTTCAAATTTGCCGGAGGTGTTGTGACTTCCAAGCTTCAATTTCGTGACACCTCTATCTTTGGTGATGATTTCGCTCATGTTCAGGCCTCCGATGATTCCCTACAACACAAAATCATCCGACAAGTTCTCGTTGACACATTTGGCCATCTCGAGTCTCAAAAAGAGTGCAAAATGGGCCAAAAAAAAAATGCATGAAGAGCTTATTAAGGCGAAAGAACGAAAATTAAACTAAAAAAATATGAAAAACACTTTAAAGTTACTCGAGAATAGGCTCATTAAGTATAATAGGGTGCTTAATTTGGCATATCAAATTATGGCGGATCATTAAACCATATGTTAAACTTTTCTTAATTGAGAATAAATAATTCTACATTTCATTTTATGAATACTTTGTCGATTGAAAGACATGGTTCGGCTTTTATTTGGACAATATTCATGGGGAAAAAACATTATATCATGTGTTGTTTAATAGGAATGTTTATAAATATTTTAATCGTATTCTGTATATTCGAATAATACATGTTGAAATTATATTTAATTTTAATATTATAACTATTATTAGTAGAGTAAACAGAATTATGAATTTGAATTAATTATATAAAAAATAAATCTGCATATTCCATTTCATTTTATTTTTTAAAATAATAGAATCAAATATCCAAATATACTGCTAAAATATAAAAGTTTGTAAAATCAACTTTACTTATTGAATGGGGGAACAGGGATATTATTACCTAATTTTAACTTTACATGATTGATTTTTTATTTTTGAAAAAATGACAAATATCCACATCCTTACTATTAATGAAAATAATACTTTCTTATTGATAATTGTTAAAATAGAACCTATGAGAAGCGAAAATAAAACAAAAATAAACGGAAGGCTAGCTATTTCCACCCGCTGAAGCGGTACACGAGGTTCTGCTTTAATTACTGACAGTTTGAAGATATGTTGCGCGCGTGATTACGTTGGCAATGAATGAATTATTTAGGTACTGTTGGAGGAGGAAGCAACCATTTGGTAGCTTCAACATAGTCAAGAACCAAGAATGTTTTCGCTTCTGCATCCGATAGCTGTTTAACGAATGACTCTCGGTCATCCAGAGTCGCGCCTTTCCCCGTGCATTTGTATTCCCCGTAGTAAACAGTTCTGCGTGTCAAACCATTCTCACCTTATGTATCTTAATAACTTTATCGATGTGTTTGGAAAGATTAGTTTACTTGTAGGCATGTAATATTGTAAGGTTGAGTATTATCTTACTTTGCTCGTGCAGGGTTGCGATTATGAGACCATCCACCAGGATGGACGATGTCGTCCATTTCAGTATATGCAAAGATAACCCTCGGACTGGTCTTCCAAGCCCTGCCCAAAAACACGTTCTTTGCTGTTCCAGTAACTCTGCCATGCACGAACGAATAACCTGTGTCCTCCGATGAAGTTTCTCTCCCTTGTGCTGTAATTACTGCCATTTCTGGAAATCGATCTCCTTCCGCATCTCCTACCACGAATATTTCCGAGTTCTGCATCCCACTTTTCCGGTCAAATATATATGGGATATAATACATCATATTTCACGTTTTGAGAATTTTAATACCAGATATAAAGATGTCCCCCTTCCGAAAATGAAATCAACAGTGCCACGAATATGGCAATCCTTAAAGAAATGGTTGCCCAAGTCATCGCACAAAGTGTCCTGGAAGCCAATCATCTTGCAGTTATAGAAAGCCGACTTGTCGCCACCGACTCTCAAAGCAACCGCTTGTCCTCCCTTGATTTTCACGGTCGGCCTAGGAGCAGAGTTCTATATGCATAACATGCCACCATAAAAACAAAAACCCTTTAACAATAAATACAATAAAGGATGGATCATGGATATCTAAACTCTACATTAACTTACCACTATATTGAGATTAGCACCCACAAAGTATTTACTCTCACTAATAAGAGTGGCACTTTCAAAGGTTCCAAATTTCTTGGCCGTTCCGTCAAATGTCAAATTTGGCATGTTCTTAGGATCTCCGACCAATGTGACGAAAGGCTTATCTCTTGTAATCTTGACTCTCTCTTTGTAAATTCCAGGTCCGATGGATATAATCACACGTTTGGTGTTCCCTGTTGGAATGCTCGCGACGGCTTTTGCTATGGTATTGAATTCTCCACCCCCACCTTGCCTCACCTTTATGATTTTAGGTTCTTTCTCTGCCTCAACCAATTCAGGGTCTAAGGCCGTACCTCTTTCCTTCGCAGGCTTGATAATGCCCTTGAACCAAGCTTCTACTTGGGATTTATCCGCCGGTATTTGTTGCGACGCAACAATCGGAGCAAAGAGGAGAATACTTACGCACATTGCTAAAGCGTAAAATTCATTGCCCTCGATTCTTTTCCCATCCATTTCCTTCTTCCTCTTCTCTTTTCTTTTTTTTTTCTAAAAAAATTAATGTGTTTAATTCTTCGTTTATTCAATAATGATGTTGTGTTTTCATTTTGAGTGACTCCAATTTATAAGATAAATTCGTGACGAAAAAATATAGAAAAATGAGCCTTGGAGGATTCCTCGCATTACCACTCATTTGCGCAATTCTTGGTGCAAGATTTGCTACGGTTCATACCGAGCATTTCGTGATTTATCGCCATTAATGAGCATACATTGAATAAAATTGTTGCCAAATACACGACATTCGGACTTGGGATACCCATGATCATTGAATAATAATCCTAAGTGCAAAACTGAACTGAGTGAATTTAATGTAAGGGATGGAAATATTCTATGTTGCTAGCTTAATTTCTTTCCCCGATAATACTTAATTGTTTATTTTAAAGTTATTATGAAATTAATTATATGTTTGGTTTATATAAATGAAGAAAAGTTTGATACTCGATGGAACTTTCCAATTAAGTTTTATGTTTCCTTTTTCTTTCATTCATGAAAGGAGTCAAAATTTTATTGATATACTATGGGATACACAATACAGAACAAAAAAAAATGTTAAGTACTAATATTCTAAATAAAATTATCAATTTTATAGGTCAATTTCAAACAAGTTGTGATTATATAAAACACAGGGAATAAATGTTAAAGTGTATTGTATGAACATATTTAAATTAAGCAAGTATTTTTATTACTTAAAAAGAATCAAATAGTAATGAACAAAGTTAATATTTATATTACTTCCGTAGTTCGTGGTTCCAACTTCAGCAGCGTCTTCTTGTTGAAATTACATCTTTAGCTCCTAATTCATCCGACATAACCACATAACTTTATTTAACTACGACATACTATAAAAACTTTTAAAAAACATAAATTAACTACTTAAACAGTAAAATCATACATTATTACTAAAACGAATTGATTTCACTATTAAACATGTTAAAGTTATGTGAAAAGGGTTATAAATAACATGACAAATCCTGTATTCGAACTTGAGGTCCTGTACCTTTGCGTGACAAAACTTTGAAGGGATGGTGGATGCTTAAAATGGATGGTATCGATACTGGGCTCATGAAGCCTTTGCAACACTAACTGAGCCGGTTAAATGATGATGGGTGATGGGTCGTGACAAGCCATGATGCGATTGATGACGTTTTGGCTCCTTTTTTATAAATCCAAATGTTGAAAGAGTAGTTAAGGAGAAATTATGTAATATACATATTAGTTTTGATTATTTATTTACATATTACTTTTTAATTTAACTTTTTACTACATGGAAATATTTCATTGGCTAAATTTAAGTGTTTTTAGAGTTTTAAATTTTGGGTCATGTGGGAACCTCTTTTATTGGTTGAACGTTATCACGATCTTTTTTATTACGGCTTGAAATAACTTGTCGGACCTCATCAAAATACTTGTAACTTAATTGAGAATTTTATTTTTTATAGATATCATAATGTAGGTTTAAGTGTAGTTCATGCTAAATGACAACCTCTCCCCGTCTTCACGAACGAAGAGAGAAACCAAAACTAAAACAAATATAACTATCGCGGCTTACTGCAAGTGTAATAGGTCAGTTGTAATATTTGTAGTGTTACAATAGAGCACTAGAGTACTCCAATGATCGAATCCAAGAGTGTCAGCGATTTAGTGGTATCTATTCAAGAGTGCGTGTAAGAAAGGAGTCCAGCTAGCTAATCACTAATTTCTATAATACGACAAACCATTAATTTGAGAGAAACTAAACTAATTAATAGCCTAAAACATAAAAGGACTAAATTGTAAATAACGCAAAATATAAAACTACCGAATACGATACAAGAGAGTGTTTGATTGGTTTCCATGTTGTTAATTAACTCTTAAACTAGGGATCTAAATCGTTAACGCTCCTAAACTGGCTCCATTTTACCACTTTATCTTCATTTTACCAACTTAGACAAATTAGTTCGATTTATATATCGATCTCACCGGTTAAATCGGGTCTAATGAATTGGTTCTCAACAAGATTACTTCTCGATCTCAATTATCTTAATATTCACCAGTTTAGGAGCGTTAACGATTTAGATCCCCTAATTTACGAGTTAATTAACAACATGGAAATCAATCAAACACTCTCTTTTATATATCGATCTCACCGGTTAAATCGAGACCAATGAATTGGTTCTCAACAAGATTACCTCTCGATCTCACTTATCCTAATATTCCCTTAAAGGCGTCAATCCTAAGTTTAGATATTTATTCAATTTAGTCTAATTTTATGATTTATTTCCTAAAACCTAAAATCAACTACCCAATATTTCCGTCAACCAACCACCTAGGGTTTAGTTACCCATTATCATATTAAAGGTAACAAACATGAAAGAAACAATAATGAAATTCATTAACATAAACATGGACAAAAAGATAAAAGCTTTGATTTTTAACTTAGTAAACTTAAATTAAAAGCAACGACCACAAAGATAAAGAAACAAGAATAATAAAGATGAGATCTTTAACAGATGAAAAGAAAGAAAACTGATATAGCATTAAACCAAAGATGAAAGTGTCTTTACAAGCAAAGCAAAGGTCATAAACATGAAACTCAAGCCTAGCTACAACGAAAACTAAATCAACTAACTATCATTAATACTAAGAAAAAAAAATGTGTTGGAAAAGTAAATCCTAAACTATGGGGAAGAAAACTACTCTACTCCAAAGCTAAAAGATGAAGTAAAATCTAATAAAAATATTTCTAACCCTAAAACAATCACCTTCTTTTTTCTTCATCCAATTTTTCGGCTATTTAAGAAGAGATTCTGACCCCTTTTTGTTGCCCAAAATACCCCTAAACGGGTCTTCTTTTATTGGTGCTTCGGGTGGCCAAAGTCAACTCTTGATGTCACTCTTTTGTATCCTTACGACAATGATATTGCGACACTCAGAAGTGGGTATTGCGACATCGTCGACGATCTGCACAAGGGATGTCGCAATACCCAGACGTGGGTATCGTGACACCACTGTAGGTGGCTCACATTCCTCTTCATTTCAAATTTGCCGGAGGTGTTGTGACTTCCAAGCTTCAATTTCGTGACACCTCTATCTTTGGTGATGATTTCGCTCATGTTCAGGCCTCCGATGATTCCCTACAACACAAAATCATCCGACAAGTTCTCGTTGACACATTTGGCCATCTCGAGTCTCAAAAAGAGTGCAAAATGGGCCAAAAAAAAAATGCATGAAGAGCTTATTAAGGCGAAAGAACGAAAATTAAACTAAAAAAATATGAAAAACACTTTAAAGTTACTCGAGAATAGGCTCATTAAGTATAATAGGGTGCTTAATTTGGCATATCAAATTATGGCGGATCATTAAACCATATGTTAAACTTTTCTTAATTGAGAATAAATAATTCTACATTTCATTTTATGAATACTTTGTCGATTGAAAGACATGGTTCGGCTTT
The DNA here is from genome assembly GCA_039519145.1 of Kokia cookei. Lineage (NCBI taxonomy): Eukaryota > Viridiplantae > Streptophyta > Magnoliopsida > Malvales > Malvaceae > Kokia > Kokia cookei. Next base: position 5,343,917 of record CM076909.1, read on the forward strand.
TATTTGGACAATATTCATGGGGAAAAAACATTATATCATGTGTTGTTTAATAGGAATGTTTATAAATATTTTAATCGTATTCTGTATATTCGAATAATACATGTTGAAATTATATTTAATTTTAATATTATAACTATTATTAGTAGAGTAAACAGAATTATGAATTTGAATTAATTATATAAAAAATAAATCTGCATATTCCATTTCATTTTATTTTTTAAAATAATAGAATCAAATATCCAAATATACTGCTAAAATATAAAAGTTTGTAAAATCAACTTTACTTATTGAATGGGGGAACAGGGATATTATTACCTAATTTTAACTTTACATGATTGATTTTTTATTTTTGAAAAAATGACAAATATCCACATCCTTACTATTAATGAAAATAATACTTTCTTATTGATAATTGTTAAAATAGAACCTATGAGAAGCGAAAATAAAACAAAAATAAACGGAAGGCTAGCTATTTCCACCCGCTGAAGCGGTACACGAGGTTCTGCTTTAATTACTGACAGTTTGAAGATATGTTGCGCGCGTGATTACGTTGGCAATGAATGAATTATTTAGGTACTGTTGGAGGAGGAAGCAACCATTTGGTAGCTTCAACATAGTCAAGAACCAAGAATGTTTTCGCTTCTGCATCCGATAGCTGTTTAACGAATGACTCTCGGTCATCCAGAGTCGCGCCTTTCCCCGTGCATTTGTATTCCCCGTAGTAAACAGTTCTGCGTGTCAAACCATTCTCACCTTATGTATCTTAATAACTTTATCGATGTGTTTGGAAAGATTAGTTTACTTGTAGGCATGTAATATTGTAAGGTTGAGTATTATCTTACTTTGCTCGTGCAGGGTTGCGATTATGAGACCATCCACCAGGATGGACGATGTCGTCCATTTCAGTATATGCAAAGATAACCCTCGGACTGGTCTTCCAAGCCCTGCCCAAAAACACGTTCTTTGCTGTTCCAGTAACTCTGCCATGCACGAACGAATAACCTGTGTCCTCCGATGAAGTTTCTCTCCCTTGTGCTGTAATTACTGCCATTTCTGGAAATCGATCTCCTTCCGCATCTCCTACCACGAATATTTCCGAGTTCTGCATCCCACTTTTCCGGTCAAATATATATGGGATATAATACATCATATTTCACGTTTTGAGAATTTTAATACCAGATATAAAGATGTCCCCCTTCCGAAAATGAAATCAACAGTGCCACGAATATGGCAATCCTTAAAGAAATGGTTGCCCAAGTCATCGCACAAAGTGTCCTGGAAGCCAATCATCTTGCAGTTATAGAAAGCCGACTTGTCGCCACCGACTCTCAAAGCAACCGCTTGTCCTCCCTTGATTTTCACGGTCGGCCTAGGAGCAGAGTTCTATATGCATAACATGCCACCATAAAAACAAAAACCCTTTAACAATAAATACAATAAAGGATGGATCATGGATATCTAAACTCTACATTAACTTACCACTATATTGAGATTAGCACCCACAAAGTATTTACTCTCACTAATAAGAGTGGCACTTTCAAAGGTTCCAAATTTCTTGGCCGTTCCGTCAAATGTCAAATTTGGCATGTTCTTAGGATCTCCGACCAATGTGACGAAAGGCTTATCTCTTGTAATCTTGACTCTCTCTTTGTAAATTCCAGGTCCGATGGATATAATCACACGTTTGGTGTTCCCTGTTGGAATGCTCGCGACGGCTTTTGCTATGGTATTGAATTCTCCACCCCCACCTTGCCTCACCTTTATGATTTTAGGTTCTTTCTCTGCCTCAACCAATTCAGGGTCTAAGGCCGTACCTCTTTCCTTCGCAGGCTTGATAATGCCCTTGAACCAAGCTTCTACTTGGGATTTATCCGCCGGTATTTGTTGCGACGCAACAATCGGAGCAAAGAGGAGAATACTTACGCACATTGCTAAAGCGTAAAATTCATTGCCCTCGATTCTTTTCCCATCCATTTCCTTCTTCCTCTTCTCTTTTCTTTTTTTTTTCTAAAAAAATTAATGTGTTTAATTCTTCGTTTATTCAATAATGATGTTGTGTTTTCATTTTGAGTGACTCCAATTTATAAGATAAATTCGTGACGAAAAAATATAGAAAAATGAGCCTTGGAGGATTCCTCGCATTACCACTCATTTGCGCAATTCTTGGTGCAAGATTTGCTACGGTTCATACCGAGCATTTCGTGATTTATCGCCATTAATGAGCATACATTGAATAAAATTGTTGCCAAATACACGACATTCGGACTTGGGATACCCATGATCATTGAATAATAATCCTAAGTGCAAAACTGAACTGAGTGAATTTAATGTAAGGGATGGAAATATTCTATGTTGCTAGCTTAATTTCTTTCCCCGATAATACTTAATTGTTTATTTTAAAGTTATTATGAAATTAATTATATGTTTGGTTTATATAAATGAAGAAAAGTTTGATACTCGATGGAACTTTCCAATTAAGTTTTATGTTTCCTTTTTCTTTCATTCATGAAAGGAGTCAAAATTTTATTGATATACTATGGGATACACAATACAGAACAAAAAAAAATGTTAAGTACTAATATTCTAAATAAAATTATCAATTTTATAGGTCAATTTCAAACAAGTTGTGATTATATAAAACACAGGGAATAAATGTTAAAGTGTATTGTATGAACATATTTAAATTAAGCAAGTATTTTTATTACTTAAAAAGAATCAAATAGTAATGAACAAAGTTAATATTTATATTACTTCCGTAGTTCGTGGTTCCAACTTCAGCAGCGTCTTCTTGTTGAAATTACATCTTTAGCTCCTAATTCATCCGACATAACCACATAACTTTATTTAACTACGACATACTATAAAAACTTTTAAAAAACATAAATTAACTACTTAAACAGTAAAATCATACATTATTACTAAAACGAATTGATTTCACTATTAAACATGTTAAAGTTATGTGAAAAGGGTTATAAATAACATGACAAATCCTGTATTCGAACTTGAGGTCCTGTACCTTTGCGTGACAAAACTTTGAAGGGATGGTGGATGCTTAAAATGGATGGTATCGATACTGGGCTCATGAAGCCTTTGCAACACTAACTGAGCCGGTTAAATGATGATGGGTGATGGGTCGTGACAAGCCATGATGCGATTGATGACGTTTTGGCTCCTTTTTTATAAATCCAAATGTTGAAAGAGTAGTTAAGGAGAAATTATGTAATATACATATTAGTTTTGATTATTTATTTACATATTACTTTTTAATTTAACTTTTTACTACATGGAAATATTTCATTGGCTAAATTTAAGTGTTTTTAGAGTTTTAAATTTTGGGTCATGTGGGAACCTCTTTTATTGGTTGAACGTTATCACGATCTTTTTTATTACGGCTTGAAATAACTTGTCGGACCTCATCAAAATACTTGTAACTTAATTGAGAATTTTATTTTTTATAGATATCATAATGTAGGTTTAAGTGTAGTTCATGCTAAATGACAACCTCTCCCCGTCTTCACGAACGAAGAGAGAAACCAAAACTAAAACAAATATAACTATCGCGGCTTACTGCAAGTGTAATAGGTCAGTTGTAATATTTGTAGTGTTACAATAGAGCACTAGAGTACTCCAATGATCGAATCCAAGAGTGTCAGCGATTTAGTGGTATCTATTCAAGAGTGCGTGTAAGAAAGGAGTCCAGCTAGCTAATCACTAATTTCTATAATACGACAAACCATTAATTTGAGAGAAACTAAACTAATTAATAGCCTAAAACATAAAAGGACTAAATTGTAAATAACGCAAAATATAAAACTACCGAATACGATACAAGAGAGTGTTTGATTGGTTTCCATGTTGTTAATTAACTCTTAAACTAGGGATCTAAATCGTTAACGCTCCTAAACTGGCTCCATTTTACCACTTTATCTTCATTTTACCAACTTAGACAAATTAGTTCGATTTATATATCGATCTCACCGGTTAAATCGGGTCTAATGAATTGGTTCTCAACAAGATTACTTCTCGATCTCAATTATCTTAATATTCACCAGTTTAGGAGCGTTAACGATTTAGATCCCCTAATTTACGAGTTAATTAACAACATGGAAATCAATCAAACACTCTCTTTTATATATCGATCTCACCGGTTAAATCGAGACCAATGAATTGGTTCTCAACAAGATTACCTCTCGATCTCACTTATCCTAATATTCCCTTAAAGGCGTCAATCCTAAGTTTAGATATTTATTCAATTTAGTCTAATTTTATGATTTATTTCCTAAAACCTAAAATCAACTACCCAATATTTCCGTCAACCAACCACCTAGGGTTTAGTTACCCATTATCATATTAAAGGTAACAAACATGAAAGAAACAATAATGAAATTCATTAACATAAACATGGACAAAAAGATAAAAGCTTTGATTTTTAACTTAGTAAACTTAAATTAAAAGCAACGACCACAAAGATAAAGAAACAAGAATAATAAAGATGAGATCTTTAACAGATGAAAAGAAAGAAAACTGATATAGCATTAAACCAAAGATGAAAGTGTCTTTACAAGCAAAGCAAAGGTCATAAACATGAAACTCAAGCCTAGCTACAACGAAAACTAAATCAACTAACTATCATTAATACTAAGAAAAAAAAATGTGTTGGAAAAGTAAATCCTAAACTATGGGGAAGAAAACTACTCTACTCCAAAGCTAAAAGATGAAGTAAAATCTAATAAAAATATTTCTAACCCTAAAACAATCACCTTCTTTTTTCTTCATCCAATTTTTCGGCTATTTAAGAAGAGATTCTGACCCCTTTTTGTTGCCCAAAATACCCCTAAACGGGTCTTCTTTTATTGGTGCTTCGGGTGGCCAAAGTCAACTCTTGATGTCACTCTTTTGTATCCTTACGACAATGATATTGCGACACTCAGAAGTGGGTATTGCGACATCGTCGACGATCTGCACAAGGGATGTCGCAATACCCAGACGTGGGTATCGTGACACCACTGTAGGTGGCTCACATTCCTCTTCATTTCAAATTTGCCGGAGGTGTTGTGACTTCCAAGCTTCAATTTCGTGACACCTCTATCTTTGGTGATGATTTCGCTCATGTTCAGGCCTCCGATGATTCCCTACAACACAAAATCATCCGACAAGTTCTCGTTGACACATTTGGCCATCTCGAGTCTCAAAAAGAGTGCAAAATGGGCCAAAAAAAAAATGCATGAAGAGCTTATTAAGGCGAAAGAACGAAAATTAAACTAAAAAAATATGAAAAACACTTTAAAGTTACTCGAGAATAGGCTCATTAAGTATAATAGGGTGCTTAATTTGGCATATCAAATTATGGCGGATCATTAAACCATATGTTAAACTTTTCTTAATTGAGAATAAATAATTCTACATTTCATTTTATGAATACTTTGTCGATTGAAAGACATGGTTCGGCTTTTATTTGGACAATATTCATGGGGAAAAAACATTATATCATGTGTTGTTTAATAGGAATGTTTATAAATATTTTAATCGTATTCTGTATATTCGAATAATACATGTTGAAATTATATTTAATTTTAATATTATAACTATTATTAGTAGAGTAAACAGAATTATGAATTTGAATTAATTATATAAAAAATAAATCTGCATATTCCATTTCATTTTATTTTTTAAAATAATAGAATCAAATATCCAAATATACTGCTAAAATATAAAAGTTTGTAAAATCAACTTTACTTATTGAATGGGGGAACAGGGATATTATTACCTAATTTTAACTTTACATGATTGATTTTTTATTTTTGAAAAAATGACAAATATCCACATCCTTACTATTAATGAAAATAATACTTTCTTATTGATAATTGTTAAAATAGAACCTATGAGAAGCGAAAATAAAACAAAAATAAACGGAAGGCTAGCTATTTCCACCCGCTGAAGCGGTACACGAGGTTCTGCTTTAATTACTGACAGTTTGAAGATATGTTGCGCGCGTGATTACGTTGGCAATGAATGAATTATTTAGGTACTGTTGGAGGAGGAAGCAACCATTTGGTAGCTTCAACATAGTCAAGAACCAAGAATGTTTTCGCTTCTGCATCCGATAGCTGTTTAACGAATGACTCTCGGTCATCCAGAGTCGCGCCTTTCCCCGTGCATTTGTATTCCCCGTAGTAAACAGTTCTGCGTGTCAAACCATTCTCACCTTATGTATCTTAATAACTTTATCGATGTGTTTGGAAAGATTAGTTTACTTGTAGGCATGTAATATTGTAAGGTTGAGTATTATCTTACTTTGCTCGTGCAGGGTTGCGATTATGAGACCATCCACCAGGATGGACGATGTCGTCCATTTCAGTATATGCAAAGATAACCCTCGGACTGGTCTTCCAAGCCCTGCCCAAAAACACGTTCTTTGCTGTTCCAGTAACTCTGCCATGCACGAACGAATAACCTGTGTCCTCCGATGAAGTTTCTCTCCCTTGTGCTGTAATTACTGCCATTTCTGGAAATCGATCTCCTTCCGCATCTCCTACCACGAATATTTCCGAGTTCTGCATCCCACTTTTCCGGTCAAATATATATGGGATATAATACATCATATTTCACGTTTTGAGAATTTTAATACCAGATATAAAGATGTCCCCCTTCCGAAAATGAAATCAACAGTGCCACGAATATGGCAATCCTTAAAGAAATGGTTGCCCAAGTCATCGCACAAAGTGTCCTGGAAGCCAATCATCTTGCAGTTATAGAAAGCCGACTTGTCGCCACCGACTCTCAAAGCAACCGCTTGTCCTCCCTTGATTTTCACGGTCGGCCTAGGAGCAGAGTTCTATATGCATAACATGCCACCATAAAAACAAAAACCCTTTAACAATAAATACAATAAAGGATGGATCATGGATATCTAAACTCTACATTAACTTACCACTATATTGAGATTAGCACCCACAAAGTATTTACTCTCACTAATAAGAGTGGCACTTTCAAAGGTTCCAAATTTCTTGGCCGTTCCGTCAAATGTCAAATTTGGCATGTTCTTAGGATCTCCGACCAATGTGACGAAAGGCTTATCTCTTGTAATCTTGACTCTCTCTTTGTAAATTCCAGGTCCGATGGATATAATCACACGTTTGGTGTTCCCTGTTGGAATGCTCGCGACGGCTTTTGCTATGGTATTGAATTCTCCACCCCCACCTTGCCTCACCTTTATGATTTTAGGTTCTTTCTCTGCCTCAACCAATTCAGGGTCTAAGGCCGTACCTCTTTCCTTCGCAGGCTTGATAATGCCCTTGAACCAAGCTTCTACTTGGGATTTATCCGCCGGTATTTGTTGCGACGCAACAATCGGAGCAAAGAGGAGAATACTTACGCACATTGCTAAAGCGTAAAATTCATTGCCCTCGATTCTTTTCCCATCCATTTCCTTCTTCCTCTTCTCTTTTCTTTTTTTTTTCTAAAAAAATTAATGTGTTTAATTCTTCGTTTATTCAATAATGATGTTGTGTTTTCATTTTGAGTGACTCCAATTTATAAGATAAATTCGTGACGAAAAAATATAGAAAAATGAGCCTTGGAGGATTCCTCGCATTACCACTCATTTGCGCAATTCTTGGTGCAAGATTTGCTACGGTTCATACCGAGCATTTCGTGATTTATCGCCATTAATGAGCATACATTGAATAAAATTGTTGCCAAATACACGACATTCGGACTTGGGATACCCATGATCATTGAATAATAATCCTAAGTGCAAAACTGAACTGAGTGAATTTAATGTAAGGGATGGAAATATTCTATGTTGCTAGCTTAATTTCTTTCCCCGATAATACTTAATTGTTTATTTTAAAGTTATTATGAAATTAATTATATGTTTGGTTTATATAAATGAAGAAAAGTTTGATACTCGATGGAACTTTCCAATTAAGTTTTATGTTTCCTTTTTCTTTCATTCATGAAAGGAGTCAAAATTTTATTGATATACTATGGGATACACAATACAGAACAAAAAAAAATGTTAAGTACTAATATTCTAAATAAAATTATCAATTTTATAGGTCAATTTCAAACAAGTTGTGATTATATAAAACACAGGGAATAAATGTTAAAGTGTATTGTATGAACATATTTAAATTAAGCAAGTATTTTTATTACTTAAAAAGAATCAAATAGTAATGAACAAAGTTAATATTTATATTACTTCCGTAGTTCGTGGTTCCAACTTCAGCAGCGTCTTCTTGTTGAAATTACATCTTTAGCTCCTAATTCATCCGACATAACCACATAACTTTATTTAACTACGACATACTATAAAAACTTTTAAAAAACATAAATTAACTACTTAAACAGTAAAATCATACATTATTACTAAAACGAATTGATTTCACTATTAAACATGTTAAAGTTATGTGAAAAGGGTTATAAATAACATGACAAATCCTGTATTCGAACTTGAGGTCCTGTACCTTTGCGTGACAAAACTTTGAAGGGATGGTGGATGCTTAAAATGGATGGTATCGATACTGGGCTCATGAAGCCTTTGCAACACTAACTGAGCCGGTTAAATGATGATGGGTGATGGGTCGTGACAAGCCATGATGCGATTGATGACGTTTTGGCTCCTTTTTTATAAATCCAAATGTTGAAAGAGTAGTTAAGGAGAAATTATGTAATATACATATTAGTTTTGATTATTTATTTACATATTACTTTTTAATTTAACTTTTTACTACATGGAAATATTTCATTGGCTAAATTTAAGTGTTTTTAGAGTTTTAAATTTTGGGTCATGTGGGAACCTCTTTTATTGGTTGAACGTTATCACGATCTTTTTTATTACGGCTTGAAATAACTTGTCGGACCTCATCAAAATACTTGTAACTTAATTGAGAATTTTATTTTTTATAGATATCATAATGTAGGTTTAAGTGTAGTTCATGCTAAATGACAACCTCTCCCCGTCTTCACGAACGAAGAGAGAAACCAAAACTAAAACAAATATAACTATCGCGGCTTACTGCAAGTGTAATAGGTCAGTTGTAATATTTGTAGTGTTACAATAGAGCACTAGAGTACTCCAATGATCATCCAATGCAAGTGTAATAGGTCAGTTGTAATATTTGTAGTGTTACAATAGAGCACTAGAGTACTCCAATGATCGAATCCAAGAGTGTCAGCGATTTAGTGGTATCTATTCAAGAGTGCGTGTAAGAAAGGAGTCCAGCTAGCTAATCACTAATTTCTATAATACGACAAACCATTAATTTGAGAGAAACTAAACTAATTAATAGCCTAAAACATAAAAGGACTAAATTGTAAATAACGCAAAATATAAAACTACCGAATACGATACAAGAGAGTGTTTGATTGGTTTCCATGTTGTTAATTAACTCTTAAACTAGGGATCTAAATCGTTAACGCTCCTAAACTGGCTCCATTTTACCACTTTATCTTCATTTTACCAACTTAGACAAATTAGTTCGATTTATATATCGATCTCACCGGTTAAATCGGGTCTAATGAATTGGTTCTCAACAAGATTACTTCTCGATCTCAATTATCTTAATATTCACCAGTTTAGGAGCGTTAACGATTTAGATCCCCTAATTTACGAGTTAATTAACAACATGGAAATCAATCAAACACTCTCTTTTATATATCGATCTCACCGGTTAAATCGAGACCAATGAATTGGTTCTCAACAAGATTACCTCTCGATCTCACTTATCCTAATATTCCCTTAAAGGCGTCAATCCTAAGTTTAGATATTTATTCAATTTAGTCTAATTTTATGATTTATTTCCTAAAACCTAAAATCAACTACCCAATATTTCCGTCAACCAACCACCTAGGGTTTAGTTACCCATTATCATATTAAAGGTAACAAACATGAAAGAAACAATAATGAAATTCATTAACATAAACATGGACAAAAAGATAAAAGCTTTGATTTTTAACTTAGTAAACTTAAATTAAAAGCAACGACCACAAAGATAAAGAAACAAGAATAATAAAGATGAGATCTTTAACAGATGAAAAGAAAGAAAACTGATATAGCATTAAACCAAAGATGAAAGTGTCTTTACAAGCAAAGCAAAGGTCATAAACATGAAACTCAAGCCTAGCTACAACGAAAACTAAATCAACTAACTATCATTAATACTAAGAAAAAAAAATGTGTTGGAAAAGTAAATCCTAAACTATGGGGAAGAAAACTACTCTACTCCAAAGCTAAAAGATGAAGTAAAATCTAATAAAAATATTTCTAACCCTAAAACAATCACCTTCTTTTTTCTTCATCCAATTTTTCGGCTATTTAAGAAGAGATTCTGACCCCTTTTTGTTGCCCAAAATACCCCTAAACGGGTCTTCTTTTATTGGTGCTTCGGGTGGCCAAAGTCAACTCTTGATGTCACTCTTTTGTATCCTTACGACAATGATATTGCGACACTCAGAAGTGGGTATTGCGACATCGTCGACGATCTGCACAAGGGATGTCGCAATACCCAGACGTGGGTATCGTGACACCACTGTAGGTGGCTCACATTCCTCTTCATTTCAAATTTGCCGGAGGTGTTGTGACTTCCAAGCTTCAATTTCGTGACACCTCTATCTTTGGTGATGATTTCGCTCATGTTCAGGCCTCCGATGATTCCCTACAACACAAAATCATCCGACAAGTTCTCGTTGACACATTTGGCCATCTCGAGTCTCAAAAAGAGTGCAAAATGGGCCAAAAAAAAAATGCATGAAGAGCTTATTAAGGCGAAAGAACGAAAATTAAACTAAAAAAATATGAAAAACACTTTAAAGTTACTCGAGAATAGGCTCATTAAGTATAATAGGGTGCTTAATTTGGCATATCAAATTATGGCGGATCATTAAACCATATGTTAAACTTTTCTTAATTGAGAATAAATAATTCTACATTTCATTTTATGAATACTTTGTCGATTGAAAGACATGGTTCGGCTTTTATTTGGACAATATTCATGGGGAAAAAACATTATATCATGTGTTGTTTAATAGGAATGTTTATAAATATTTTAATCGTATTCTGTATATTCGAATAATACATGTTGAAATTATATTTAATTTTAATATTATAACTATTATTAGTAGAGTAAACAGAATTATGAATTTGAATTAATTATATAAAAAATAAATCTGCATATTCCATTTCATTTTATTTTTTAAAATAATAGAATCAAATATCCAAATATACTGCTAAAATATAAAAGTTTGTAAAATCAACTTTACTTATTGAATGGGGGAACAGGGATATTATTACCTAATTTTAACTTTACATGATTGATTTTTTATTTTTGAAAAAATGACAAATATCCACATCCTTACTATTAATGAAAATAATACTTTCTTATTGATAATTGTTAAAATAGAACCTATGAGAAGCGAAAATAAAACAAAAATAAACGGAAGGCTAGCTATTTCCACCCGCTGAAGCGGTACACGAGGTTCTGCTTTAATTACTGACAGTTTGAAGATATGTTGCGCGCGTGATTACGTTGGCAATGAATGAATTATTTAGGTACTGTTGGAGGAGGAAGCAACCATTTGGTAGCTTCAACATAGTCAAGAACCAAGAATGTTTTCGCTTCTGCATCCGATAGCTGTTTAACGAATGACTCTCGGTCATCCAGAGTCGCGCCTTTCCCCGTGCATTTGTATTCCCCGTAGTAAACAGTTCTGCGTGTCAAACCATTCTCACCTTATGTATCTTAATAACTTTATCGATGTGTTTGGAAAGATTAGTTTACTTGTAGGCATGTAATATTGTAAGGTTGAGTATTATCTTACTTTGCTCGTGCAGGGTTGCGATTATGAGACCATCCACCAGGATGGACGATGTCGTCCATTTCAGTATATGCAAAGATAACCCTCGGACTGGTCTTCCAAGCCCTGCCCAAAAACACGTTCTTTGCTGTTCCAGTAACTCTGCCATGCACGAACGAATAACCTGTGTCCTCCGATGAAGTTTCTCTCCCTTGTGCTGTAATTACTGCCATTTCTGGAAATCGATCTCCTTCCGCATCTCCTACCACGAATATTTCCGAGTTCTGCATCCCACTTTTCCGGTCAAATATATATGGGATATAATACATCATATTTCACGTTTTGAGAATTTTAATACCAGATATAAAGATGTCCCCCTTCCGAAAATGAAATCAACAGTGCCACGAATATGGCAATCCTTAAAGAAATGGTTGCCCAAGTCATCGCACAAAGTGTCCTGGAAGCCAATCATCTTGCAGTTATAGAAAGCCGACTTGTCGCCACCGACTCTCAAAGCAACCGCTTGTCCTCCCTTGATTTTCACGGTCGGCCTAGGAGCAGAGTTCTATATGCATAACATGCCACCATAAAAACAAAAACCCTTTAACAATAAATACAATAAAGGATGGATCATGGATATCTAAACTCTACATTAACTTACCACTATATTGAGATTAGCACCCACAAAGTATTTACTCTCACTAATAAGAGTGGCACTTTCAAAGGTTCCAAATTTCTTGGCCGTTCCGTCAAATGTCAAATTTGGCATGTTCTTAGGATCTCCGACCAATGTGACGAAAGGCTTATCTCTTGTAATCTTGACTCTCTCTTTGTAAATTCCAGGTCCGATGGATATAATCACACGTTTGGTGTTCCCTGTTGGAATGCTCGCGATGGCTTTTGCTATGGTATTGAATTCTCCACCCCCACCTTGCCTCACCTTTATGATTTTAGGTTCTTTCTCTGCCTCAACCAATTCAGGGTCTAAGGCCGTACCTCTTTCCTTCGCAGGCTTGATAATGCCCTTGAACCAAGCTTCTACTTGGGATTTATCCGCCGGTATTTGTTGCGACGCAACAATCGGAGCAAAGAGGAGAATACTTACGCACATTGCTAAAGCGTAAAATTCATTGCCCTCGATTCTTTTCCCATCCATTTCCTTCTTCCTCTTCTCTTTTCTTTTTTTTTTCTAAAAAAATTAATGTGTTTAATTCTTCGTTTATTCAACAATGATGTTGTGTTTTCATTTTGAGTGACTCCAATTTATAAGATAAATTCGTGACGAAAAAATATAGAAAAATGAGCCTTGGAGGATTCCTCGCTTTACCACTCATTTGCGCAATTCTTGGTGCAAGATTTGCTACGGTTCATACCGAGCATTTCGTGATTTATCGCCATTAATGAGCATACATTGAATAAAATTGTTGCCAAATACACGACATTCGGACTTGGGATACCCATGATCATTGAATAATAATCCTAAGTGCAAAACTGAACTGAGTGAATTTAATGTAAGGGATGGAAATATTCTATGTTGCTAGCTTAATTTCTTTCACCGATAATACTTAATTGTTTATTTTAAAGTTATTATGAAATTAATTATATGTTTGGTTTATATAAATGAAGAAAAGTTTGATACTCCATGGAACTTTCCAATTAAGTTTTATGTTTCCTTTTTCTTTCATTCATGAAAGGAGTCAAAATTTTATTGATATACTATGGGATACACAATACAGAACAAAAAAAAATGTTAAGTACTAATATTCTAAATAAAATTATCAATTTTATAGGTAATTTCAAACAAGTTGTGATTATATAAAACACAGGGAATAAATGTTAAAGTGTATTGTATGAACATATTTAAATTAAGCAAGTATTTTTATTACTTAAAAAGAATCAAATAGTAATGAACAAAGTTAATATTTATATTACTTCCGTAGTTCGTGGTTCCAACTTCAGCAGCGTCTTCTTGTTGAAATTACATCTTTAGCTCCTAATTCATCCGACATAACCACATAACTTTATTTAACTACGACATACTATAAAAACTTTTAAAAAACATAAATTAACTACTTAAACAGTAAAATCATACATTATTACTAAAACGAATTGATTTCACTATTAAACATGTTAAAGTTATGTGAAAAGGGTTATAAATAACATGACAAATCCTGTATTCGAACTTGAGGTCCTGTACCTTTGCGTGACAAAACTTTGAAGGGTTGGTGGATGCTTAAAATGGATGGTACCGATACTGGGCTCATGAAGCCTTTGCAACACTAACTGAGCCGGTTAAATGATGATGGGTGATGGGTCGTGACAAGCCATGATGCGATTGATGACGTTTTGGCTCCTTTTTTATAAATCCAAATGTTGAAAGAGTAGTTAAGGAGAAATTATGTAATATACATATTAGTTTTGATTATTTATTTACATATTACTTTTTAATTTAACTTTTTACTACATGGAAATATTTCATTGGCTAAATTTAAGTGTTTTTAGAGTTTTAAATTTTGGGTCATGTGGGAACCTCTTATTGGTTGAACGTTATCACGATCTTTTTTATTACGGCTTGAAATAACTTGTCGGACCTCATCAAAATACTTGTAACTTAATTGAGAATTTTATTTTTTATAGATATCATAATATAGGTTTAAGTGTAGTTCATGCTAAATGACAACCTCTCTTCGTCTTCACGAACGAAGAGAGAAACCAAAACTAAAACAAATATAACTATCGCGGCTTACTGCAAGTGTAATAGGTCAATTGTAATATTTGTAGTGTTACAATAGAGCACTAGAGTACTCCAATGATCGAATCCAAGAGTGTCAGCGATTTAGTGGTATCTATTCAAGAGTGCGTGTAAGAAAGGAGTCCAGCTAGCTAATCACTAATTTCTATAATACGACAAACCATTAATTTGAGAGAAACTAAACTAATTAATAGCCTAAAACATAAAAGGACTAAATTGTAAATAATGCAAAATATAAAACTACCGAATACGATAAAAGAGAGTGTTTGATTGATTTCCATGTTGTTAATTAACTCATAAATTAGGTATCTAAATCGTTAACACTCCTAAATTGGCTCCATTTACCTCTTTATCTTTATTTTACAAACTTAAACAAATTAGTTCGGTTTATATATCGATCTCACCGGTTAAATCGGGACTAATGAATTGGTTCTCAACAAGATTTCCTCTCGATCTCACTTATCTTAATATTCACCAGTTTAGGAGCGTTAACGATTTAGATCCCCTAATTTACGAGTTAATTAACAACATGGAAATCAATCAAACACTCTCTTTTATATATCGATCTCACCGGTTAAATCGAGACCAATGAATTGGTTCTCAACAAGATTACCTCTCGATCTCACTTATCCTAATATTCCCTTAAAGGCGTCAATCCTAAGTTTAGATATTTATTCAATTTAGTCTAATTTTATGATTTATTTCCTAAAACCTAAAATCAA